>JARYHS010013630.1:272360599-272809140 GCA_031002005.1 Vandiemenella viatica
TTAAATTACTCAACGCCACTTACGTCCAGAATCAACTCTGTTTCACACAATCGCATACAGGCAAAAGAGAAAAACTTTGGAACCGTTGAAAGTTAAGAGGGTGTTTCTCTAACTGTTATTTCGGGTCAGACAATTGAGTATCATTTTAAAGAGCTGGACATCATTCAGAAGATTATGTAAGGTGTAATGGATTACGCTGCACACGACAAGGCAATATTTGCGCCAAGGATATAATTATCGTCGTTTCGATAGTTAACATTTTTAAAACATCTGGTCTGCCAGCCTACAGGCTCTTATTTGGTCGGTACCTTAGACACTTAACTGTGTTTCTATGTGTTTCAAAGTCTCAGCATTGGATGAAACAATTTGGTGACATACTGTTCAGATACACTGTAGTCTACATAGTATAGTATGTTTTAATTATTGACTCGTGATTTTAAATGAATTTCTAATTGCCGCACTTAATTACGATTAAAGGATATGAAGACCTTAAACCATCAGAAGAAACAAATGTAACAAGATTGATTGCCAAAACACGCACATCATGTTCCGTAACTAGAAGCTAATTAATTAAACGATTAGTGTTTCGGACTCAGCATATAAAACAATGTGAACTCCGTTTCAAACGAATAAATAAAACTGCTTTCCAAATAGGTGAGTAAAGTGACAGGTATCTTCCTCTCGTAATATGTGTAATGGTTGGTCTTTAGCAACCGTCACGCCAGGAAGTGCCTTCTGTGTTTAGTTTAATTTAAAGTGTGTAGATAGCTTTTGTTCAATCTTTGCTTATTTAACAGCGCCTGTAGACAGTTGGTCTTCAGCAACCGTCACGCCAGGAAGTGCCTTCTGTGTTTAGTTTAATTTAAAGTGTAGCTTTTGTTCAATCTTGCTTATTTAACAGCGCCAGTAGACAGTGGTCTTCAACAACCGTCACGCCAGGAAGTGCCTTCTGTGTTTAGTTAATTTAAAGTGAGTAGATAGCTTTTGTTCAATCTTTGCTTATTTAACAGCGCCAGTAGAGAGTTGGTCTTCAGCAACCATCACGCCAGGAAGTGCCTTCTGTGTTCAGTTTAATTTAACGTTTGTAGATAGCTTTTGTTCAATCCTTGCTTATTTAACAGCGCCAGTAGAGAGTGGTCTTCAGCAACCATCACGCAGGAAGTGCCTTCTGTGTTTAGTTTAATTTAAAGTGTGTAGATAGCTTTTGTTCAATCTTTGCTTATTTAACAGCGCCAGTAGACAGTTGGTCTTCAGCAACCATCACGCCAGGAAGTGCCTTCTGTGTTAGTTTAATTTAAGTTGTAGATAGCTTTTGTTCAATCTTGCTTATTTAACAGCGCCAGTAGAGAGTTGGTCTTCAGCAACCATCACGCCAGGAAGTGCCTTCTGTGTTTAGTTTAATTTAAAGTGTGTAGATAGCTTTTGTTCAATCTTTGCTTATTTAACAGCGCCAGTAGAGAGTTGGTCTCAGCAACCGTCACGCCAGGAAGTGCCTTCTGTGTTTAGTTTAATTTAAGTGTGTAGATAGCTTTTGTTCAATCTTGCTTATTTAACAGCGCCAGTAGAGAGTTGGTCTTCAGCAACCATCACGCCAGGAAGTGCCTTCTGTGTTTAGTTTAATTTAAAGTGTGTAGATAGCTTTTGTTCAATCTTTGCTTATTTAACAGCGCCAGTAGACAGTTGGTCTTCAGCAACGTCACGCCAGGAGTGCCTCTGTGTTTATTTTAATTTAAAGTGTGTAGATAGCTTTTGTTCAATCTTTGCTTATTTAACAGCGCCAGTAGACAGTTGGTCTTCAGCAACGTCACGTCAGAAGTGCTTCTGTGTTTAGTTTAATTTAAAGTGTGTATAGCTTTTGTTTAATCTTTGCTTATTTAACAGCGCCAGTAGACAGTTGGTCTTCAGCAACCGTCACGCCAGGAAGTGATCTGTGTTAGTTTAATTTAAAGTGTGTAGATAGCTTTTGTTCAATCTTTGCTTATTTAACAGCGCCAGTAGACAGTTGGTCTTCAGCAACCGTCACGCCAGGAAGTGCCTTCTGTGTTTAGTTTAATTTAAAGTGTGTAGATAGCTTTTGTTTAATCTTTGCTTATTTAACAGCGCCAGTAGACAGTTGGTCTTCAGCAACCGTCACGCCAGGAAGTGCCTCTCTGTGTTTAGTTTAATTTAAAGTGTGTAGATAGCTTTTGTTCAATCTTTGCTTATTTAACAGCGCCAGTAGACAGTTGGTCTTCAGCAACCGTCACGCCAGGAAGTGCCTTCTGTGTTTAGTTTAATTTAAAGTGTGTAGATAGCTTTTGTTAATCTTTGCTTATTTAACAGCGCCAGTAGACAGTTGGTCTTCAGCAACCGTCACGCCAGGAAGTGCTCTCTGTGTTAGTTTAATTTAAAGTGTGTAGATAGCTTTTGTTCAATCTTTGCTTATTTAACAGCGCCAGTAGACAGTTGGTCTTCAGCAACCGTCACGCCAGGAAGTGCTCTCTGTGTTAGTTTAATTTAAAGTGTGTAGATAGCTTTTGTTTCAATCTTTGCTTATTTAACAGCGCCAGTAGACAGTTGGTCTTCAGCAACCGTCACGCCAGGAAGTGCCTTCTGTGTTTAGTTTAATTTAAAGTGTGTAGATAGCTTTTGTTAATCTTTGCTTATTTAACAGCGCCAGTAGACAGTTGGTCTTCAGCAACCGTCACGCCAGGAAGTGCTCTCTGTGTTTAGTTTAATTTAAAGTGTGTAGATAGCTTTTGTTTAATCTTTGCTTATTTAACAGCGCCAGTAGACAGTTGGTCTTCAGCAACCGTCACGCCAGGAAGTGCTTCTGTGTTTAGTTTAATTTAAAGTGTGTAGATAGCTTTTGTTTAATCTTTGC
This sequence comes from Vandiemenella viatica, assembly GCA_031002005.1. Taxonomy (NCBI): domain Eukaryota; kingdom Metazoa; phylum Arthropoda; class Insecta; order Orthoptera; family Morabidae; genus Vandiemenella; species Vandiemenella viatica. The sequence goes on from JARYHS010013630.1 coordinate 272,363,463, forward strand.
TTATTTAACAGCGCCAGTAGACAGTTGGTCTTCAGCAACCGTCACGCCAGGAAGTGCCTTCTGTTTAGTTTTAATTTAAAGTGTGTAGATAGCTTTTGTTTAATCTTTGCTTATTTAACAGCGCCAGTACAGTTGGTCTTCAGCAACCGTCACGCCAGGAAGTGCCTTCTGTGTTTAGTTTAATTTAAAGTGTGTAGATAGCTTTTGTTTAATCTTTGCTTATTTAACAGCGCCAGTAGACAGTTGGTCTTCAGCAACCGTCACGCCAGGAAGTGCTCTCTGTGTTTAGTTTAATTTAAAGTGTGTAGATAGCTTTTGTTAATCTTTGCTTATTTAACAGCGCCAGTAGACAGTTGGTCTTCAGCAACCGTCACGCCAGGAAGTGCCTTCTGTGTTTAGTTTAATTTAAAGTGTGTAGATAGCTTTTGTTAATCTTTGCTTATTTAACAGCGCCAGTAGACAGTTGGTCTTCAGCAACCGTCACGCCAGGAAGTGCTCTCGTGTTTAGTTTAATTTAAAGTGTGTAGATAGCTTTTGTTTAATCTTTGCTTATTTAACAGCGCCAGTAGACAGTTGGTCTTCAGCAACCGTCACGCCAGGAAGTGCTCTCTGTGTTTAGTTTAATTTAAAGTGTGTAGATAGCTTTTGTTTAATCTTTGCTTATTTAACAGCGCCAGTAGACAGTTGGTCTTCAGCAACCGTCACGCCAGGAAGTGCTTCTGTGTTTAGTTTAATTTAAAGTGTGTAGATAGCTTTTGTTTAATCTTTGCTTATTTAACAGCGCCAGTAGACAGTTGGTCTTCAGCAACCGTCACGCCAGGAAGTGCCTCTGTGTTTAGTTTAATTTAAAGTGTGTAGATAGCTTTTGTTAATCTTTGCTTATTTAACAGCGCCAGTAGACAGTTGGTCTTCAGCAACCGTCACGCCAGGAAGTGCTTCTGTGTTTAGTTTAATTTAAAGTGTGTAGATAGCTTTTGTTTAATCTTTGCTTATTTAACAGCGCCAGTAGACAGTTGGTCTTCAGCAACCGTCACGCAGGAAGTGCCTTCTGTGTTTAGTTTAATTTAAAGTGTGTAGATAGCTTTTGTCCATCTTTGCTTATTTGTTTAACAGCGCCAGTAGTCAGTTGGTCATCTGTAACCGTTACGCGAGGAAGTGCCTTCTTTGTTAATTTAGGTTTTTTTCCCAGTCGTGTCTATCGGTTGTTTGTAAGTAGTGAACAGTTTATTTGGATCACTCGGTTAGTTCATCTTTCATCTTCTCCGTAGCTTTTGTTTAGAAATAATATGTGTAGGGACTGTGATTGCTGTGTGCAGGCGCGGCTGAGGTGGCTGATCTTCGCGCTCAGCTTGCAGCTTTGCTAACGAAAGTTACAAGGCTGGAAGCTGCCGTAGGCGACTGCAGCAGATGTGCTATGGGAGACTCCGCTGAAGCTAGTGCTATCGCAGGTTCTCCTGTTCCCAGCATCGTACCTGTAGTCCAGGCTGAGACCTTGGAGCCTGTGCGGCAGTCACCTGACGGTGTCTGGCGTGTGGTTTCCGGGCGTCGACGCCGCATGCGGGGGCAGTTGTGCAAGTCTGAATCCCAGGAGGACATGCTTGTACCACTGTCCAACAGGTTTGATGTATTGTCTGGGTCTGGTTCAGATCCACAATCGTCAAACAGCGAGTTGCCAGCCCCCCTGCCCGCAAGGCCTGAGCGACCACAGAAGGGGATTTTGGTGATAGGTAGCTCCAACGTTAGGCGTTTTATTGAACCCCTTAGGGACTTGGCGAATAGGTCTGGGATGAAGTCCTGTGTCCATTCATTGTGTATTCCGGGAGGTCTGATCCAAGATGTGGATCAGGCCATCCCGGATGCCATTGATCGGACGAGGTGTAGCCAGCTGCGGATTGTAGCTCATGTCGGCACCAACGATGCTTGCCGCCTGGGGTCAGAGACTATCCTCTCTTCCTTCCGGCGGCTTGCTCAAAGGGTGAGCTCTGTGGTTGATGACCGCAAGATTTCGGCTGAGTTAACTATCTGCAGCATTGTCGATAGAACCGACTGTGGACCTCTGGTTCAGAGCCGAGTCGAGGGTCTAAACCAGAGACTGCGGCGTTTCTGCGATAATCATGGATGCAGATTCCTAGATCTTCGCCATGTGGTCGAGTCGTGTAGGGTTCCCTTGGATAGATCAGGAGTGCACTACACACGTGAATCGGCTACACGGGTGGCAGGGGCCGTGTGGAGTGCATTGGGGGATTTTTTAGGCTGAGGCAGGAAGACCCGAAACTGGGATCACAGTTACGGGCAGCCCAATCAAATTCGGCACCATATGTTAGGAGTAGCGTAAATCAGTCTCGACCATTAAAAGTACTCGTTATTAACTGTAGAAGTGTTTGTAATAAGCAGCCTGAGCTTGAAAGCATTATTAGTAGTACAGAAGCAGATATTGTATTAGGTACTGAAAGCTGGTAAAACCAGGAATATAAGTTCAGCATAAATATTTAACGATAGCATGAATGTTTTCCGTAAGGATAGGTTGAAATTCCTAATGGAGGCGGTAGTATTTATAGCTGTTAGTAAACACCTGTCGTGATAGACGAAATAAATATTCCATACGGTCTGTGAAATCCTATGGATTAGACTAAACGTAGCTAAGGAAAAAACTTGTATTAGGGTCTTTCTATCGTCCACCAGATGCAGATGTATCTATTGCTGAGGCCTTAAGAACTAATGTAAGTAATATAGCTCGTCAATTTCCAGATCATGCAATAATACTAGGAGGTGACTTCAACTTTCCGTATATCGACTGGAATAATTACGTCCACGTTACTGGTGGCCGGGATAAAACATCCTGTGAAATTATTCTTGACCTTTTCTCAGATCTTAATCTTGAGCAGCTCGTCACTGAACCAACGCGGTGCCACAACGATAACGAAAACATTTTAGATATTCTCGTTACGAATAGGCCTGAGTTATTCACGGACATTTCTACCACCATGGGAATAAGTGATCATAAAGCTGTAATTGCTACAGTAAAATTAATAGCCGCGCGCAAAAAGAAAAAAGAAAGGGTCGTTTACAGGTTTGAAAAGGCCCCAAAGGAGAGTTTAAGAACGTTTTTAATTACATTACCTTTATAGAAGGAAGAGGCTCGGTTGAAGAGATGTGGCTTTCGATTCATGCAGTATAGTCAGGAAGGTATGGACTTACATATATGCTGAAAAGGACGAATCAGGGATGGGAACGATCCCCCGTGGTATACACGTGAAGTTAAACGGTTACTTAAAAACAAAGGAAGATACATGCTCGCTCAAGGACGACGATGTATAGGAGTGATTTAGAAAAGTTAGCTGAGGACAAGAGAACATGTAAGAATGTGATGCGCGAGAGCTTTTAACTGACTTTAGATGCAACTCACTTTCTAAGATCTCAACGAAAAATCCCAAAGAAATTTTGGTCGTATGTAAAAAAACTTAGTGGTAGTGACAACAATATGTCAGTTCTACTACAAGACGGTCGGGAAGTTGATGACAGCCGCGACAAGGCTACCGTATTTAACACCTGAATTTAAAAATTCTTTCACTGACGAAAAACATGGAAAACATTCCCGCTTTTGCACGGCGTGTAGAATTTAGATGGATACAGTTCAAATTGATAGTGTAGGTATCATAAAGCAATTAAAGCTCCGGAAGTGGGGGAAGGCGCCGGGTCCTGATGGTATTCCAGTAAGACTATTTTCGGAATACGCGGAAGAAATAGAACCATTTCTATCAGATATATTTCGTAAATCTTTAGAAGAAAGAAAGTACCTTCTGACTGGAAAATAGCGCAGGTGATTCCCGTTTTCAAGAAAGGTGATCAGAGAGATCCTAGGAATTATCGACCCATATCTCTAACATCTGTCTGCAGTAGAGTACTGGAGCATGTCATATGCTCTAACGTTATGAAGTTTCTGGATGAAACAAGTTACTTACAGCAAACCAACATGGATTTCGTAAGAACCGTTCGTATGAAACGCCAACTGGCTCTATTTTCGCATGACGTAATGAAGGTAATCGATGCAGGATCACAAGTTGATGCTATTTTCTTGGATTTCCAGAAGGCTTTTGACTCTGTACCACATAAGATTCGAGCGTACGGTATATCTGATCAGATCTGCGAATGGATACGCGATTTTCTAACTGGTCGGTCGCAGTATGTCGTTGTTGACGGGGAAGCCTCTTCAAAGCTAGATGTTACTTCGGGGCGTTCCTCAAGGAAGTGTAATAGGACCACTTCTTTTCTTAATTTTTATAAAACGATCTCGGTGACAACGTTAATTGCAGGATGCGATTTTTTGCTGATGATGCACATTATTTATAGGGAAGTGGGGTGCTCTGACGATTGCTTAGAAATACAGCGCGATCTGGATGTTATTTCGGAAATGGTGCCGTAAAAGGCAGCTTTACACTTAACTGTAAAAAGTGCAAGGCAATGCACATAAGTAATAAAAAGACCCCGTTTGCTCACGAGTACAAAGTTAACAATTCAGTTGTTGACACGGTCGATTCCCTGAAGTATCTAGGCTTAACAGTACAAAGCAACATGAAATGGGACTTACACATAACTTCCGTCGTAGGCAAAGCTAATTCTAAACTACGTTTTATATGTCGTATTTTGGAAGCTGCAATGCTCATACAAAGGATATAGCGTACAAAACACTAGTGCGTCCGCATTTGGTATACTGTTGTGGAATTTGGGATCCGTATCGCAAGGGATTGATTGACACGTTAGAGAAGGTACAGAGGAGAGCCGCTCGATTCGTGACCGCTAGTTTACAGTCCTCATGTAGTGTCACAGAGCTGATACGTGGGTTAGGCTGGGATTGTTTGGCGGACAGACGACGTCGTTTTCGTTTAAATTTTTTGGAGAATATGCGAACATCTCTAATTTACGAGTGCAACGAAATACTTCTTCCGCCAACTTATTTAGGTCGCAATGACAGAAGGGATAAGATTCGAGAGATAAGATGCCGTACTGATACATTTATGTATTCTTTCTTTTCTCGTTCTGTTCTGGATTGGAATACTCTAAAATAGGACTGGTGCTTAGCACCCACATGCCACCCACAGTAATTGTGAATTGCAGAGTATAGATATAGATGTAGAATGTAACTAAAATTTCTTACCTGTTGTTTTAAAATTAAGATTTATACTTCTCTTGATACAAATACTTGTTTCATGCTCAATTTTTCTTTCTTGTATTTAATGTTCACATAGTTTTTTTTTTTTTTTTTTTTTAATTGTAGTAACTGAGTATATATATTCACGGAGAAAATTTGTGTACCTATCAATCTAAACTTTTTCAAGATACTCCGTGCTCTTATGGTTTAATATTGGGCGCCTTTACTAATTTAATAATCTCTGTATGTTTTATTTTTGTGCATTTGAATAAAGCACTCCAATTATATGGTAATGAAGGTTACTATTTAGTGGTAAGATATTGTACCTAGTGCTCTATGAAGAGTATTTTATCTGTATCACTTTTTTATATTCCTGAATTGTAATTTAAATTTCGTAATTAACAGATGGTGTTCATAGATTAAATTAATTTCCAAGTATGGTCAATGAGTTAGTTTCTGAAACTTCATTTTAATTCGGCATGTCTCATTAGTGGTTTGCTATACCCATTAGGATCGCCATACAGAAGTTGTAGAATGCTACAAATAAATCTCTAATTGCTGTTTCCATAATTCAGTTTTCTCTTGCGGAATATAAATTGTTCTTTTTAATTGATCCATTACCCTAGAATCCTTAATAACATCAATTTAGTTTCAAAAAAAATATTTTTATGTACGTTATTCAGATATCTGTAAGAGAGAAAAATTCTAATTAGTTTGTTTCTTATGACCCATATTTCTTAATTTTGCGACAGTGAGCTTATTACGTTTTAGCAATTAAAAACTCGTCTTGGATTGTGTACAATCCATGGATTTAACCTATATTGGAATATATTTTTTCATAACTTGGAGACAATCAGACCTGTTCAGAACGGATTTCGATCCCCCGAGTATTTGTTGAAGGGTATTTACTCCATATGTCTGTGTTACAATCATTTCTTCAAAATGAGCCCTAGGTATCGAGAAATTAACGCGCAAACATATGTGACTATCTTTTAAATATTACAATTTTTGTATAATGAATTAAAACTTTAGAGTGTGTTAGAGGTAAGGTTCCTGCTTCCCATTTTGCGAACCCAGGTTCAAATCCCCATACTGCAAAATATTTTTATTTCTTCTTTTATATGCAGTAATCATTGAGCATTGATTTTATTACATTTACGAATTTTTATAATGCGAAATAACTTTATTTACAATAATGTAATTACTTACAATAGATACAATAAACAGTTTTTATTACAATGCTACGGCCACGAAAGGGATATTTTGTTAAAGTTCCATTTACTCTGTAGAACATATTGCGGGTGTAATTATCGTAAAAACATTCAGAACATATTTCGAGTTGGCACCAAGCGCATTCGATAAATGCCACTTTGCCACAAGCACATTTCTTTTATAATAAAGATATTGAGAAACAAAAGTCACTAACATTCCTGAAAATATTTTTTTCCTCGATCAGTTGCGCACCATACCAAGAGTATTGAATCATTGGGCGGAATACGGGTGCAGAAAGTTGATGCATGACTGGGGAATGTATTTTAATCACGTCTTCCCATGAATATATTTCTCTTTGTAATATTTTGTTTTAAAACTTATTTCGCATGATAAAAATTCGTAAAAGAATTTTAAATGAAATAAAATCAATCTCAATGATTACTGCATGTAAAAGAAGAAATAAAAATATTTGGCAATGTGGGGATTTGAACCTGGGTTCGCAAAATAGGAAGCAGGTGCCTTACCACTTACACCACTCTAAAGCTTTTAAGCGTTATAGAAAAATTATAATATTTAAAAGATAATCACATATGTTTGCGCGTTAATTTCTCGATACCTATGGCTCATTTTGAAGAAATAATTATAATACAGACATATGGAGTAAATACCCTTCAACATATACTCGGGGGATCGAAATCCGTTCTGAACAGGTCTGATGGTTCCCAAGTAAGTCGTAAAAATTACGAATAGTACATAACCTGTGGTTTCTCGCCCTAAACTAGTTCTACCTGGGTAACTAGGACGAATCGTGTACAAGTCTGGCTCGTTCTACGATAGCAATATCCCAAATGAAGACCTCACCTTGTCAACAAGCACAAATATTTTTTTTTCAAACATAATGATTGATGGCACCTCTAGAATTGACTTTGAATTAGTATGTTCAATTTCACGTCTTTAGGTGCGGCAATTTTTTCAAAAAGTATACCACAATGTGTACACGATTCGTCGCTTCGCGCGCTCTAGTTACTTCGAATCACCATTATTATGCTGTCTGTCTGATTTCTCACATATCTAGAGGAAAGTCAACTTTGATTGCAACAGCAGTGGGTATTCCCAACGTCATACGTACAGCGAGCACGGGAGGGCTAGCCAGTGTGCCTGCCAACTCACTGTCCTGTGTCAGCAGAACAGCTCGCTGCCAACGACGTCGTAAACTGGCCCCACTGTTGGCGAGACGCGCTATCTTAAGTGGCACCTCGGCACAATGTAACTGCTTGTTGTTGCGAAACGAGAAATAGCCGTTGCGCTGAAGAAGGGTTTCGCGCATCCTCTTGTATGTTACTGCGGCTTCCATTGCCTTTCAGAACGATACCGGTTGAAGCGATACTTCAGCCTCAGAGGCTGTGATTTGCACCAAGCTCCTTGGTAGAGCCTTGTAAAGCAAAGTAACTGCGCACTTCTCGAAATAGCACCATGAAAACGACGGTAATTTCTCCAATGTTTCCGATTCTCAACTGACAATGCAGGTAGCTTTCATCTTTCATGTATTACAGAACCTGCATCAAATTGAACTTCCATTATTGAATTATAAGCTCTTTTTTAGTCACTAAGCCTCGGCTTTTAGTTATATTTCGAAGTTTGTGAGCTTATTTATACAGTTGTCTTTCTTGAAGTATTAAATATGTGTAACAAAGATTACTAAATCATCGTGTTTACATGGAAATTAACTACGACAGAATACACTATGCAACCTAATATTAATAAATAATCAGACAACCGACATTCAATGAGGGCAGAATAGGAATTTTTGTACCATTTAACTTTGATGTAGAACGGGGATAAAAAGACAGAGAACAGTTTCGCCATTTATGCAACATGATTTCCTGAAATAAGAAGCAACGTATGCTGCAAAAAGGCAATGTAAAACACGTCAGTTTATTTTACACTTACAGCCCATTGTTTAGTTTAAGGTTTCGTTGCATAGCTTCTACGATTTTATCGTAAAGTTGACCCATCCATACTTTCTCCCAGTTTCTTATACCTTTCTTTGATTTACCGAATAAAGATAATAATTTTATTAACAACTATCTGCAGGAATAAAATCTTGAAATAAGCTCTTGATACCTTTCGGTACATTCATTGCTTTTAATGGGATAAATTGTACATTATTCAATTTTTATTTTTTTTTTCCGTAAAATGAATGTTGCATTAACATGAACACTACTTCAAATTATTTCTCTTACTCTGGACCGCAACAACCTAAAACCATAACTGCTACTACTATTTCCTGATGAACTACGGAGAGGACGTGAACTATTCTAAAATAGTCTAAATTACTCAGTATATGATTCATTTTATTCTTTCATTTTTCTTCCACCACAAATTCAGGGAACTACCCAAGAGTTTTTATAATCTTAACATACATTTCCCATTTTCTTCTCTTCGTAGATGCAGAGTCATTCATAATTTATCATCAAAAATTGTGTAAACTGTCCTAGAAATGTATTAATTGCAACGTTTTCTAGAACGTTGCTCCATACTAAAGGGATTATCAGTTGTTAGGGACAAAAAAGTTTCGATTCTAATTCAATACTGCTGTGTTACAATAAGGGGTCTAAAGTAATTATTTTAAAAGAATATAACCATTAACATATTTATTTCTAGCAGTTAAAATTATACTGATTACCTGATTAAGATTCAAAGTATAATTTCTCAGTTCTGTGAGATGTAGCAATCGTTTATATGCACCAACCTTTACCTCGGAAAACCAAAATATTATCTAAATGTACTCATTTTTTAATTTTTTTTGCATTTTCTACTAGCAAACTTTTTCGGATGATTTTTCAATGTTTTCACAACTTTCGCCTATGTAAGAGTTGAAAAATTAACCAGAAGTTGCATCTGTATTTATTATTATTACTGCATTCGACGTTTTGTTGATGAAACTGACCTGGGGGTATTTCATTCTTCATGTTACTAATATTAAAGAAATGGTTTCAAATTTCCGAAATCATAAAATAATAATTATATAATTATATCTCTTCAAGCTGGTGGTGACAAAATAGTAAATACATTACTGGTAACATCTGTATTTTAAATTATCAGCAAGTTTTTGTTATAAATTTCTCGATAATTTAGTGTTACCGTACTTTATAAGATCGTAGCGAAGGAAGGTAAGTGTAAAAACCAGAGAACGTTTGAGCATGCCAACCGTTTATCTCTAGTTAAGCACGTTGACCAATCAGACCAAATAAGCAAATGTGTAATACAAACATACATGATTTAAAGGAAATTATTTTAAGTGAGTAACTTTATGATTATATTCACCCTCGAAGTCTATTAACGGAAAAAACAGAAGGAGTTTGCAGTGCGAAGGTTTAGGTACTCAGTTGTTTCCTACGACTGAAGTCTTACGTTGCTTACAATACTACACCGAGTAAGTTTATTGTCAGAAGACGTTTATAGTCAGGAATTGTGAACTATTCGCTGGGGAGCGTTAAGTACGGATGTGGCAAATATCTGCCAGAATAGATTCCAAAGGAAAGCAGAAGCCGCTTTCACAGTATACTGAAAATGCTGAGATACAATTTGACATCAGAATGGATGTTTTGTAATTGTGAGAATACTAATGTGACTAAAGATCAGCTTTCATGTTTATTACAGACACCAGCATTTATAAAGACCTTTGTGTTTTGCTTCCGGAATTAAAACTTGATAGCTTTTTTTTCGTTGGCCATACACGGCAAATAATGGAGGGTGTAATCATAACTATCGATGTCACAAGGTCTGAAAAAGTGTCTGTGTTAATAAACCAACATTAATCAGTGTTGTTTAAGTTCAAAAATACATTTTAAGGCATATTTCTGGAGAAACGACCTCGGAAGGGGTTTAGTGAATTCATGCCCACTTACTTTAATATTGCCAATCTAATCACGGATCTTGTACGGGATCATTACACCAAAAAAATTAATTTATTCTGTTTCATGATAACCCATGAGAAGATTCATTTTACTCACTTGGTGATCTTCGGTCAAATCTCAAGACAAGTAGCTGACATAAGCTTCTCACCTACCATCAATGCGGTAATATGTGGATGTGGGATTGTCTACAGAAAAACTGGACCTTAAGTAAACTACTTTCAGTGTAAACTGAACAAAGTGTTTCACGCTCAGAGGGTCAATATTTGTGACCTGTTAGTTTCATTTCAATGAAGAAAATCATTAATTTATAGTAGTTGTGGCTTAAAAGTGAAACGACCTTCTCAACTGTGTATTATTATTTTGTCATTACTTTTGTTAAGAAAATATAATAATTAATTATAAATAACTGCAATCAAACTTCCATCCTTAGGATTACATCACAAAAGAATTTCTGGAAGGCTTAACAGCCTTACAACAAAGTTACGCGTCCCTCTTTCCGCAAAAGTATTTACTAACACACTTTCCATGATAGACACTGTGATGGTATCTGGTGCTCGACAAGGGTTAAGCTGGATATCTAACGCCTTAGTTATACGCTAAAACTGCCCACTGTGCGAATGCAGTCAAGGCATCTCCATCCTTCTGTTCGTCTTCATTCACAAAACGAACAACTCCGTAATTTAATGTATATCTATGACAGTCAAGTACACATATACGAATAGCATTAGCCATATTGCAGATGGCAGCGTAAAATCATCCAAATTAAAAACTTCTCCGGGTATCAAGGGTTAACCTCACCGTTGGTAAAAACCATCTTCCGGAAATAGTTCTTGACACTCACAGTTGTTCAAAAGTTTTTGGATCGCTCCTTGTATATGGTGAATTAATAAACGCCATTTCACATTTGATAGCCAACAAAAAAAAAATTTGAAATCTATGTTGTATGACCAGGGGGTTTCTTAAAAATATTGGAGGTAAAGGTTTGAAAGCGCTTTTCTTGTAATATTATAAATTGCCGACAAAAGGTGAAGGCTGGAACATTTGAATCTCATCGCTCAGGTAATTGTCAAAATATGCCCGAACTAGTGCAGCTTAAATATGTCGAACATAATAGTTTCTCTGATATCATCCCAACAATTACATTGCTTTGATGGTAAGGAAACAGGGAGCAGACGATAGAAGTAGAAGGGAATAACTCAAATAGATTATTGATTTTTTGACCGTGTTTCACTTGTTTCATTGATTTTTTTTTTTTTTTTAAGAAAACTTCAGCTTTGCTATTTTGGGGTTTTACTTCTCCTGAGCACTGCCAAAAGGCATAAACTGTAACACATCGAGGCTCATTATATCGTCAAAAGAAGTTGGGTACAGCTGCACACAATCCACATTTCTTCAAAAAAACTAAACGTTCAGTATGTAGGGAAAGTCCGCAACGGCTCCGATAGAAAAAACTAAAACGCTAAATAAAAAAAAAATCATATACTCTGGTTAGGAAGAATTAACATGTAAAGCGATTAAGACTGGAATCTAAATTACGGATCCGCGTTAGGAATTTCAAATCTATGATAACGAATCAATCTGCAGTAACCGTGGTCTGATCATGATTGATGGAAACAGAGGTGGATAAAAATTCTATCTACATTGAAATTCGTAAGAAAGACGTCAGGTTAAAAATATCTTCAGTGCCCGTTGTTGTGTAATAGGTCATCAAGATCTGGCGGGGCAAAAACTCCATCTGTTTGAAAACACCTTCCTTCTACGTCTTATAATATAGAGGCCATGACACTTAATTGTAAGACAGAACACAACACTGATTGATTGCCTTTACACTCGCTGGCTGGGAAAATTATGCACGCGTATACTATGGCACATACCGAAGAACAATTGAAGGCACGATTATTTACATCTCCAATCGTATTTTTTCGATTGTTATGAGTAATTGCGAGTAGATAATTGTAATGGTTTAAATATTTTTTAAAGTTGATTTAGCCGATTATTATTAAAAACAAAATAAATGGCACTATCCTTCTGCTAGCTCTAAGAAAACTTCCTAAATCTTATTTCAGGGAAGAAAGATGTAACAATATCGCAAGCAATCCAATGTGATAATCATCTAAATGATAAAAATAAATTGGAATTAAGGGAGTACGAAATGTGCTTGAATAAAACGTTCACATTGTAGCTTATTGTGTTAATAATTTATTATGTCAATAACATAAATGTAACTGTTGCTGATACATTGTTTATTTTTTGATGCGCTTCACCTTCGAAGTGCCATTGAAACTTTTTTTGTTTTTTGTTTTTTACAGCTATTGAATTATACTGAAATTTACGTTGATTTTATAAGGTACAGTTTAATATTCCTTTGTTTTTACTATTCATGCTGCTTTTGATATTGCACATAGATTGGGCAAATAGTGTTATTTTGTTCAAATTGTGGTTATTTATATTTATTAATTGAATATAACGTGACTTTTTAAGCCAATACATCAGATGAGTATGTATTTTCACGGAGTTATGACTTTTTATGTCGCTGTTTTGCTTTAGCGTATCGTGAGCCAACGAATACAAGGTTTACTTGTGTTTATGCCTGTGTGTAAACAAACAGGTTTTATCTTAAAGGAATTTTATGATAAACGAGAGATTACTGTACTTAACGTATCTCAGGTGTTCTATATATGAGGATTGGAACGGTATTTTCGTTTGGTTTATCTAAATCTCATAACTTTTCTGTAATATTAATTTATTCATGCCTAAGTTGTGGAATCTGTTTGTGTTATAGTAGACTTTACTTTCAGGATCATGGAATAATCTAAGTGCAATGATGCTTCCTTGTTTCTTAAATATATTTGCTATCATGCGTGTGTTATTATTTAAGTAGGCTATTGAATATCTTTTCGTTCCCTTCTTGGATGTGTTTATTTCCTGGTTATTTTACTGGTTGACTGCTTTACGATGTGCTTTACCTGACACTAAAGATTGTATAATTTTCTTTTTATTTAGTTTTTTTGTAAGGTTATTTTATTCTCTCCAGTTTGGACGTTATTGCAGCAACTGTGTGACTATCGTGTCAGTGTAGTTGAACCATACGCTTCATGACCATGAGGTGGAAGTCGGAATATTACGTACTTGAAAACTCCAGATTGAATCGATCGCCAAGTGAGTATTGCTCTCAACTAGAGTAATTAATTTTTCCAACTGTAATGTTACTTTAAATGAGAAAGCATATTCCGCATTTTATTTTACTTTTATTTACAAAAAACTTGCATAATAAACACCAGACTCGTCACTTAATTTTACCAAGACACATTACAGGAAAAATTTCCGTACTTTTTTCCTAGAAATATTCCGAACACTTCGTGTTGCTTCTGTTGGAACAACATTTTATAAGCCACAGAGAAAATTCTGGACGCGAAGAAATGTGCCATCTGTCGTTTTCGTAGCGCGATACAGTGGCCAAAATTATCAGATACTATTAAAATGGTTAAACGCTAGTATTAACTCAAGGTTCTAATGATATTATAGAGAAAATAATGTTTTAGTCATTAATTTGAAAGATTATTCAATTTCAATACATGGAATACACATTAAGCTATGGTATTTTCTAAGTGTCACATTTTAACGCCATTAATTATCATTTCCAGGATTGCAATCAATTTATCACACTTACATAGTCTGTCACAGTCAGACAAAAAAGATTCACATATTATATAGAACAAAATACCGTACATATACGAGTATGTTTCAAGTAATTACAATAAATGAATTACTTATTTTATTTTTCCGAAAGTTAATCAGTTGACAGTAGGATTATGAAAAGGATACTAAGTTATAGGTGTATTACAACAATTTATCAAAGCACCAAGGGAACGAACTAATAGACTGGATAGGCTGGATAATTCTAGAAAACATCTGACTCTTTTTCCTCTAGATCTTATTGCCTGACATGCGAACATTTACTTACATTTACGAGTGCAATGAAACTCTCCTACTAACAACGTATTTCGGTCGTAATTACGGGAGAGATAAGATCAGAAATAAGGTGACGTAATGATCCCTGTTTTGTATTCCTTGCTCCATCGTCTCACCTTGCGGTCATTACTGCAGGAGTGATACGATCAGAAATAAGGTGCTGTGCTGACGTCTATATGCATTTTTACCCCATAGTCAGATTATAGAATGGAAGTGAGGTACCCTGCCACATATATTTAGTGAACTATATGTAATTTATTAATGGCTCTGATTTTTATGGAGGTTGAACAGGATAAGGTAAATAAATGATACAAGTTTGTGCAAGAGAATCTCATGTGCAAACTTGATGATGGCGAAAATATTTTTGAATACGATTCAATCCGTTTTATCTTCAACCATTCTAACGCATTAAATATAGGATATTTTCAGTCAATAAACTCCTATGTTGTACTAATAATCCAAGAACATTTAAATAATCTGAAAGCAGTATTATTTATTTATTCGTTTTCTACACCAACAAAAATTAAAGTAAACTAATCCTCGCTAAATGGATATCTGAGTCCTTTTAAAATAATAAAAAATTCAAAAATAATGTATTTCCACTGGAATTACGCACGACCACTTAAATTCCGAATCTTTTATCATTAATTTGAAATTTGGTATCTCATGTCGGGTTTGTGTAATTAATACGATTAAAGGAAGGGAGTAGCAATAATTATTATCAGATGAAGAAGTATACTAGGAGATACGTAGTTACAAGTTTCACTAATCGTAATAAAAATGACAGAAGAGTACCACCAAATACGATACTATTTAAAAAGTTTGTAGAGCAAAAACAATTTTGAACAGATTGGTTTTATGGAAATTAAGAAGAATTGTTTACTTAGATAAATCAGTAAGTTATTAATTTTGGAACATACAAAATCTTAGATGCAAATAATATACTATTTTTAAATAGGTTTATTGGACATTGGTACACATCTGGAGTGAACATTCAGACGAAGAAAATGTATGCTGTATTTTCTTAAACGTAAGCTGTACGAATTTATTAAATTCTCCAGCACGGAAGCTGTAACATTAAAAATTTCTGTGACATGTAATGTTTTTCCGTTAGTTCTTTACGTCAAAACAAATGATTAAAATAATAATAAAAATTGGACAAACCAAGTTAAGATGGTGAGAAAACCGAAAGTATCTGGACGTTTCATCAACAGCCTACAAATGTTATGGATAGCGATGAGAACCAGAGGTTTAAAATTAATTAGGAGATGTGAATCTATTCTTCTAATACTTTCAAAAAAGAATGATAGTTGGTGAAAAATGTGACAGAAATTATAATATTTCGGGTTTCTAATTTACCACATAAATTAAAAATAATTCACAAATTAAAAGGATCGGTTGCACTTTTGTTTTGTTCAGAATTAACGTTGCTAAAATGTGTGTTGTGATTAAGTCCTTTTTGCAAGATACGTTTGAAAATAGCAAATCTGGTATAACATGTAAAATATTTGATTTATTTTGTAAAGAAAAAAAAACTTTGCCTGTTTAAGCGTAGCAAAATTTAAGAATTTTGAGAAATAAGGATTCAGTTATTAAAACATAGTAATGCTTTATCGTCTACAGAACAGTCGGGAGGCTATAATAAAGAACAGGAAACAGGTTCTGTTCAAAAAATATGGAGTGAAAGAAAACACATAACATTTGCATAAAGAAGATAAGTTTTAGGGATTAGAAGAATCCTTAGGCTGTTGTTTATAGATTAGGGGAGAAAGAACTTATGTTTCGTACTTTCAGATCTTACCTGTGAACGTAAAGTATTCACGAAGAATTCGTTTCAAGTGAAATTCCAAATATATGTATGTGGAAGGAGTCAAAATGTGTTTCAACGTAGTATTACGACCAAGAATAACAAAAGGCTAATCATCAAGATTTCTACAAATGAACAATCATTTAAAAAAAATCAAGAACAGTGGTCCACGCTAGAAATTTGCGCAATGCATAGTAGTATCAGCAGAAAGAGTCTCGTTTACAAGGGCAGAAATATTAACATTAAGATTATAAAGCATGATAAATGAAAGTCATAGTGCTTTAATGAAAGCGGATATATTAATATTTACAGTAACTCTATCACTTTTAAGAACGCACTTGGCGGATCGTTTGTTGGAGGATGCAAAGGACTGAAAAACTATAGATGATAAAATAATTGGAGCATATAAATCAGGTAACTAGGGACACATAATGTAATAGTATGTAAATGTTAACGAAACAAATCATGCGCGAATTGAAAAAGACTTAATAGTGTCTGCAGATAAACACATTTGAACATTGCGAAACATCGATATGATTATCATTAACCTCAGCACCGAAATTGATGTCTTGTACAATAAGGAAAAGGTGCTCATAGAGAAAATTATCCTAATCTTTGTTTCACTTTTTAAAGTAAGGAATGAATGCAAATAATTAAGTTCCTAGAAGATAAAAGGCAGAGAGCATTTACCATTCAATCAAATCTGAAGTCTTTTCTGAAAAAGTTCTACAGATAGAACAAGCGATCTTACCAAAGCTATCTTTATTCACTAAGGCTTTTGTATTTCATAACTAATTCGTAATGGCACCTACAAATCAAGAATGATTCTGATATAATAATTGATGTAATAATGTCAGTTTTTTCAGTTTATTCCCCTGTATGTACTTTTATCTCTTCACATACAAGCATCTTTTATTAATCTTTAAGTATGCAATACCTGAAGCATTCATTCTTCTGGTCTTCTCATAGAGTCACAAAAATTTTTATCACTTCTTTTAAAATTCGCCTCATTTATTTTTCTCTGCTTGATAGTGGATAACATTCTCGTTTCTTCATTTTCTGTTCTCAATACCTCATATTGTGATTACACATCGCATCTTTCTATTTCATTCCTTTAATTGATCTACATATATGCAACTCTAGTACTCGTTCATTGTCGATTCATTTCCGTAATACAGCACTAAACATTTTCAGAATTCTTCATTGTGTACGCTTACGGTTTTGAAGTTCCTGTAATACTTAATGCACAGTCTACAAAAATATGAATCGTAATTGAATTTAAGTTCTAATATTTCAGTAAAAGTTGGCTAATTTGATTTAATTTATTTTAAACATAGAGGTGTGAGCTTCATTTAATCCACAAAAAAACTTAAAAATAAAAGATTCCATGAACAAACTGTGAACACAATTTTAATTCAAGACATAAAGTGA
The DNA here is from genome assembly GCA_031002005.1 of Vandiemenella viatica. Classification (NCBI taxonomy): domain Eukaryota; kingdom Metazoa; phylum Arthropoda; class Insecta; order Orthoptera; family Morabidae; genus Vandiemenella; species Vandiemenella viatica. Next base: position 272,380,954 of record JARYHS010013630.1, read on the forward strand.
TGATAAAACTTTAAGCGCAGACGTTTTGCATTAATTAGCACACTTCATTGAAGCAAAAAAGAATCCACAAATTTTTGTCTTTTTAATAATAGTCTTTAGCGAACTGTAAACTTTGTGTAATATTTTATAATTTCACATAAAAAATCTTATCATAAATTCAAATTATACTGACGGGTAGGACAGCTTTTAACACTAGATGATATGCTATTATCAACCCCTTCAGTTCTGCTGCAATGCACTCCTATGTTTATTAGTTTAATACTTTAAACTATAGCAAGTAGAAATTGACATGAATATAAATAACGAAAAGCTTTCAGCCATTCTTCAAACTTGTAATATTTTTGACATGGCAGAGTCTCACCCCACTTGCTTGCACGCAAAGTTGGCGTTGCGGTAACTGGTTCATTAATGTTATAATCCTTCTGGCAAATTGCAGTGACTCATTAGACATACAGTGAGATGACTGCATACGTTAGCTAACTTTAATGGCAGTGTAGACACCAAAGGCTCTCTTACAATTTTTTAGGGTTTCAGTTAATATCATTTGTATGTTACGACTTTTCTTGCTATTCTCACCTAAGATCATAAATTGCATCTACGCCACAGATATCAAAGTGATGACCGATATGCTGAACGCTGTTCGGCAATAAATTTTGATGCCTGCTGCTTCACCAATTGCAATATAACATCGAACCAAAATGACACTTTGACACAAAATCTGAGGTATTTGCAAGAAAATAACAGTTTATCGAGTCCTTGAATAAATTTATTTACTCTTTCAAATTGTAAAGGCATTTTTGAAGCACCCTGTATATCCATACTTAAACTTTGTAGTGCAAAACATAGTATCTTTAAAGTACCAAAAATTGGATAGTTGTTTGTCATTCCAATTTTTTTATCCCAGAACTTAACTGAGATAGGTACAGGAAATAAAACATGATTTTATTTATAGATGTTTCTGGCGTAGGTTGGTGAGTGAGTGGTAGCGCACTGGCCTCACTCACACACGGGAGAAAGTGGGTCGAATCCCCGTCCAACCATTCAGATTTGGTTGTTCCATGGTTTTCGCATATCACTCCAAGCGAACGGCAAGATGGATCCTTCAAAAGGCCATAGCAGAATTAGTTCCTGATCCTTGAGCCTAGTCCTTTCTCCCTCTAATGGCCGCGATGAGGAGTAAATAAAACGGTTTTTTCAAGCTATTAAAATCAAATTAAAAATTGCATTTCAGTAAAAAAAATTTGCCTAACCTCAAACGTATGATAAAATGCCCTTCACATTGTTTTCTTCTACGTTTTGTCTTCTTAAAATCCAAGTCAATTAAATCCACGTTATGTGTTGGTATCTTTACTTACTCTTACCTGTTCTGTTACCCCTGTCTATCTTTAACTGTTTGCTTCAAATTCTCTTTCTCTACATACACACACATAAAATTTTCAAAGTTTTAGGCGTGTTCGAAGTCCTGCACTCATCTGCGGTTTCAGGAAAAGAAAGAGAGTAGACATGGAGAGGATAGGTGTTTTCGTGTTCGGTGTGACACCTGCTGTTGGATGGTGGTCGAGCTGGGCTAACGACAAAGGGAGCTTGATGGATCGTTACCTCCTCCTCGAGCTAGCTGGGCGTCCACAAGAAACTGTTGGTGGAGGCTGTGTTTGGCCGCAAGAAGCGAGGCGACACGCGTTTCGCCGTCACTTGGAGCCGGGCTGCCCGGCTGCTGATGATTTATAGCTGTCCGGCCGACGCCTCCCAGAGTAGAGGCCGCCGCTAATGGACGCACGCGGGGCGGCAGTGGCCAGCGCCGGACACTGGATTAACACTGTGCACCACGTCAGCCACCCGGCAGCTACCAGCTACAATCAATGAAATTCTGTAATTTTTACTAACAACTTATGCTTTCATTATCGCCGGAATCCTATTACTACTAATCAAGACATGATGTTCACAAAACCTTACAAAAGTGATCCATTCATCATGAACGTATGTTACGTGTGATACATCAAAATTTCCAATACTTTATTACAGCTGTCAAAATCTGAACTTGAAGGAAGGCCTATCTAATTTTATTGAAGCATATACGTTAAAAGATTTTCTAATTAAAAAAATACCACAAATAGTCCAAAGCGTTTTAGGAGGCCCTTGCAAAAGTAGCAGTTCACTAGACCCTGGGATGGCCAAATTCAGTCAGTATCAACTTTTTGCACACGTAGTACCATTGAATGAAAAAAGTACACCACTAATATTGTGGTTAACGTATCTAGAGGAAAACTACTACATTTGCTAAGTGTTAATTATTCATGAAGGAAATTTATGAATTCTTGACCCAAAAAAAGCATTTTGCCCATTTTTACATACAAGCAAACCTGTTCATATAAATAAAAATTCGTTAGTGTTGGCATCAGGAGAAATTTACGAGTTATTAAAATAGCATGAAATAAAATGAACCAAGTTCTTAACTTTGCATAAATATGGTAGTTTTGTCCTTACTCATAGACCAGAACCTCTCTGTGGTTTTGTAACAATAACGGAAAAGAATCTTTAAATAAAAAAATGAAATCAATTGCTTTGTTTGTTTTAAAATATTAGTATTCTTATGTATAAGTAGATGTCAGGGAGAAAACAAATCATCTCGAGTATCCTACGTATGAATTTTCATCTGAGTGAAATAATTATTGTTAAAGATCGTTTAAATCCTCTCATCACAGTGATTTAGAAACGAGACGTTAGTTATAACATATAATTTCTTATCGTCCCAACGACGGCTAAGTCTGATCAGACCATCTAGTATTTTCTATTTTGGTTTCATGTTCTTATGCCCCAGTTATTCACCAACAGCGAAGTTGCCTTTACGTCATCCCTAATAATACCCAAAATAATTTAACATGAAGTATTAAATTTACTAGGTCCTGGAACAAAAGAACTATAAAATGTTGTAGCCTAAGCAAACTATGTTGCAATACTGTCATTTTCTCTAACACCCGTAAAACTAACATTAAACTCACTTCCTGGAGAGTACATCGCTTCTTTTGGTACAGAAGGTAACGCTACACATACCCTCAATATCAAAACTGTGTAATTTTCTCAAAAAAGGTAAAGTCTTTTATTTAAAAATTTGATTGTCAATGTATTTAATGCTGCGACTTGTATCTTGACTTTATTGAGATGAGATGGAATAAATTCACTCTTGATTGGATAAGTAGTGTTTTTTTTAATATTATTAAACATTTATTGATACCAAACACAAAGTAAAAAATTAAGAAAACAATTCCACAAAAGAAAAACAAATTATGTCAGCATCAAAATGTAACCTGCAGGCCTAGCATGATTATATAAATACTGCATCGTACATTAATCTCACTATCATCCCCACTACAAATATGATTCCTAATATATAAATCATAGCTCATTACAGAAATTAGTTTTAGTTCTCGAGAAATACGTAACTGTGCTTTCCACACTACAATGAATACTATAGCACAAACTAGCTTAAAACAATTCCTAGGAAGCCAAAATTATGTGTTTCTTACCATGTTAGGTAAAAGGTAACATGGTCGGGGGTCGAACTGCAACGCTACAACATTCCTATATATATAGGAATGATTTATGACATATCTCTTACATTCGGGAGTTATTGCATGAAACCCAAACTGAAAATTTCCACTAGGAACACTCTCTTAAGAAAACTGGCTGTATCACAGTGGGGTAGCCAACCAGAAACCATTCGAACTTCTGTCTTAGCACTGTGTTAGCTGTGTTATTCGGCTGCAGGGCATGCCTGTCCTGTATAGTTCAACACAACTCATGCGAAACAAGCGGATATTACACTTAAAGACACCTGCAGAATCATGAGAGGCTGTTTAAAATCCACTCCAATAAAATGGCTCCACCGCCTCGCAAGAATAGCTCCACCTTTTGTTTGAAGAGAGGTAACACGAACAAGGAAAGGAGAAAAGTTGGTCATGAAAGAACTCATCACACAGGCAAAGACTGAAGACCAGGAAAAGTTTCCTAAGAACAGCACAGGAACTTATAACTACAATTGAGAATGCCAGGTTACAATTGTGGGGAGCTAATACTTCTCTTCCCCGTGGCTGGAGAAGTTTGTGTGAATCTTTACCACCTGGCTATGACGAAGGATGTTTGATACGGCTAATAGACTAATAGCAGAAGTGGGCAGATACACACTCAACCTAGCAAGATGGGGCTACAAGGAGACCAATGAGAACATGAGCGACTGGGGAAAAGATCATACTGTTCAGCAAATGCTCCAGTGTCGATTGGGTCCAGTATCCTGCTCCGAAGGTGATCTATACAGGCCTCAGAAAATGCACTAGAAGTATTCAAGTTTTGGTTTAGTACAACAACAGGATAACCATATGTTTCTGAAGCGAGATAAATAAATAACTACAGCAAAATTGTCTGTGGTCCCAAATTACATGAACACGGTTGCTAATAGCCTCAAGTGCTAGTTCAGGGAATTGTGGTTCAAATTGTATGACATGAGACCTCCATTGTTCGTTCAAGTCTTCTTGTCATGGTCGTAAACGGTTACAATACTTGTATAAAACACTGCAATGAGCTAATATGCTTCGGCGTTCAGTATGTTCAACATTACCTTGTCCACTAGCGAGACTGCGCTCTCCATCGAAATTATTAGTGGGTGCTTAATGCCACTACCTCACCATGATATCTAATATGAGATCATTTTAAACACTCAGAAAATGTAACAAGTACACATAAAATATCACACTTGTACCTTGGCTGCTGTGAAACCAGAGCTTCTTTCAGTTTACTCTTCGTCGTCTTTCGAATCCCCTATAAAACTGATCTTTCTTATTAAGCAGGTAGAGGTTGATCGTTGCAGTCTGCGGCAGTTTGGTCAGCGACCCCAGTTGATTAGTGGCGCGTCCCACATTCCAGTTGGAGAACATGGAACATTGTTAAATTCCACGCATCTGAGCGAAGTTATCAATTCAAGTCATTCAGTCTCCGATCCTCGTTCCATCAAAGAACACAATGCTCTTGTAACCACACCAGCTCCAATCTCCTTCCACGAAATCGTTGCCATGTCAGCGACCCTACTCGGGTCCTACCCACGCGTTGCCTTACAAAGGAGCAGTCATCTGGCTACCAAATCACGACTGTCCGTTTAACCAACGGCCATTATCAAATTCACTTCCACATTTCGCTTCGTCGTAATAATTTACTTCATCACACACTTTACTTGAATGTTTGACAGCATTATTAATATTTCAGCTAATCCATATACCTTCGGTTCAAATGTCCTAAAAAATATGAATAATTTCGACTTGTCTGAGAATAACCACACCATCAATAACAATGGAACTGGCACATTCTCACTACAATATTTACCACGATTTTTTGGCTTTACTGATAGTTTTCGTGACTTAAAACGTTATATTTTAAATGCTCTATTCACGTAACCTGTCACACATGAAATATTTGAATTCTACACGGATAATCCTTTTTTCAAATATTCTATGCTTTTACATGTCATTGTTATTCTCTCAGTTATATCTACTACGCTACATCATCGATCTCCACAACAAGTTGACAACATATGTATTTGAGTTATTCACCAGTTTCACATGCTTTGAATCAGACTAAAGCAGAGTGCTTTATCCTGATCTGAATTTACAATACGAATACTGTAAGCCCGTGACCGTTTTTTGCGTATGGTCACGGGTCTAGAATAGTTCCGGTTTTTGGGGTCAAAGATTATGACAGTTAGACCTGATCTGGCCAAATACGAACTTGACCTGTGTTTCACCCTTAGGTTGGATAAAATCTTTTGAGCTTAAAAATCTCAGAAGTATTAATAGACATAGGTATTAAACGCGGACAAAGACAATCGCACTATCGTACAACTGAATAAGTGTTTTTTTGAAAGGGCGTGTGTGACCACTTTCTGAAAACTAACAAAAAATAAAAAAAAATAAAAAATGAAAACAATCCAGAACCTTATTAGATATTTTTTTTAGCTTTATATGGTATTTTCAATTTAAATACATTACTTTAACATGTCTCACCATGCCTTTTCAAAAGAAACTGATAGCTCTATCCTCAAGGAACAAAAAACGCTAGAGAAATCAAAATGTGAAATGCCCTTTCAAAACACGCTGATTGTTTCAAAGGTCGTAGACTCAAACTTGCTGAAATACCAACTAGACTTATATTTGACCCTTAAAGTTCACTCTACAAAATTTGAAGAATTTCTGTATGCTTTGAAAGCATCACGTCGTTTGTTTTTTTTTTTTCTTTATTTTTTAATTGAGGATGGGCATTCATAATGTAATATTTGGTCAAAGTTTCTTTAAAGGCCAGAGAACATAATGCAGTTTCCAGATTATTAAACACTTCAGCAACTGCGAAGAAATGAATTTCCAGAATACTCGTTTCGGTAATATTTGGTAGGATGTCCTTTTTAAACACCTAATAACTCAGGCACAGCGAACATGAACAAAGTCCTTTAACGAAAGTGGTTAGTAAAAGACGTAAAATGTAAATAAATCGTAATGTATAAACTTTGGTCAAGCAACAAAATTGGCGAATGTCTTAATCAAACTGAAATTTAGCCTCTTCCGGAATGACAATTGACATTCGTGGTTACAGCAGAGACCATTAGTAATTTAAGCTTTTTTATGTTGCTTTCATTAGCACCATGTTACTGAAAAGCAGTTCCACGTTTGTTTTGTTTTTTTCAGCCGTCAAGTTTATCGATATTTTTTTTAACAATGAAATGATTCGAAGAGTAAACTTAATGAATGTTTTTTAGCAATTAATTTGGTAGCTGTTGCTTAGCTATTACATTGTGGACATACCCTTGAATTTTTTCTAATGATATCTCTGGTGGCTGTTAATTTGCGAACGAAGGCTGACACGTGACACCGTTCTCAAACCAATAGCTATCAAGGTGACTGTCCATCATTTCTGCTTTCGTTTATCTGTCATATTCTTATTTTCTCCTGACATACCCCAATTAATCAACTAAGACCTCTTTCACTGCAGTAATATTGCACAAGTTTTAATCATGTAAATATATTTTTGAACAGTTATAGATGTGAAAATGGAACACATTTCCAAGTTTGTCAATTTCAGTACTAAATGCTGATTTAAAATCGAACTCTGGATATCTGAAACGATGGAGTAATCCTGGAAGTACCAGATTCAAAATTAATCATTTCAGCTTTAAAATCATAGACACAGCCACGGCTTTGATGAAGAAACATGTCTCTTAAACCAGAAATAACTCAACAATTATATGGGCATAATGAGTAATTTGATGTGGTAATGTACTTTGCTAGACATTCATATTATTTAATTCCATATTTACGGAGTACTAGCTTCCTATTGTTCTTCCTGATATTTATATTTGCTGAATTTAATAACTTATGCTTTCAACATGTTCATCAAAACAACTGAAGCATGTGGTCCCCGCTGCTACAGCAATGGACGGCCACATCTACCAATGAATGAACGCCTGGCCACTCTCTAGAAAATAAAACACAAATATTTGTGAAAGCGACGGAAAAGAATTATGATGCAATTTTCTGACAGGGGACAAATGTTTTGATATAAATGTCAACACAGTTGGGCAAGGATCGAACTTCTCTGAAATATTTTTCTTGCGTCCTGGACAAATATTGCCCCAAGTAGCTGGAATCAAGAAGCGGTGAAAGAGTCCCATCCCACGTTCTGCCTGTTCACTTCCCTTAGGCCCAGTATTCTCCTGTGTTAACCGGTCTTGTGTGAAAATTCTAGCAGACTTTAATTAAAAAGAATAAATTTGCGTTTATAATTGAGAGCTGAAAAACAAGATAATCTAAACAGGTAGAAAAGCATCAAGCGTTCATTTTCTGCTGCTCTTACTTTGATACTCCAGGTTTACCAAACTCACGTCTACAACTGAGCAAGTTGATTTGTACGGAGACAGGAAGATGATAATTAATATTTGATTTGAATTTACTTTGATGGACAGAAAACAGGAATCTTCATTCCTCAAAAATAAAAATAAATAATTATGCCTGAGAAAAAAATTAAGGACATAATAAAGTTTTTAAGGTCTCAGTCTAATTTTGACTTATGGAAAAACGAACAATTTGGATAGTTCTTATTAAACGTGTTTCAAAACCAATACTACTGTTCATATTCGAAAATGAAGAATTTTCTAGTACCTCTAGAACCATTGTTAGTGACGAAGCCAATTCCAAATAAACAAAGTGAGGAATTCAGTATTATTTTTTCTATAAATGTGAGTGATTTGAGAAAGTGTGATTTCAATCAAACAAATTCCTATTAAAATTAAGCAACCACTAAAAATTATCTTCTGCAAAACAAATAACTTCGCCGTACAAATTTATTCAAACTTCTGGTTCATAACTCGGCATGATATATATATTTTTAACTACACTGCTTCTATTATACTTTTGAAGAATTCATTCAAAGATGTTTAATGTGACACATTAGAGAGTTCAGAGAATAACGTTTATTAATAGCAGACAGATTATATTATAAGGCACTATAAGGTTTATAGATGTCTGAAATCAAAAAGAAAAAGGAGCAGTTTATACGGTCCAAGCGTAGGAGATCACTATGAAGTGAAAGTGATCAAGAAATTTAACTACGATGGTTTTCTTCGGCTCCGCTGGTGTCAGTAGTGGTCATATGGATGTCTTTGTTTGTGTGTTTGTTCAGTGTTTGATGTGGTTTTTGCTGTGAGTGGGGAATTAAAGAAAGGGGACACTGAAACTTCTTGCTGGCCTATTTGATCTATTGGTCCTACAGATACACAGTCTGCCAAATTTAACATCCTAACACTATTGAGGAATCATCATCGAATCACCTTCATGAATCGATCATTAGCTGAATATGGAAGCTGATTGCAACCAGATGATATATTTTTTCTGTAAAATATCTGAAAAAGAGAAAATACCACTAAAGAAAAAGTGCGTTTTTATACTTATATATAAATAAAATGTAAACTTATGGAGAAGCTTCATTTTCTAACTTCAGTTAAGTTCACATCAATAATGTTTCGAGAGCACTATGTTGATTCACATTTTCAATAAAACTAATTGCAAATATTTATTAAGGAAATTTTCTCAGTTTTTTCCTCTGAGTTGTAACACCCTAATCTGCTGAAATGATTTAATTTTTAGATCATTATTTTATTTTAATAATATTTAATTTATTTATTTGAAGATACTGACTGCAAAATAAAAGGTTTTTTACATATATTCAATTTATTGTTTATCAAAATGATTATTATTTATCGTTCTTTGCTAAAATTTACATCAAATAATCGAGAGGGTTACACTGAATGACATAACTTTCCAATATGATCCGATACCAGGCTAGCAAAATTAAAACTTTTCTAGAACTAAACACGACATGGTTTTACAAGAAACATGAAACCACGTCAAACTCCCGACGCTTAAGGGTTGCAATCATGTGCAGCAGTCGTGAGACATCTAGTCGGAACTCATTGCTTGCATTTTGGAGATTGCCCTCCTCGGGAAGTTAAGAGCGTCTCGTTGACTTTCCACGTTCAAAACCACGGTATCGAAGCGCAGTAAAATCCATCATTTGTCAGTCGATGAACAAGTCACGACCTGCTTCTTATGTATGGCGTTCACATAAACTTTTCTTTCGTACTACTCGGTGTCGCAAGTGGTTCTGTTGTGCCTGTGGATGTCACCCCGACCTTGCTCTTATGTCCTGTTTGAGCTGCGAGGAATGCACCTCCTCAGGGGTGTCCGGGGGCACCTCGCAAGGTGTGACCGAGAGTAGATCCAACTGGAATATGTACCATCATAGTATGAATTAAGTTTGCCGTCGTTCTCAAATTAGTTTATTTCTGAGTTCATTCAAATGCAGTCCTCTCGCTACTTGCTGCACAACACTACTTTTAGTGAGCCAAAGTGAGCTCTCTCATCATAACTTGATTTGTTTACATTTTAGCTTTTTTCCTTAGCTGCTAAGATAATAAATAGTTTCTAGTGAATCTTCATCCGGCTAGAGACAATAAAATAAAAACTTCCTTTTTTGCATATGCGTTTAGTTAGCTCTCTCGTCATAAATTGATTTGTTCATATTTTAGCTTTTTGTCTTAGCTGCTAAGATAAAAAACAGTTTCTAGTGAGTCTGCATCCGGCTAGAGCCGATAAAATAAAAACTTTCTTATTGGCATATTCGTTTAGATTTTTAGGTCCTCATCGCTGCCAGTTTTTACTTATTTCAAAATATTGAACATTTCCCGACTGAAATGTGGTAAGAAAATTAAAACTTACGATCTAATAAATTGACAAACAATGTTTTTACTTTATTTACAATAGACGGATAGCAGACGCACCAATTACCTTAATTACAGTTCATGCCAATGTTAAGCTTCGTTAAAGCACGATGATACGTAAGTAGAAACTACAAACCTGAAGCTTCAGAGTAAATGATCAATTAAAATTAAATAATATATGTGTAAAAGACAACAACTGTACCTCAATTTATAGATTCCTTATAACAGTCTTTGAAGATATTTAAAAACTTACATCAACTGATTTTAAAGAAGAAACTGAAACTGATTCCATTCTTGCGTTTCATGGGATAAATTTTATAGTAGTATACGACTTTTGGAGAGTTAGTGTTACTCTGTCGGAGCTACTAAATTTGTTTGATCCACATATTAATTTATGCTGGGTATGATAGCTCGTAGTAGTCTTGTAGCTCGAAATTCGATGTGGCAGCTTCACGATTTCATTATGCCAAAAAATAGAACTGATGGAATGACTGTGCCAGTAATTAATTTCATGTTATCATAGTCGCCACAAAGGCATTGGACCATTTAGAACGGGGTCGAGAGTATAGACCAGTGGAAAGACTTCCATGCGATAATCTGTGCGTGTAAAGCAGGGCGGTTTGCTGGTATACGCACAGGCGCCGTGACCCGTTGGTGTTGCGGGTTGTATACAGCGGGCGCTCCCTAGAGCCCATTGATCACAGTACCCCGGATTGGCCACTGCCCACTGCCTGCCGGCTACGACAGCCTCTTCGACGCCGTCTAATTGGACGCAATGCGCCGCATACACCTGCGGCCGCCGCTTGCAATCAGCTGCCTACACGGCAGGTCGCTGTTTACGTGTTGCTTCTTGCAACCTGCAGGTAGCGGTGATAATGTCTTGTAACATAACAGTAGCATTCCGCCGACCCGCAAGTAGCGCCGAAGCGAGCGCATGATTACATTGTTTAAAGTCAGTCGTTATCGAGGTTTTGTAGCGGACGGCTCGCGTCGCGTAATGTGAGACGCTATACTAACTGTGCGGGTGTAGCAAGAAGTAAGAAGAAGAATGAACTTGTTTAACCATTGCGACGTATGTTTTAAATTGATTTGAACAGTGGGTTGAGTTACCAGAACAGTGAAGTGTGGCATCGAAAGTAATATAGTGTGGACTGATTTGGATTAAAAAACTTTCCTTTTGTTTCTAAGAATCTTGCAATCGACGGATTACGAAGTTTCAATAGCCTTATCATCTAAATTCTGATAGTGGCCAACTGGTTCGATGTGTACTTTATTCAAATAAATGTGTGGAGAACCGATTTTCATTACTTAAGACTTGAAGATTTTTCTTAATTAGTTATCCTCACACTTTTATCGGACTGGTTTGGACCCTGTCTGGCGACCGGCGGCGACTACGAACTCATTTATCCGGCTTCTGGTGCTGTATGTTAGTAATTAAAACTTTAGCAAGCACGAAGTTCGGTCTACCATAAGTATCAGTTCAACCACAAGAAAGGCAAGTAGTCTTACATGGCGACGAGTGACAGGACTGTGTGGTAGAAATCAGTACTAGGAGGAGAGACAATTTTTCTCAAATCCTAGGAAAACACACAAAAGAAAGAAAAGGAAAACTAGTGATATCAAGACGACGACAATCAAAACAGTGAGTGTCGACAATACCCAAAGGTGCGGAAGAACTCCCACTCGACGAAGGCAGCGCGGCTGGTCAAGGAGCAGCGGGGAAGACATTCTACATTGTTCGGCGCGGAGCTGGGCAGCCGAGACGACGAAGGCGGGAGAAAGAAGAATCGTCGTGCAGAGTCTCCGAAAGCTAAGAACGCGCTGTGCGCTGCTTGTTTGGCTATTTTTTGAAGGCTTAAATCCTTTCCTAATTTTTTTCTGATAATTTTCCTTTTTTTCTGTGAAATATCGAGGAAGAAAAATCGGACCAGATTTTTCTCTCCTAACTCGACAATACATTTTACTCTCCTTTGTCATCAGGGATGACAGAAGCAGTTATTTAAATTCCACCTGTAGTTATGCCTATAGTACAACCTTTTGTTTCCTTTTTCTTTAAATGGCATGCTTAGCTAGATAGCTTGCAGCAGCTGGCGCTTCGTAACGGCGTTGTTGTGGTTTGGTTGTCTGATTCGCGGGAAGCGAATTTGCCGTGTTTTGTGATCTTGTTTACTGTGTAAAATTATAGTCATGCCGGAAACTGAGGGAAGCTCGAATGTAGATATGTCGGAAATGGTCCGAGTGATAAATGAGCTACTAAATTCCAAGTTGGAAACTCTAAGGTCAGACTTTCAGTCAACTACGGAAAGTTTAAAGTCCGAGATTAGTATGAATATTGAAATCCAAAATTCAAAGTTAGAAAACCTAAAGTCAGATATTAGTACGAATTCTGAGATTCAAAATTCCAAGTTGGAAAATTTAAATACGAATTCTGAGATCTTAAATTCCAAGTTTGGAAATTTAAATTTGGATCTCAAGTCAAGCACTGAAATCCTCCATGATAAATTTGAAAAGTTAGATTCAGATCTTAAGTTAAGTACTCAAACCTTTGATTCCAAGCTCGATAATCTAAAAGCTGAGCTAAAGTCTGACGCGGAAGTATTACATTCTAAGTCTCTGAAAGAACACAAATCCCAAATAGCTGAATTACGTAAGGATATGGAAGAGTATCGTGCTTTGTGTAATATGCGAGCAGAGGACTTAACAACCCAGTTTTCCGATTTAAAACAAGAGTTAAAGGGTGAAACTAATAGTTTGCGCCAGGAAACAGACGCCTTGCAAGAACAATATGCGCAGTTGCAAGAAAAAAGCGATAGTCACTGCCACCGTATAAAGACGATCGAAGGACAGTTCCAAACATTGCAAGAAGGTACCCGACAGGGCTATGCGGAAGTGAAATTTGGGATGAAAGAGATAACTGCGGAGGTGGAACAGCTGGATGAGAAGTTGGAGAAATTAAAAGTGTCAACTGCCGTATTTGTGGATGAGAGAATGAAGGTACAGGCGCCGCTAATTATAAAGCAAGAAGTATTAAAACAAGTGCCGGGTGTAGTGAGAGAAGAGTTCTGTAAATACAAAGAAACCGGAAAGGGCACAGTAGTTCCTGTTCAATGCTACGACGAAAAGATTGATTGGGAAGAATTTTCTGACCGAAATGGCATCCATCCTGTAAAGTTTATTAAAAATTTCGAAAATTTTCCACCTTTTATGGCTGCTAGTGAGGAGAAGAAAATTAATATGGTAATAAAACATTTAAGAGCAGGACCCCGACTGTGGGCAGAGCAATTAGAGGAGGAATTTTCATCTTTCGAGCAGTTCAAAGAAGATTTTTTGAATCTTTACTGGTCGGCAGAGCGGCAGATCGCCGTAAAATCAGAATTAATGTGCGGTGACCGTTATGATCCGAGAAGAGGATCGCAAACCGATTTTTTCATGCGGTGCTATGCATCTTGCCGATACTTAGACCAGCCTCATGGTGAAGAAGAGTATGTACGAATGATTGCGGCTAGGTTACCGGAACAGACGCAGCTAATACTTACTAGCCACAAGATCCGCTCCATAAAGGATGCTGTAGATATGCTGGGAAGATTAGATGTACAAGAGCAAAGAATGTACAGAACAAGACACCAGGGACAACATAACCCTAATCATTTTCAAAATAACGGATTCAGACAGGAAAACCACCGAAGAGAAGGGAATAAAAATTTTCGGCAAGAACCGGAAAACTCAGGCCGGCAAGACGGAGTTCGAAAGGAAAACATAGAGGAAGGAAAATCACATAGGCGGTTCCAGAATCACAACTACCGACCGCAAAATGAAGAACAGAGGGTGGCCGTGGTTTCAGAAGACAATACCAGACATTTAAACTAGTGCCTGCCACTGAGAAGGCTTCGCCAGCGGCGGAGGCAGAAAAGAGGCCGAATACAGAGAAAATAGTATTAGTAAAAGAAGAAAAAATAGGCTTGAGGCGGAAAAAAGGATCAACCAGAAATATGTCTATATGATACAGTATTTAATAACGAAGTTGAAGAAGAACCGATAAGATACGAGAAAATTTTATTAACCAGTACAAGTGAAGAATTGAAGGCGGATGAGGTAGAAGATGAAAATGAATTTGATCAGGAAAGGGAAGTCGGAGAATCTGAGATCAGAGGAGAAGGCGAAGATGACATTTTTGAAATTGAAAACGAAAGAATTCAAGAACACATTTGGAGAGAACAAAGGAAATTACGCGAGGGTGAGATGATGTTAATAGGAATTGATGGTTCGGAAAATATGGATACAGGCGAGGTAAGCCTGGACGGGATTAAAGTTGTGCGGAAGTCTTATGTATTTCATGACGGCGCAGCCGGCGAGCGCGACGGCAGCCAACACACGCGTAACAGTCAAGGCGTAAACAGTGTTGGTACCTGTGCCAAAATAATTTGAAGCACGCGGCAGCCGCTGACGCGGTATACGAACAATGCGAAACATTTCTATCAACTAAAGCGAGCTATGGAAAGGAAAGATCAATAACAACAGACTACGGAACTTGTAAAGAAGATGTCGGGAAGCTGAAGCAGTCACAGATATATGAAGAAGAGAAAAGAATTGACAGAAAGTCAATAAAATGGAAGAGTAAAGATAAGTTGCGGCGGGACGAAGATTTACCATATAGTGACAAGCAATTAACGGACATTACTAGTACTTGCTACTCAGATTTGAATAATGAAGCGAATCTAACGGCTCGCCAATCACAAGTCTTTTCAGTCTACAATAACGACCCGAGAGAAGATTTATTAGAAGAAGAAGGAATTTTAAGGAGAAAAGAAGCCCGTACACCTACTGTTTTGGTGAAATTTAAATCACGACAAGTAGAAGCCTTGATAGATTCTGGCGCGGACATATCCTGTGTGTCGGAAAGCCTATTTCAAATCCTTGTGAATGAACCTGACGCATGTTTACACTCGGTACAAGGAATGACAGTTACGGTAGCAAATGGGGGTAAAATTAAAAGAATCACCCAGCAAATTCGAGTAGATGGTGAGATTGGAGGACACAGGATTGAAATAAAAGCATTTGTTATCCCTAAATTAACCGTTGATCTAATTCTGGGAGTCGATTGGCTTGCCGAGAAAATGGTTAAACTAGACTGGGAAGAAAATAGTCTGCAATTTATTACGGAAGGAAGAAGAGTGAATATAAGTTATGAGACCAAAATTTGTGAAGAAGGAAAGGAAGCGGTTCAAGTTAGAGTCATTTCAAGAGGAGAGGTGCAGGAGTTTATATGCTATGATGAGCTTAGTGAGGAAGAAGTGCAGCTATCACAATTATTGGTCGAAAAGGACAGCGAGGATTTAATGTACTCGCAACAACAGCAGATGAAGAAGAAAGCTCAGAGGAGGAAGAAGCGGCATGATCAAAGAGGGAAGGCAATCGACTATAAGCCGGGTGATCTGGTACTGGCGCAGACTCATTATAAGTCCTCTAGCGTAAACAAAGAAATTAGGAAGTTTAAGTATTTGTATGAAGGCCCGTATCGGATTGCTAGCTGCCCTAGGAAGAATTCCTATTTATTAGTGTACCCTGTTGGTCAAAATATCAGGGGTACTTTCAATGTTACTTCCCTTAAACCCTACAGAATGTTACCAGAAGACTTATCTGACTAAAAGGAGGGGACACCCTTTATCCTTATTTTTTTTCTAATTTTTATTTGGCGTAGGCCGATTACCTCATCGCTGCGGCGAACAAATCTTTAATTTTTTTTTCCGGCTAAAGCCAATAAACTAAATCCACATTTCCACTCTCGTACCCTGCCTGAAAAAAATGCCAAAGCAGCTGCAGCAACAACAGTAGGCTTTGTGTAGTGCAGTGTAGTGCGTGAAGTGCTTCGACAAAAGTCGTATAGAGGTTAATGACCTCTACCAGTGTCGCAACCGAGGACTCCACCCATAGAGCCTACGGTAGAAGCGGAAATATTATTTTTGTCGTGTTGTGTATATATGTTCTTTCTTTTCAGCTTTATTTTTGTGAGAGTTGACAGTCTATTTGAGAACTGTGACCACGAAAACTATGACAATTTCATGTGGTTCCTTCGTGTATTTTTTTCTGTATATGTTTTCTTGATGTTGTTTGTGTGCCTGTTTTTTTTAATTTAAATATGTTAAATGGCTTTGTGTATCTTATGTTAGTAGGTTGGCCACACTTGAGAGTCTGAAACTTGGTATTTGTAAATTTTCTTTTTTTATTGTAATGATAATTCTTCAGTTTCTTTTGAAAAAAAAAAAACCTGAACAATTATCACAAATTGGTAGTTGGGGAATGTAACATAACAGTAGCATTCCGCCGACCCGCAAGTAGCGCCGAAGCGAGCGCATGATTACATTGTTTAAAGTCAGTCGTTATCGAGGTTTTGTAGCGGACGGCTCGCGTCGCGTAATGTGAGACGCTATACTAACTGTGCGGGTGTAGCAAGAAGTAAGAAGAAGAATGAACTTGTTTAACCATTGCGACGTATGTTTTAAATTGATTTGAACAGTGGGTTGAGTTACCAGAACAGTGAAGTGTGGCATCGAAAGTAATATAGTGTGGACTGATTTGGATTAAAAAACTTTCCTTTTGTTTCTAAGAATCTTGCAATCGACGGATTACGAAGTTTCAATAGCCTTATCATCTAAATTCTGATAGTGGCCAACTGGTTCGATGTGTACTTTATTCAAATAAATGTGTGGAGAACCGATTTTCATTACTTTTGAAGATTTTTCTTAATTAGTTATCCTCACACTTTTATCGGACTGGTTTGGACCCTGTCTGGCGACCGGCGGCGACTACGAACTCATTTATCCGGCTTCTGGTGCTGTATGTTAGTAATTAAAACTTTAGCAAGCACGAAGTTCGGTCTACCATAAGTATCAGTTCAACCACAAGAAAGGCAAGTAGTCTTACAGTCTCCATCAAATTTCCCTATGTGCTCAAAGAAATGTTGCTTATGTGATTGAGAGAACGCAGTCTTAAGTCAGCGAAAGGTTAATTTCTAGTGTGAATGAAATAATTTCCCGCATTTCTTAAATGGAACAATCCAATAATTGAATCGTTTATTTCAGAAACCAGTCAAGTACTAAGTTTGTCCATTTTGAGAAAACACAAAAACTGTCTACCATCAGACTACATGTTCTGGAGGTGACTTCAGTATTTTTGCTGAAATAGTACATATTGCAAACTATTCTATCAAAGAAGAAATATTTTGGGTATTTTAATATTGCTCTAAATGGAACGAAAACAAATTCGCTGAACTGGTTTCTGCAGTAAACCAGTGGAGCAAACATAGTTTTATGCTATAATAATCCTCCAGAATTTTACGATTTTCAAATAAACCCATCTTTGAAAAAAACTAAATTTGAGACTGCATTACTAATAATACAAGGGAATTACACAGATGAAACAATCAAATATTCCAATCATCATGGCAGGAGTTACTCAATTCTCATAAACAAATTCCACAGCACATTCTGCCTCTGTAGTAGGCCATTGTAAAATTCTGCCCTAAAGGTTTCATACCCCACCAAGTAAAGTCTTAAGACATTTATGTCTCACAGCTTCTTGATATTGATGGGTAACCTAAAGCAATAACGAAGGAATTAGGGCTCAGATCCTAAACATGAATGAAGAATGGCCAAAAGATATATTATTTCAGACTGCACTACAATATTTTAACTAAACTTTTGAATGAAAGAATACAATTACATCTAATGGTATTAGGTAATATATTATATTATACTATTTATAAACTGAAGGGGAGGCCAAATTGGTGGGTGAGTCAGGGCCAGGCGTGGTTTTCAGCAGTGTTGGCTGAATGATTCCATCGATACGTGGCTTTACTACCAGTTTTCTTGGAGTATTACTGTTGACAAAATATTGTTTGTATGTGGATATCTTGAAATTCTCCTTTTGGTCGTAAGGAACACCTCCCACAGTTTACTGCAGAAACCAGCCAAGCGGAATCGTTTGACTGGTTTCTGATGTATACGCGAAATTAAACGTAATGCCAGATAACAACAGTTGGAGATATTTGACTGCTTTCTGCACTGAAGTGTGCAATTACCATTAAAGAATAATACGGCGCTATTAACTAATTTTTTTCTAGTTTTGGCGCTTGAGTGGTTTCTGAAATAAACGATTCAATTCCATAACTTAGTACATACCACAATTATAGAAACTTACACATACAACACGTACTACATTTGGTGAATATTCACAGATTTTAACATAACTGACAAATTGCGAGTATTTAACAATAATTCGTGAAATAATCTGTCTATTATTATTAGTATCATATTAATGACTTATAAATAAGAAATATAAAAGTTCGTTATAAGTGCTTTACCAATCTTAAGAAATATACTCAAAAATAGTTAAAAATTTTGTATAATACACAATAATCATGGTTCAAACTCGACCAGTGTATCAAATCACATTGATTTCGATGTTGGGGCACAATATATTCAGTTATAAATGAAATTTGTACACTTGTGTGGAGTTTTTAATAAATTATAATCAATGATAATAAAAATTCCTACATATATCAGCATTGAAAGATTTGTAATTATAATAATATTCACTAAACTGCAAATCAAAACAAAAAGATTGACAAAAAAATATCGCTCAGAGCTTATTGAAAATTTAAAGAAAAATATAATATATGTAATGAATATTTCACAACCCATTAAGTGCTGGATAGCAGAATAAAACAAATATCCAGCATTCACTTAAAGTTTGTTACTCGGATTTTTATCTTCCGTAGACAGTTGCACAAACAATGATACTATCTTCATCTTTCACAATCTCGACACACGTCACTCAGCTGGTTGGCAGCTGTGGGGTGTATCGATGCGCCTGGTATACAGGCTGTTCTTAAGTACTGTTATCAGCAGAGGGTAATAGTCTTGGGTGAGTTGTCTTCATAAAATAAACATTTGAGTACATACTGTGGCGTGAAAAATATAAATCAGTTCCTAAGTCTAAAATGTTTAAAAGCTATATGTAGCTTCTGGTAATTTGGGCGTAGACATACAATTCCGTAGGCAGATCGTGAAACTGAAAATAAAAAATTATAATCTCATTGCCTCAACATTACTTAATTAAAAAAATAATGTCGTCTGCTGACAGATTGGAGTACTCCTGGCCGTATTCTGAACATTAACTAACACTCTTATAACACACTTACAAGCGGACGAAGCCGCGACTAACAGCTAGTCTATAATATAATGAGCTATAAACTCTGCCTGAGAGGTTTTATGTACGTTGATCCTTCTTGCAAAAGCTGGTAATTGCATCAATTATCAGCAAATGATTTGATTAAGGTGTTACAACTAACGAATATAAAACAAAAAGATTCTGTCCTGGTGCTACATTTCCATTAAAGTTATCCACGCAAATTTATGATAATAGAAAGCTATAGAACATGAGGAGAAAGCTATACATTTGAGTGAAAACGGTATTTCCAAAGTGTTTTCATGGCAGGATCAGATTACCGTACGTAATAGTCACTTTCCTTGATATATGATACTACAGTGATGGATATGGTGGAGAACGCAATGCTCACGGACAGGACGAAGATCACTAAAGGTATTCCGACAGTGAACCGGTTAAACAATAAATAAGAAAATTACTAGTTCAATCATAGTGTCACAGTACTCAGATGTGATTTTCTGCAGGAGAGAGTGCAATACTTTTGATACCACCTGTTTAAAACAGAAAATATTAAATTGTTGTAAGAATGAAAGTTATCAAATTTTAATGTTATATGCAATAGCTGAAGTAAATGAAGGGTGAAGGGCTAACTATTTTTACTAAAACTATTCCTTGATGCACTCGTTGAAAATTGAGAACTAGAGAACTATTTTCTTGTAATTGGTGTATCTAATTTGTTTTCAAGTAATAAGACTTCAACGCATTCTACCTCAATAAACCTACTTACCACTGAGTGATAATTCGTCAATTAACTAATTTTAAAATTCCCAGCACCACCCCAAAACCTCTGACAAATGTAAAATATAATCAAAACTCCTAAAGAGGTGAAAATAAAATGATTATACTTTTTTAAATCTTTTAAAACTAAATATAAATATTCACTTTCATCGATTACGGACGTATAAAACTATTTGAATGTTGCTTCACATCCAATGTGTCTTGCGACGTGAGTGTGTGATACGAAAAAAAAAACTCTCGATTGAAATAAATTTTTAAATCTGAAAGAATTGAGACGCTCCCGGTGTATCAATTGCACAAAAAATTCTTGGCCCTGAAAATTCTTTTCACAAATTTCTAATCGTTGATACGACTAGCAGGATAATATTACAGCTGATAACTCTTCAGTACAAGAAGTTCAACCACAAATCGATTGGTTGACCATCGTTCATTACATGCTAATTATCAACATAATACAGCAAGCTGTATAGCGAAACAGAATCATCTACGCCAGACAGATGCCTGTCTTATGTATCAAGAGTCATCTTGCGATAGGAACTCAGGTAATGAATCCTCAACGCTCAAACTTATCTACCACCGTAGTTTTCCCCCATACTATCAATTTTAATTTCTTTTGCTCCATTTGATTGTATATCCTGCGGAAAGAGTATTTTTTCAGCATTTCTAGGATTTCTGGTATTACAGCGGTTTCACAAAATTTTAAATTAACTGATGACTAATTCATAAGCAGTCATTATCAATCCACTTACAGTAAGTGGCATCCAATAGGAGAATTGTTTGTAATTATCTAATTGGTCTTTGGTAAAGAAATTATACTTGTGTTGTTTTCATTTTTTGAAGTTTTGAAACAGCTGACACTAATAGATCTGTATAATATTTGGTATAATAATAGCCACCCAGTTGCTTAAAATTTTAATTTATTGATCTTATCTGCAGTTTCGACAAACATAAGTTTGTCTTCTTCAGAAGTTTGTGGAAACTGCAGTTAAGATCAATAAATTAAAATTTTAAGCAACTGGTTGGCTATTATTATACCGAATACGAGTTTTACCGTTGCTGTAACGCAGCTATGTTCATGATTCTAATATCTGTATAATTTGCTATTACTAAATATGAGAATGAATATCCTATAGAGAGAGAGACACTACAGCAATAGCAAGGTAACTTTGTTACAGTATTTTCAAAACTACTATCAAATCGCTATTAAGTAACTGTTGGTAATGGTTGCTCACATTCATGTAACACTTCCTTGTGGCTAGCCGACGAGAACGGTCAGGTACTTCCTCCAATCTATTGCTCGTTTTGCTTACGGAAAATTGTACTGATACAACGTCTTGGTAAGTTTAGTTATATTGACAAGAGTATATACTTTATATATTCTCAGCGTGCGTGATCAAATCTTCTGCCGATGTGACTGCATAAGCTGACTAGCGGCTCCTCGGTGGAAGACTACAACCGAACGTTCTCCCTGCGAGTGACCGGTTACTTGTGATGTCGACGAACACGAACTTGACTTCAGCCATTTGCACGGCTATGATCAACAAGTATTTTAATACATGTGCCGTAAATCCAGCTGATGTCACTGACGATATAAATTCTCAATATAACGTGGCCCAGCAATCAAGATTTGGAGTCAAAGAGAAGCAGCCATGTCAAACAGCCCATCACTAGCTGGTCACAGCCTACCTGCATCATGATCTTCAACAGCAGCAACAGCAATCAGAACAGCAGATGCATCACCATCAGCACCAACATTACCACCACCTGGAGCGAAAACAGATGGTTCAGTATCAACAGCAGCATCAATTTCAACCACCACAGCCGATGGGGATAACACAATATCCCATTACATTCGACCCATTGCTGAACCAAATATAGGAACAGTTTAAGGCAAGTGCCAGTCAGCCGCAACCTTCCCAGTGCTCAAATAATACAAAAAATTTCATGTCTCCTATGGATGATGTTAACGATCACAAAAGAACCGGTCAAAAGCACCGGCACACTATAGTGGAAATAGCTCGCAACAACCCCATACAGCCTTGTCTCCAGATAATAGACCACTAGAAAGAGATATGTAATTAATATATCAACGAAAAACAGATTCATAATCTTACATTGCGAAGAACTGGTAGAAGAGAAAATCGAAATCAATGAAGTAGATAAAACACCGCCATTTTACGTCACGATGTAAACAATCATCAGAGATTCATTCGAGATCAAAAAAAAAAAAAAAAAAAAAAAAAAATTATCCTAAGTAAGACTTTTCAACCGAACTTAAAGGAAAGATGATTAAAATAAAAACCACCAATATCCGAATTTTCAGAACGCCAACAAAACATTATGCTACCATCAAACAGAAATTCCATACTTTTCGTGCTCCAGATACAAACAACTGTCGGTAACCTTTCGTAATTTACCCCATTCACAAACAGATGATGAAGAACTAATCAGATTCAATTTTCCTGTGACTAAAGTAACAAGACTAAATAAAGATAAAAATCCTTTGCGGGAAGAAAATAAGGAATATGTTAACATCTATGAAGTAGATATATTGTTCCAATGCAATATTAAAGCAGAACCATGCAAAAAGCCAAAATACGTACTTTGCTCAGGGTGAAAATTGTTATTTCTATGGTCACACAAAAAACTACAGTATAATTGATTCGCGATGTGTTCATTGTGATGGGGAACATCGTTACTCCTTATGCAATCACCCGCACACAACAAAATCGAAATGCATCAATTGCGGTGGGGAGCATCCGACAAACTTTGAAAGATGTATATTGTAATGTTAAAATAACATCTCAATCACAATTAATGTACGTGAAGTATAGATAAATTCATTGCGAAGTGGTTTAAGTAAAAGAAGTTATCTGGCGAATGAACCGCTGTTAGCCGACGGGCAGCTACCAAACGTCAGGTAATTTTTCGGAAGGACGGACGTACTGGGCGGTCAGCCGAATAAATATCTGTGAATGGACTGTGTCGAACTGGTACATGTAGAACTCATAGTGACGAAGATTCAAGGTGCCTGGAAACCTGTCAAGAATTATCCGTGTCGTATCGTGTTACGTGCTCAAGTGAATACACGGTGTGCTACCATATTCTCACGAACAGGATGCCCGACTTTGACAAACAATGAATAATCGGGAGAATTTCCATAGAAGCGATTCCCTGAAATGTTGACATAAAAGGAATGAATGATAATAAATTAGAGTGAAGAGAAGAGATGTGTGGGAGAAGAGTGATTGTGATGATCCAATAGTTACCTTTTTAGTGTCTAGTTACTGTTTTGTTCAAAATATTTTTTCGTGTTTCGACGTATCGGGAGATTGAAGGAAGAACCTCGAGACATCATTGGTGATACACACTTTTGTTGGTGGGAGAACAAGGCCTCCCGAGGCAAGTGACAAGCTTTGCAACGGGGACTGGTCCGTAGAACACATATCTGTTCAACTGGCAACAGTGAACGGACACATTTCATTAGTGTTTAACTAGTTCAGGTGGAACTTAGGTTTTGGAGTGTGTGGTCCGACGAGCAGTGAGGTTTCATACGGTTAAATGACACCAGATACTTTGAATTGTGCACTAAAATTCAAATAAGCACTCTTGCCCATGTATCGGCGCTGGCAAGGAGACTTAAGAATCTCAATCTGTCGAACAGTCAGGAGTTTTAGCCGGAGCAGATGTTTCAAATTACTTTTGTTTATAAAATCAGCGCCGAGCCTTTTATTTCTTTGATTCTAAATTGTTAATGTCCCATAATAACTTTATAATGGTTCATTTTATACAGTAGAAGTCCGATTATCCGAGGTAAATGGGACCGAGACCACCTCGGATAACGAAAAACTAGGATAATCGGAGGTCAAGGAAAGAGTTACAATGAATCAAAAACGTACTGAATCTGAAATAATACAATTTATTTATAGTGTAAAACTAATTTGTGAAGCCATAAAGTTTTTTTATCATTAATTACGATCACTTGCCAAAAAAGTCTTTAATTGTCTTCTGTGTCATAATTTTGTTTCTCTTCTTGGCGGAAGTATAACGCCAACGCTGTAGCATCATTATGTCGGCTGCTGTGCTTTCATCCTGTTGCTCAATATACTCAGGTGCTGCTTCTATTCTTTTTAAACCTTCAGCATGAGAAATTTTTGGAACAATTTAATTTTTATCTTCTTCGGCTTCTTCTCCTCGTCCACTGACAACCATATTAACAATTTCATCATCATTAAGCTGATTTTGATCGGCATCCAACAACCACTCTTGTATATCTTCATTGTTAATTTCTTTTACGACTGGAAGTTTGCTGGCTAACTGTGTCAGTTCATTGACATTATGTTGAGCTAGACCGTCCTTATTAGTTTTAGTTTTTTTCTATACCAAAAACTTTCACACAACAACAGGAAGCGCTACAGTACCACGCTTAATATCGTACACGCTTTAGTTGGAAAAATGTTCCATATCTTCATAAAAGCTCCCTTTCACATTTCAAAAATTTGCCTCGGTTAACCCAGCGGCTCGGATAATCGAACTTTTACTGTACTTCTTTAATTGTAGTTTAGCAATGATCATATGTAGTGTAGACAAGGGTGCAGTATTTAATTGCCATTGTCATTAAAGCAGCTTCAATTGCTCTCGTATAATGGTTATTTGAATTCAGAAATTAAATGGCAAAGTTATGGCAATTTTAGACTTGCTTATCTTTATATATATAAAAATCTCGTGTCACGATGTTCGTACGGGATGAACTCCGAAACTACATAAACGATTTAGATTAAATTTGGCTTAGTGTGTGTAATTTAGTCCAACTTAAAAGATAGGATAGTTTTTATCTGGATTATAGCCCTCAATATTTATTATTTGCGAAATAAATGTTCATTAAATGTTTGTCATAGGACAATGGATTGTAATTATTTGTAAGCCACCAAGGCTAGGCGGTCTGCTAGCTAAGTGGTTAGGGCGTCTGAGTGGAGATAAAAGGTCCCCGGTTCTAGTCCCTGTTTCGGCGGGGATTTTTATAGACACTTAACCCGGCAATAACCTCCGGCGCAGCATACTGTGTGAGGTGAAATACGCCAGGACGTACTGTGGTTCGGATTCGACGTTAAAATGTAGGTCCCCTGTACCCGGCAGGATGGGCTGGCTAGGTAAAGGCGGCTACGACAGGGGCAGAATGTCCAGCCAGTAGAAACCATGTCACTAGGTCATTACGACCACAGGAAATTATTATTATAGTTCCATAAGTTTCTAACAGATGGCGATGTGTTAACTTATCGATACAACACTTGGTTAGCTAGGTTGGGTAATCATCCAGTAGATCACGCTCGGTTTCAATTTATTTATGCTACAGTTTATTCCTAACAGATGGCGGTGTGTTAATTTATCGAACCATCCAGTAGATGGCGTTGTATTTCGATTTATTTATGCTACAGTCTATTCCACGTCATTTCTTCAATTTTAATTGTGCTGTGTATTGTGTTATAATTATACTTTATTGTTTTTCATCGTTTGTGTGTCATTATACCTAACGAAAAAGTAATTACACACATGAATATAACATTGAAGAAAACGTTATGATAAATTCGAATCGTGTAAGTATTTCTCGCTAGCTTATCATTTTTCTTCTTCTTTTTGTTATGGTCAGCTAGAGACCACGTGTCAATTTAAATTCCTCTCCAGTTGTTTTTTTCTTTGTTCCTTCCCAGTACTCCTTCATTATTGTACTCCTCTCTTCCTTTGAATCCTGCCAGATTCAAAATCTGCTATCGAAAAAAATTTCATTCCATTCAGTTTACTGTTATTATTTCGTTTCACATCTTTCTCAATCGCTTGAAAGCCTGGTGTCATTTATGCTATAAATGTATCAAAAAAAATATCATTCTTCTTTTTCTTTTATTTTTTCAAAGTTATTATATATTTCCTCATTAGTTCTTAACTTCCATTTTATTGTATTTTTCAATGGACCCAAAAATTCTGGTTTCGCCACTGTATTGTAGTGTCTTATTTTAATGCTTTCAGAAGGGCACGTTTTGTTGTAATTCAAATTTTTTTCAGTGAAATGTCGCCAAAGAATCTAACCTCGACAATGTATGTAGCAGAGAGGCACGACGCACGACGAGAGAGCTCATCAAACAGCAACACAAATCGCGGCAAGTAAGGAAGTTCAAAGAATCAGGACAGCTGAGCGTCGTATGCAAGAATCTGAAGAACAGCGTGATGAACGTCTGTGACAGAATATATCGAGAACAAGAGCGGCACGAGAACAGCACATAGCTACATTTAGAGAGAAAGAGAACGAGAGAGACAGCAAATCAGCCGTGCTTTAACACGTGTATCATTCGTTCGTCTTGCGTTCCAATATGCACCAGCCATTGATTACTCTGCACATTCTAAAATTGCAATCGGTGCAATGAACAAAATATGTCAATATTATCAGGCGTTGAAATTCCGCAATGAAGCAGCCGGCATGTGTTGTACATCAGGATAAGTTGTATTATTACCGCTACCCAATCTGCCAGAACATTTACAATCCTTCTTGCTGGCGAATCAAACGATTCGAAATTGTTTCTGCGCAAGACACGCAAATTCAATTCTTGCTTCCAGATGACGTCTTTTGAGACAACAAAAATTTGCGATCTCACATCTGATGGACATCATTTTGAAACTAAATTCAAAACACAAGGCCAGGTGTACCATAAGATTGGGTCGTTGTTACCGATGCCAAACGATGACCCGAAGTTTCTCCAAATTTATTGTAAATTGTGAGGAACGCTTGAAAACTAGATGCCAGTATAATTTCATTGAACAAGCAGAAGAGAGAGTAATTGTGGTATTGTTGGAAATTTTTTATGAAAATAATAATCAACTTATTCAATTATGTCGCCACAATTAAAAAATGACAACTATCAAATTGTCATCAAAGCTGACAAATTACCATCATGGAGAATACGCTGGCAGATTCAACGCGCCAACCGTAGATGAAGTTGCAGTTTTTATGGTTGGTGACTCAGTTGATTAAAGTCACACGTCAAGATAGAACTGTTAGTATAATTTCGGATCTACACCGTTCGTATGACGCACTCCAGTATCCACTGATATTCTGGCAAGGGCAGGATGAATATCACATCAACATCAAACAGCGTGATCCAGTTGCTGGTAAATTTAATATTCAACTATTTAATTCCTTATTTTATTAATTACAGTAGACCCGCGGTATTCCGACCAGTGGCCGGATTATAGCGGGACCCACTATATTGATTTCTTATTCTTTTTTTATTATTTAATTTCTTATTTTTTCAGGTAATAAAACAAATAAAAAAGTTACTTCAATGAAGTACTACGCCCCCCGATTGATGGTTAGACGTAATTAGGATAACTATATCCTTCGATATCGTCAACTGTGCCATCAATACGTCGTGGATATGTACGCAAAGGTTAAAAACAAGCATTTGCGATTTATTCTATACAACCAGGCTAAATTACGATCGGAGGAATACATCCTCTTACGAGATACTGTTATCGGCAATATTTATGAAAATTTAACCGCCAATGATATCGGTAATGCATTTATTTTACCTTCAAGCTACATCGGCAGTCCACGGAACATGCAGGAATATATACAAGATGCGATGACTTACGTACGTCATTATGGTCCGTCCAGATTTGTTTATTACATTTACATATAATCCGAATTGGGAGGAAATACAAACTTGGCTATTACCAGGCCATCAATCAATGCATCGTCATGATGTCACGGCACGTGTGTTCAAACAAAAATTAAAATCATTGATTGATTTAATCGTAAAACATTCGGTTTTCGGTAACACACGTTGCTATCTTGTATTTGATTGCAGTGGCAAAAGCGAGGTTTGCCTCATTCTCACATTTTGATCTGGCTTGAAGTTAAAATCCGTACTTGAGCCACCAAAAACGATAAACCACAAACTGAATTTTTCACATTGTGTCAAAAATCTGATGTGTTCCGCCAATTCGCAAAAACATTATTATATACCGATGTACCAAGCTATTTTTCATGGAACAAATTAGGTAAAAAATGGTAGCCACGTAAACAAGGAGAACCACATCCTTCGATCGCAGGCATATTCAAAGCAAAGACATTAGGACGACTTTACACAGTGCATCCAAAACAACGTGAATGTTTCTTTCAGCGTTTGTTATTGGTGAATGTTCCCGGAGCAGCTTCTTTCGAATTTTTACGAACAGTTAATGGTCGAGTGTTCAATACATGTCAAGATGCATGTCGCGAGTTGCAGCTGCTGGTAGACGACAATCATTGGGACCTGACACTTGCTGATGCAGCGTTTACAGCCACGCCGAATAGTATTCGTCAAACTGTTTGCAATTATTTTGACAAGATGTTATCAAACACAATCTTCGAATTTGTGGGAAAAACATAAAAACAGTATGACTGAAGATATACTACACCGAGTTAAACAAAAAAACCAATGTCCAAATCTAGATTTCACACCAGAGATGTATAATGATTAATGAAGCATTAGTGTTAATCGAAGATTTATGTATTTTAATTTCAGATTTGCCACTTAATGCATTATGGTATGCCATCACCTGATCGACCGACAATTATTGCGAATAATGAGCCATTACTGACAGCAGAACAAAAAATATTTATAATCGGATTATGCTGACTGTTGATGCTGAACAAGGCGGTTTTTTTTTCTTCGACGCGCCATGTGCAACCGGTAAGACATTTTTAACTATCGCTGATCCTTGCGAAAGGTACGGTCGCAACAGAAAATTGCATTGGCAATTGCATCGTCAGGCATTGCTGCCACTTTTTTAGATGGTGGGTGACCCGCACTTTCAGCATTTAAGCTGCCACTAGACATTCATAACAAACCAAACGCAATGTGTAAACATCAAAAAGAAAAGTGGAATGGCTGCAGTGTTGCAAAAGAGTTCAATTATAATTTGAGATGAGTGTACTGTGGCTCATAAACATTCACTCGATGCATTTCATAGAACTGTGCAAGATTTGAAAGGTAACGATAAACGTTTCGGTGGTACTGTGCTACTACATGTCTGGTGGCTTCCGACAGACATTACCAGTGATTCCTCGCTCTACTTTTGCCGATGAGATTAATGCATGTTTAAAACAATTGTTTTTATGGCGGAATATCGAAACACTTTGATTGACATGAACATGCGAGTACAGTTGCAAAATGATCCATCGGCACAAGTATTTTGTAAGCAATTGCTGGATATTGGAAAAGGTGAAATAGAACTGCATCGAAATACACAATACATTAATTTGCCAGACAAATTCTGCACTGTTGTTCACTCAAAAATGATCTAACTCAGCGTGTGTTCCTGGATATATCAAATAATTACTTAGATCATAATTGGATCAGTAATCGTGCTATTTTGGGAGCAAAAAATGTTGATGTCAACGAAATTAACTTCCAGATACAACAGTTGTTGCCAGGTGATCTGATGTCTTTTAAATCAATATATACTATTGTAGATGAAAATGAAGCCGTAAAATTTCCAAATGAGTTTTTTAACTCATTGGATATAACAGGAATGCTGCCACACAATCTCCGGTTAAAGATTGGTTCACCGATTATTCTTCTTCGTAATTTGAATCCACCTAGATTATGCAACGGTACACGTTTGGTGATCAAAAGGATCACCAGAAATGTTCTTGAAGAAACTATTTTGACTTGAATGTTTACTGGAGAATGATACAGTCAGAATATCCAATACCATTTAAAAGGCTACAATTTCCGATTCGTCTGGCTTTCGTTATGAAAATAAATAAGTCACAAGGCCAAACAATGTCCGTTTGCGGCTTGGATTTGAAAAATACGTGTTTCTCCTATGGGCAACTATATGTCGCCTGCTCACTTGTAGGGAAACCATTAAATCTATTTGTATTAGCAAAAGACAGGCTAACTAAAAATATGGTGCACCAATTAGCGCTTAGATAAATTAAAATTATAAATTGTAATAATTTAAAATAATGAAAATAATTGTTAAAAATGTTTAAAAATCAACTTCATAGGCCTCATTTATAAAACTGAAATTTCAGTTTATATAAATAAATAAAAAATAATTTATTTATTTATTTTGTAAATATCAATTTTTATATAATTTCAATTAAGTAATTTGTAATAAAATGTAAATTAATTTTTTTATGATCGTTTGTCCTTAATTTCAACTCTCCGTAACCCTTTACCAATTACATTTGAATTTCCAAATCGACTACAATGTTTTTGTCTTTATTAGTGAATATTAATTTGACTACTTTATGAAGTATAGAATAACATTAATCCAACGTACTATAATTACTAAGTCACAACAACGCGTGACCGGGTCAGCTAAGTGATGTTATGTGTTTTAGTTAAAGAACCCTATTAGTTTCAAAAAAAAAAAAAATCAAAATAATGAAATGTTTCCTATCTGAGATAGTAAAAATTAAATTTATGAATAAATTAAGCCACCCAGAAAACCGTCACGTTATAATATATTATGAGGGAGTAAAAATTCAACTCACAGCATACACCGCAAAATAATTTCCGGCCTTCTTACAGTAACATACTACAATGAGACCGTAATGCATTAGCTTAAGACACAAACTTACCATACAACAAGCCCAACAATGAGCAAGTTATTACGTGGACCTGCTTAATACATGAACTAATCTCTGGACTAATCATTGATTTTTATTCCTGTGATTCAAGAGATTATTATGACGGTAGTAGTCAGCTTCAGCCAAAATGTCAAAAAATACTGTAAATATCTCTAAAATTGCACACCTAACTGTACAGTGTACTACTGTACAGAATAAGAAACCAACGCTTGCAGAATTTATAAACCGCCACAATGTTTATATTTTCTACATAACGAAGAGACATCTCACCTCGGATGACACTTTTGAAATCACTGGTTATGAAATTTAAAGAACAGATCGCGATGCGCCTATTGCCTCCGGCGGTGTAGCTGTGTTTGCTAAAGACTACATTAGTCATTACTTGATTTATACGATACTCACCGGTGACATCGAAACATCTGGAATCCGAATTCAAACTGAAACTAACTCCGGAATAACAATCGTTGCCGCCTATAAACATCCAAAGTGTAGGTTGACACTACAATAACTCTTACCAATATTTGATCAAAATCAGTGTATTTTACTAATGGTAGATCTCAACAAACAGCAAACACCAAGCTTGGGGTTGCAGAACAATAACAAGAAACTATAGGAAACAGCTCGACGCTGCAGGTAATCTCGGGCTGCATCTAGTCGGCCCCACATGGGCCAATCTATTTTTCTAATAATCGAGTTGTTGCCTCTGACATACTTGACATTGCCCTAACAAAAGAAACACCATCAAACTGTCAAATAGTGACTCAGAAGAAGAAGAAATGAACCAGTAAACAAATTAAAAAATCCGTGTGTCACATGTGGCCCTGAATCTTCTAATTGCTATTTGACTTGTTAACTGAATTCCATCATTTGTTGTTAAATCTCCACATCACTGAAAACGAAATGTATCCCGTGAACAAAAGTTTAATTATTTTAAACCAATCTCATTTTAATTTTTTATAACTTTTTTAATATTGATAACAGTATTTTACTTTTAATACTGATAGCAATGTTGTTATTATTGTCATAAACTATTTATTTTATCACTGTTCTGTAGTTACTGTGGGGACTAAGTGGGCTGACTTTAAGCATGATAATGCATATGCTATGTTTCTTTAAAATTCAACATTGTCCTGTGAAGCTAAATTTGCTGAAGGGATAATAAATACATATACAAAAAAAAAAAAAAAAAAAAAAAAAAAATTCCATTAAACGTTTCCTACTAATAATGAAAGTATATCAGCAGTGTCTATAGTGAGAGTAGCAATAATAGAAAACATCATTGACAAAATTTTACTAAACATCTCTTTTTCATTAATTTCCAAGAACTAATACCACCGACCATTTAATAACATTTTCTCCAATTTAGTTAGCGAACGAGATATGGTCTTTTCTCGTTTAGTGCGGATAGATAGGGAATTATGTTGGATTTCTTAGTACATCATTTTACACGCTACCTATCTATTGCAACGGAGCTGATTGGCGTCACATATACCCACTAGTCATGATGATTGAAACTATTCTCCAATTTCTTCATTACTGTCTCCCTTATAGTCATCGTTACAGCTGAGTTTAACCGATCGACTCATCTCCAGTGGAAAGTTTTTTATTTGTTTCGGGGCTCGAATAATTGGGAGCTGAGCAACCTTCCGAGAAAAGTCTCCTCACAGTTATGCTTTCAAACGCCTGGTGCAACTCTACTGGCCCTTCCTGGCTGTTATTGCCTTGTTTTGCTGCCAAATCCTGCGAATGTTCCCAGACTTTTCTTCACCTCACTTCTGCCAAACCGACAAATATCAGTCCCGGCAAATGGAGCATGCCTAAAAGACGTAGTATCGCCCCAAATACCGGCGAAAGCCTAAAAACCTTCGCAATCATACTGAAAAAGATAGAGCAGAGAACAAATATATGTAAGTGTAAGAGCTTTATGACGTCTCATTGTTTTTCATAAATAGGAATAACTCGAAACGAACATTTTTTCTGACACCCTATATTTCCACAGTTTTTCGACGTTTATTACTGCAGTGAGATAGAGTGAATTATTGTTGTGTCATGAATAATACTAATACGCTTAAGGTTACCCCATAAAAACAAAACCTTTTTTTTTTTTTTTGGTTCAATACTGAATATTACTGAAAGACCACAATTTTACTGCGTTCACCTAAGCCGTCTTCAAGTGGCCAGGTATCTATATTGTATGGATCGTTAATAGTAACGGGTTGCTTGAATTAGTTAAGTAACCATTATCACGCATAGAATTAAACTGTAGACAGTATTTCACAACGTAACAAAATATGTGATAAATTTGAATTCTTTTACTTCTCCATGGAAGAGTAGACTCGGAGGGATATCTTTTTTCACAAATTTTGTTGTAATAAGATTGCATTTACTCTGTTTTTGAGATAACTGTTTTGAAGCTGAAATATTTATAACATAATTACTGTTGTGCACCCTTATTGGATACCCTGTCAAGAAACTTGTAAGAAGCATGAAAAGTAACTCCTAACATCTTCAGATAATATTCTCCTCTGGCCATTAAAGTTTATTTCCGAAAGCATGCGTTATTTTTTGGGTTATATTCTACGCTATGGTTACTGTTATTGCATAGAAAATTCTGAAAGTGCTTACTTACCGCTTCAATGGCTCCCATTTTCCTTTCTCATATGACTGTTTTACTCTTAGTGTTACATTATTCTTGTAATTTCTAATGCTATCGAGGTAAAATAACATTATGGAGTAAACTATAATTTTGAAACAATAATTGTAATATTTTACGGTCCAGATAATGTTTAATTTCCAAGGTATCTTTGCTTAACACCGGTTCTCATTATATGGGTGATGGAGTAGATGATTC
Source organism: Vandiemenella viatica (assembly GCA_031002005.1). Classification (NCBI taxonomy): domain Eukaryota; kingdom Metazoa; phylum Arthropoda; class Insecta; order Orthoptera; family Morabidae; genus Vandiemenella; species Vandiemenella viatica. Next base: position 272,414,710 of record JARYHS010013630.1, read on the forward strand.
TTCCCTCTCCACGGCCGTTGTTGTTCTGCACCGCACACACGCTGAGCCCGTAATCTGGTGTCGCTGCAGCCCAACACGATTTATCACTGCTGACTTTGACACTCTCGTCTCCAGCGTTAATGGTCTCGCCGCTGCCGAAAGCTTCCTGCCGAAAGCTGAAGCGACCCTAATTTGCGCAAATCGAACAGCTGCTACTTATTGTCGAAAAATATTTTATAGTCATCATGATGTACCAACGACAGTAAGGTTAATAAGTAGTACATCACGATACTATCTGATAAGAAACTGCTATCTTTTACTTTTGTACTAATCTAATTACCTCAGTTTGTGTGTACGACAAGGTATACAGTCACAACCTCATGTTATTGTATAAAAATTAATACCATTACAAAACAAATCTATAACATTTAAAAATCTGTCGCTGTACAGAATATTCTGACTAAATGCGTTTGATCGACAAGGAGAAAAATAGCTTATTGTGCTTGATCTCAACGTAACAGATTTAGGTTATAGAGTAATTTAATGTCACACCTCAGCTATCGTTGGTTTTGGTAAGTTTCACTAAACTTTTTCAGACGTTACGGGGACCGCTCGAACGATTGTGTGAGGTGGCAAAATTCCTAAATGGCACCGCTGAGTCATAGTATCCACCCATACGAGAACATGGTGGCAGTTTGCATTGTTTCCCCGAAAATCAGCAAACGTCACCAGAGGAGGCGGTTGTAACAAGTAGTCCGGTGTGGTAGCCAGACTCGGACGCACGTAAGTTTGTGCAGGCGAATGGAGGCCACGCTTTCACACCTTGTTTCTGGCGTGGTGGATTGTTCTGGCTCCTCCAGATGCAATTAAAGTCATATAAGTTGCTAATTTGAAGTGAAACGTCAGCATTCGCACAGGTTTAATAAGTGTTTCGGCAGGTGAAGCAACCTCAAGGCCAACAGCAGATCGCCTCAACGCAGGAAGTAGTCTCCACCACCACTAGCTACTGTAATGATAAGTGAAATTTTTATTATTGTCTTTATTTTTCACGCAATACTACACTAAGATCGTAATTATCAGGCTTAAGGCCTATGGTGTATCATGTTCACCACAACCTGGTGTTTTAAGGATAGATAGAATTTTGTCTTGAGTTTCTTCCTTGTTATGATTAATACGCGCTCAATTTTCTTTTTACGGGTTAATATTTTCGTTTGAAACATTGTTTTTATAAAGAATTTTTTTCATTTTTATAAATGAAGTGTGTGAAGCATGAACCATCCGATGTTATTTATTGAATTTAATAATCCAGTTAACAAAAAAACAATATAACTCTTTCCGTGTAAATATCATGCAACACATAATTTTTGATAAAGAAATCTTGTATCTCATGCAGAAATATTTAATGCCGATTTGTGTCGTGTATTTCAGGTATATATAATTTGATAAAGAAACATTACAGTATCGGTATGAATCTTTAATCTAATCAAAATTGCAAGGTATTAAACTATAGGAAGAAAGAAATATGGTTAAACGTTTTATGAAACATATATGTATATTGGTAATGTAGTTTAACATCAAGTTCACAACAAGTGGGCTAATCTATAGCTAACAGTATGTACTGTACGCGCATATAGGCAACTGTAATACATTATTAGCAGCAAATAATAAAAAATCAGTTTATTGCCACATTATTTCCATTCTTCTATGAAACAAGTGAATGCAAAAGGCTACTATGGTTATAAATATTAATTTACTTGGCTCTTTTGGATTATACTAAAACCTTAGTATGTTGGATCAGTCTCCACTGACAGGGTACTTCACGATAATTTCATAGGCATTTACATATTTAACAAGTCTGAATCAGAGATGGGGTTTATATACGATAGTAAATAAACGATTAGACAGCGTAAAATTTTTATGCGCAAGAGTAGCTTGTTAAGAATGTAGTAAGTGCCCCAAGCAAACGATGAACGACATGCAGATAATTTAGGAATTTAATACATGGTGCAACAGGTCGAGGTTGTTGTTTTTTTTTTTTTTTTTTTTTTTTAAACTTTTTTTTTGGTAAAAAGGAATCTATTTTTTTTGAGTTTGATAGGTTGCTAGCTTATGATGTTTATATCTATAGAAGTTTTTTATATCCAATTCTTTGTGTGTAATTTCCCCACCAACCTATTTTATTTTTAAATACTTTCAGTGTTTTTCATAAATTGTTCAGCATTTTGCTTGGTTAATCATTCCAATTCCTTCAGGTACTAAACAAAATGTTTTTTTACTCCCTTATTCCTGAAATAAAGTGCCAACTTGTGGTATTTATCATCTATTCTCTTCCATGCACTTCTAATTCTTCTACCTATATTCTCCAATATACGGTTTATATGATCCCAGCATTCTCTGAGTCCTTCACTATCTTTTAATGATTCTCAGTCAAGCTCTTTTATCATATTAGTTACAGAATCTGTTCTTTAATACTTTCCATAAAGAAATCTTGCAAATCTATTTAAACATACTCCAACGATTAGAAATATCTGCCAATTTATACGAACAATTGTCACTGTACTTAAATCAAAGAAGTTTAACCGAGTATGTTATATGTTAATTTAAGCTGTAACATTCTTTTTTATAAATCACAGCACGAAGAGAGAATAACAACAAGAAAAGGGTATATAGTTTCTACTCTTATCTGGTATCTATTCTATAATTTTAAAGAATTACCAGAAAATGATTGTTGTCAAATAAAACTTTATTTCAAACAGGGCCTAAATATTTCTAAAATTTCCCCAAAAAATCTATAAAGAGCGAGCTACTACCACAGAAAACAATCTTATCGTTTCCTTATGCAAACATATTTTAGTAGCTTATTTCTTTTTTTTTTTTTTTTAGTTCCTTAACATAGAGACTATTGGAACCAGATTTGTTGATAAGGTGATAAGAAACAGGAAAAAATTGACCATTGTCTCTATGATAAACGCATGAAAAATTTCACAGCGAATAAATTTCGAGAAATCATTAAGGTCAGAATCTGCCTACTCCAGAATTAATTTGAATCCTCCTATAACTTTATTTTCATAAATTGAAACTTATTTGGAATATTTCTACAGTAAAAATTAAATATGAGATTTATGGAACGTTATTTGGTGCGCTCTTGTGCACCAGCAGTGGAGTAATTTGGCGCGAATCTGTGTGCTACAATATATAATTCAAGCTGTCACTGCATAGAGCTGTCATATAGCATGATACACGCCCGTTTCATCAATTACATGAATTTCGCCTGCATGGTCGGTGTTTGATCAACGGCATGCGTTGCTTTTCCAGTAAGAATGAAACCACTTTGCGTTCATCAAAATCGTCGCTCCGTATCGTGCACCTCGATAAACACCGTGCAAATATTTTTTAACATATGCGGTGCTAAAAAAAGCAGTATTTCAAAATGTGTGAGACGAGAAAAATCTTCCTGTAGTGTAGACACACTCTCATCCTCCAAATAATAGTTTCCACTCCAATCTTGCTTAAAGGGAACTAGAAATAAACGAAAATATAAATAAACTAAATTAACTCTAAAGTTTGCAACACAATTACAGAACGTTTTTTGACTTTATGAACATTACAGGACACGCAAAAAAAAAAAAAAAAAAAAAAAAAAAAAAAAAAAAAAAAAAAAAAATAGAATTGTTCGAAATATTTTGGGCTTATCGTCTCCGGATTATATCCGAAGGACTTTCAAGGAGGAACTATGGGAGCCCATAGTTAAATGACAACTGTAAAAAGTATTTATCATTCACTAGGCCTCTTGAACTGCAAAGAACACAATATCGGCAAATCACAGAGTACAGAGGAGCAATACGAATGACTGGGAAGTGGGAGGGAAGGGGAGGGGAGGGGAAATTGCTAACATGATAATGCTCCTTTTTCTTCAAATTTACATCAAATTTACAACTCAGTAAACTTTGTAACCAGTGGACTGTTTCAGTTACATTAAATGTAGGTACATTTAAAATGTAATGAGGATTTGTGAGTGTGAGTTTCTGTGGTGTCTCGTTCTTAAGAAGCCTTCAAAAATGAAACCACCAAAAGCTGACAGAAACTGACGCAAACACTTCTCATATCGAAAATGTAATAAAGTGTTTCAAAATGAGAATTATTTCTAGAAAACACTTAACTCATAGCGTAAAAATAAAACATCATCAAAAGTAAGTGTTGCAGTAAAATTCTTTGCTTACTCATCAATTGTAACAGTTACAGACTTCCGTAAATCCATTTATTATTGATAAAATTAAGCATAATTCTTTTATTAATTTTCATGCAAATAACAAAAATTATTTACCTTTTTAATTTGCACTCCTTCAATGTAATTTGCAGATTAAAATGCTTTTACCACTTCTTGTTTAACGTTCATATTGGCTGAAGGGCAGTGCGGATCAAGTGCGGACCAGGTACTGACATTTTGTGCCCAATTCTCGCTGTTCAGACAGTAGAAACTGCTTTTTTTTTTTTTTACTTATGGCTTTACACCTTCTCGTCGTCGAGGAAGGTCATTAGAGGTGGGATGGGACTGGGGACAAGGAACGGGAATGAATTCGGCCACGGCCTTTTGAAGGAAGAGTTCCGGAATTTGCCTGGGGTGATTGCGGAAACCATGGGAAACCCAAATCTGGACGCCCGGACGGGGATTCGAAACGGCGTCCATCCGAATGCGAGGTAGAAATTGTTCTAGGGAGCAAGTTGATAGCAAAACAATTCATCTGTCATCAACTCGTGATCTGACATACATCAAATAGGTATATCAATGATGCTGAAGTAGTGAATTAATTTTAAAATCAAGCTTTCAGCAACTAGTTTGGCGAAAACCTTGTGGACAGTAAAGAGAGTCTTAACTGCGCTCGACGGTAAATGAAACAATCTTGTGAATGGACTAACATGAAGAAAAGAGACAGTGTTGAATTACAAGAAGTGTGGTGTGGTTGTTGGTGAAGAGTTCTTTAAAAACAAGGGAATACTCTAGAGAAAAATAAAGAATTCACAAAATGAAACAAGTCATTATGATTGCAATGGGTATGTAAATACATTTAATCTAGAGAGGAAATGGTGGATACTGTATTAAGACAGTCAAGAGAAAGATTACAAAAAATGTATTTGATGGAATACTTGAAAAAAAAAAAAAAAACACATATTATCACGACCTGATGGGCATTTGTGCTAATCTTATATGTATATAAAAATAGACGTGTTTTTTTCTATATTTCACTTTTCAGCCACCACAACCTAGCACAGATCACTGATGTTTCTGGGTGGAAGTAGCATGGAGTTTATTGTCATGCACAGCGTTGGCCGAATGCCGATAGCTGTGGGGATGTGGGAGATATAATGATTAATGTTGGTCAGTGCAGGGCGTTTTCATATTTCGACCAAAAATTCGTATCTCCGTATACTTCTCTTTCCTGCCACAACTACATAACATAGACCTTTGGTGTCTGTGTGTGGTAGTAGAATCGTCTTTCCTGTCGTGCACTATGGTAGTTAGATGTCGGTAGCTATGGGGGTGTGGGAGATTTGGGGGTAGAAAGTGGTCGACCTGTGGAAATTTCATACTTCTGCCAAAGACAAAAGTGTCATGGTGTATCACTTTTCAGCGAAAACTATACATCACAGATCTCTGGCGTTTGTGTGTGGTAGTAACACAGGGTCACCTTTCGATCACTACAGCGGCCGAATTTCAGAAACTGTGGTTGTGTGGTAGATATGGTGGTTGTAAGTGGCCGACCAAGGATATTTTCGTATTTCGACTGTCTCCGCATATTTCACTTTTCTGCCACAACTACATAGCATAGAGCATTGGTGTTTGTGTTTGGTAGTAGAATCGTATCTCATGTAGTGCACTATGGTTGTTAGATGTCGGTAGCTATGGGGGTGTGGGAGAAATGGGGGTTGAAAGTGATCGACCTGTGGCAATTTCATACTTCTGCCAAAGACAAACGTGTCATGGTGTATCACTTTTCAGCGAAAACTATAGATCACAGATAACTGGCGTTTGTGTGTAGTAGTAGCACAGGGTCACCTTTCGATCACAACAGCGGCCGAATTTCAGAAACTGTGGTTGTGTGGTAGATATGGTGGTTGTAAGTGGCTGACCAAGGATATTTTCGTATTTCGACTGTCTCCGCATATGTCACTTTTCTGCCACAACTACATAGCATAGAGCATTGGTGTTTGTGTTTGGTAGTAGAATCGTATCTCATGTAGTGCACTATGGTTGTTAGATGTCGGTAGCTATGGGGGTGTGGGAGATATGGGGGTTGAAAGTGGTCGTCCTGTGGCAATGTCATATTTCTGCCAAAGACAAAAGTGTCATGATGTATCACTTTTCAGCGAAAACTATCGATCACAGATCCCTGGCGTTTGTGTGTGGTAGTAACACATAGTCACCGTTCGATCACAATAGCGGCCGAATTTCAGGGACTGTGGTTGTGTGGGAGATATGGTGGTTGTAAGTGGCCGACCAAGGATATTTTCATATTTCGACGAAAGGCATGTGTCTCCGCATATGTCACTTTTCTGCCACGACTACATAGCATAGAGCATTGGTGTTTATGTGTGGTAGTAGAATCGTGTCTGTTGTCGTGCACTACGGTTGTTAGATGTCTGTAGCTATGGGGGTGTCGAAGATATGGGGGATGAAAATGGTCGACCTGCGGCAATTTCATATTTCTGTCAAAGACGCATGTGTCACGGTGTATCACTTTTAAGTGAAAACTATCAATCGCAGATCACTGGCGTTTGTGTGTGGTAGTAACACAGAGTCTCCCATCGATCACAACGTTGGCCGAAATTCGGTAACTGTGGGAGTGTGTGTGATATGGTGTTTGAAATTGGTCGATCATGAATATTTTCGTATTTCATCCAAAGACTTGTGTGTATCCGTAAATTTTACTTTGCTGTCGGAACTACATAGCGCAGAAGACTGGTATTTGTGTGTGTCCATATGAATTCTTTACAATCACGAACGAAGTCGTGGGTACCAACTAGTAACTATTATATTTCAATTTCATGGAGTTCATATGTTCATTGCGTTAAGAAGGAACATCGTACGTCAGAAGATGTACTTTTATACCATCTGTGGAACCATATGTAATAAGTTCGAATTAATCAAGAGGAACATTCTGTCGCTCATTAGGTTAAAAAAATGTGCACTCAAAAGAAAGCAATCTGGTAGTTACAAAGCATGTTTCATTGAATCCAGTATATATTTCAGCACTTGTTATAAACTGGTTGATGAATTACATAAGTTTACATGTTATGAAAATGATAGTTCGCTAGTTTATTGTAGCCTATTCGAATACTAATTTTTTTTCTTCGGAGTCGAGGTCACTAGAGGAGGAAAAAGATTGGAGGCAACAAACAGGAAGGAATTCTGTAATGGCCTTTTAAAGGAACCATGCAGGCAATGGAAAACACTAATCTGAATGGTAGGACGAGGAATCCGTACAGGATTCTAAAATCGCAAAGAGATTTTAAATTTCACAACTATCGGCAGTTCAAACAAATGTATATTGTTCACATACAGAAACTCGTTTGAGTGATTTGTATTGTCATTTATGCGACAGTAGGCCAAATTTTAAACAGTGTTTGTCACATCTGTTAGCTGTATTTTGTTACCAAGGTGTGATAAACTTGGCATAGGAAGAGCCAACTGAATTATTGAACAGGGATATAGATTGCACTAAAACCTTATACCATTAATTGCGTTAGAGGATATCGCTAGTTGCTAGAGAGATTTTGGGGGGGGGGGGGGGGAGGGTTTAGGTTAAAACTTTGGAATGAGGAATTTCTTTGGTATCGTGATATAGGCTTTTATACAAGATACAGCAGCAGAAATACTTTACACAGAATTGAAATCTATGTTCCGGTGATTACCATCCTTATTAGATTCAAATGCAAAATTGTTCAACATCCTGTTTAACAGTTTTTACGTAACACGGACATAAACAGATTTATTATAGGTTTCGTATTACGTAACCTTTTGCAAAACTTGTTAAAATTTAACTTTTTTAAGAGGAAGAAGTGTCCCTGAAATGAAATAGAATTTTTGTAGGTATGAAATCAAAGCCAGGATCCACAGCTTCTTTCGTGTGTGTTTGATTCTTTCAATTGCAATAATATCTAGCAATAACTCCGTGTGGTCGTAACGACATGGTGACAGGATTTCTATTGGTTGCGCATTCTGCCCTTGTCGAAGCAGTCTTCATCTAACCCAATAGTTTTACCGGGTACAGGGGATCTACAGCTTAACGAGGAATACGAACCACGGAAGCGTACTTCACATTACTCAGCAAACTATGCCAGAGGTTAGAGTCGGGTTAAGTATCTATGAAAATACCTGCCGAGACAGGGATTTGAACCGGGGATCTTTCGATCGGGGGAACTTTTGATAGCTGGTTAGACACTTTAACCACCGAGACGCCAGACACCTCTCAATTGTGATAACATTTAAGAGCTTTTACTTCAGTAATTCGGCATAAGAGAAACAACATATGCAGTAATCATAGACAGTTACAAAATTGTTACATACTTATAATATCAACTTCCTCTCAGAAATTTTATGTTTTTTTTATTCTAATAATGTACCTTCAGGTTTAACATAGTGTACCTACTCACTAATTACGGTAATTCAAGAGTGATTTGGTCAGATTAACTGAATGGCATTCAAAGTTTCAGATGCGTCTAAACTATTTATTCAGGAGAAATTCGCTAGTACATCTTCCATACCACTGATGACAATGTCGGAAATTATCCAATAAACACAAACGTAGAAGTAAATTTAAAAGCAGGAATACTGGCACATCATTAATTCTGGAGGTGCTCCGCAATGTGTATGGCGTTCCCGTCCAGTCTGCTCATTAAACCGAATATTAATTTTGCTAGGTGGTCACAAAATCCAATTTATCGTGACTTACAGTTTGTTCAGATCAAATGTGTCTGCTGTCGGCAAACATTTGAACATATAATAAAAGCTATTAGCTCGACATTGCATTTAATTTTCATAAATAATGTGCTTCACGTTTCATGTAAATTCCGAATTGCTTAAAATTATTTATTTGTGTTAACCCTCATATTATTTAAATTGGTCTCAATTATCTTAGTTCTTTAAATCTAGCTGTAATTTTGTGAGCACACCACGATTCTTCTATTTCTTTGTGACATGAATTATTAGTCTACAGTCATTTTTATATATGTGCCGTGTACAAAGTATACCTTAATATGATAGAATAATTCATAATTTATCTCCGAAACATAAAGTTGTTGCATATAAAATCATTTGTCTTCTGTAGTATATAAGGCATTGCCCATGGATCGAGTGAATTGTGGCTTTTGATCACATTTGAGAATGTCACAAAATAGATAGTATTTATCATAACAGAAACTGAAAGAGTGTTTGAAAACATAACGGAACTAGTAAATTTGTAGTTACGATGTTCTTTTGGATCATCAGTTCTTAAATACGTATAACAGAAGTAGTTCTTACTACATTTAACTTTCATGAACAACTCTTTCTGTTATCAGTTGTATATGAAAGTCTTCTAACTTATTTACTTTTACTCTATCTTGTAAGAAAAATCTGAAGCGAAACTCTATGATCGTATAGTCTCCTGTAAACAGAAGCTCTCAGTTTATCCTGTTTTTACTTATGTGTCTTTTCACATTAAATTTAATAGTTTTGTTGAATATGCGTTTCTCCAGATCGTCACTGATCACTGCCGAGATTTGCTTTCTCTTTTTTCATGCTATTGCAATTGGTGTATCTACTATATTTAACATTGCTTGTTATTTTCCTTGCCTATCAGTCGACGTTTATTAATCATTGTTTCAAATTTAAACAAAGTGAGATAATAATGTATGCCTCCATTTCGTGTAAAGTATTTAATAAATTCACACCAACAGAAAAATTAACTTCGTTTACAGTACTGCGAATACTTATTCTGAGCATCGTTAAATATAAATTATTTCGTCTCTGGCAAGCCAAAAATAATTTTTTCGCAATAATAGTTTTTCTTGTATGTTAGGAACTAAAAATAGCAGTATGTAGCATGACAAAGGTCATAGTATTGTCTATTATTTTACTGAAGATTCAAGGGTAGACAGAAGTTAGTTTCCTGAAGCTTTATAAACCCTTCAGAAAATTAGTTGGTAACTGATAGTCATAGATTTGTAGTAATCTGATATCGGCAGTCTAGTTGGAAATGTTGGTCCCGTGGTTTCGGGCAGACGGGCGCGGTTTGAGATGACTCGGAAGCCCCCAATTTGGCCGTGCAGATTGCCCTGCTCGGTGCAACTTGCGTGTCGATTACTGCTGCCGGAACCCTCCAACGTGACCGCAAGCACGCCCCAGGACCTGCCTGACGCAAGCTCGTTCCAAGCAGCATTCCTGGCAGCATTAATTCCCGGGTGAAATTGGCATTTGTTTCCGTGAACACTGTTATCTTAACTTATCCATCAATTTTACAAACTCTTACAATAAATATATTGATTCTTGGAATTGTTTCTTGAAACGCAGTTAATTTAGTTTTGTTCAATTGGATAGATTTTTGTTTTCTTTTTTTTTTGCATCTGGCTTTACGCCTCGTCGACGTCGAAGTCATTAGAGACGGGAAAGGACTGGGGTCAGTAACTGAAAGGAATTCGACAATGACCTTTCGAATGAACCATATCTGCTTTCCTCTGTAGTGAGCTGTATAAAATATGTAAATCACAAACCTGCATGTCTAGACGAGGATTCGAACCCGTGTCCTCCCGAATGAGAGGTTAGAGCTTCAAAGTTAGTCGTCAGGATCATTAAATCTGGAAAGGATTAAAAGCTAAGAATGGGTAGTTACTAAGCTAGTTTCTTTCATGTAACAATCCTGATATTCGACTTGAAAGATTCCGATAAATCACGGGATATCTCACTGGCAAACTCGGAAACCAATATGACGCCCACCTTAATGTTAGGCGTGATACTTGTGTTCTCACCCACCGAGTGTAGTGGCCTCACGTTCAGGAGCATCTGATTTCGGGTTCTCATTGTTTCCCGAAATCACTCCAAATAAATGAAAGGATTTCTTCTTAAAGCCTGAATTCCTTGTCCCCAGTCTTTTTCCCGTCTCTAATGATCTCGACGTCGAAGAGGCGTAAAGCCATAAAATAATTAAAAAATCTGTTTACCTACAATACTCGGTCAGTTGTATTTCATGTAACTCAAAGTCGTGATTACTGGAATAGATAACATTAATCTTTTCAGATTTAGATCTGTTCCATATTTTCACCTACAACATTTCACTAATATAATTTAGTAATTGAATCGCAATGTGGTCACCATTCACAAAGTTTCAAAATAAATGGTTATTTGGGGCAATCTGTCATTCACTTAATCGTTTATTGCAAACTTTCTTCCCTCAGATAAGAGAGTGATCTCATTACCGATGCACTTGGTTTAGATTACCAGACGTTCTTAGGATGAGGCGATTAGTTCACTTCTTTTCTCTTATCGGTAAAGTAAAGGGTGGGAAACAGATGATATATTCTCAATTAGATATGAAATCACGGATGCTACAGAACGAAAAAATTATGTTTACCATGTGTAAAAAATATTGCCCAAAACAATTCAAAACATTATAAAAGCTCGTCAGAAAAAAAAAAAAAAAAAAAAAAAAAAAAAAAAAAAAAAAACTGTTTATCCCCTGTAGAAATATTCAATTTGTCGTTTTTTGACGAACTAAAAGCTGTCAACGGAAAAACTAAAAGCATTTCTTCATCTAACGTTTTTCCCTGCCGATTAATTGTAAAATGCAGATTAATTGCTAAGTGTGTGAAAAATATTTCAGAGACTTCTTAAAATTTATGGACTAAAGGTTTATTTTTTGTAGTAGAGCCAAAGTTGCAAAATGCCATCCTGTCAATGAAAAGTAAAAAAAAAAAAAAAAAATCATTTAGTCCAGGGATGGCCAGACCGCGAATCAACCGAGCCTTTTCACGGCTTATGAAAATACATTCCGTTATTCAAGATAATTTATGTCCAAACTCCCTAAACATAGATCATGTTATGAGCGTCGTTATTAAAACAGTGAGCTCTGTAAGATCGAATCCTTTTAATTGCCGTTCTTTCCAAGAATTTCTCAAAGATTCAGATCAGAGTATAATGACCTTGCATTTTATGCTGAAGTAAATGATTCATCCGTAAAAAAAATTAAAAATTGCGTTTGATTTGAATCAAGAAATGCAATCGTCGTATGAAAGCAAGTCAAAAAATATCCTAGTTTGAAGACATGGAGTGATTCTGCAAAATTTTCTTTATGGTAGACATAACTAGCCACTTAAATAACCTGGACATTTATCTGGAAGGCAAAATACCAATTGGTTAATATTATGTTTGATTTTGTTATCGAGTTTCAAACGAAACTTTCGCTACGGGAACAACAGTTAAAAAATAAAAATTTCACTCACTTATTACACCGTCGTTATAAGCAGACGTGACACAGACATCGGTGAATAAATACGGTCATTGATATCATACTTGAAACTCAACTTTCAAAACCGATTTCTAGACTTTCAACACTACAACGTAAGCTGGTTTTAAACCAAAATTTCGTGTTCTTTTATCTTCATTTTCCGTATAGAAAATTTGCAAATAAAAAATTGTGAAAGCTCAGTTCAAGGAGAAATTCCACCTTGTTAGTTTGTAAGAATTCTACAAAAAAAAAAGAGTAAATATAGAAAAATAATCTGGACAAGAATATATATCATGCGTTCTACAAACATGGATTACGGATGATTTAGCTATTTGAAAATCTTATGTATGTGAACAGCTTTTCAGTCGGATAAAAAAGTCACATCAAAGAACATGATGCTCATTCGGTTAACTTTTTGCGAATAACTAACATTGCTTTCCACATCAATATTCATCTGACAAACAATTTCATTCTTTCAAACAAAGTAAAAAGTCGAATAAAATAATTATATTTTTATTACTACATGTTTCTTTTTTAGTGTTTTTTTTTTTGCTCATAAAAAAATTAAATATTTTTTTCTAAGAAAGTAGTGCGTGCGGTCTGCTGGAAAATTCTATTCCTAAAATTTGGCCAGGCTGCTGTGAAGGTTGGCCACCACTGCTTTAATAAATTTTACCGTGAATAGGTGCAACCAGTGTTAATCCTTTTATTTTAATTACACTACTCTTGTGCACATATCCGATTAAAATTTCCAACAACTTTAATTAGCGTAACAGTTCATACATTCTATCAGACTTACTACGTGTTAGTCCGAAATTTCACTCTACCTGTTCTGATGCTTTGAAATATCTAGTCAGATATCTGAGAATTTTCTCACCATTTTATTAATTTCAAAAACAATTCCTAAATTGTGACTCTTGATATCAAATATTTGAGCCTTTATTGAGTTATATTGTGGACATGGTCAGAGATTTTTGAGGATATTCTAAATCTGAACTATTGTAATTGGATAGTTTCAGTAAGGGAACGCTTTCTATGCCAAACAGGTGGAATAATGATTCTTGGCTGACCGGGTGGCGTCGCGTCATGTTTTTTTCCTGTTCTGCCCTGGAAGAAGAACCCAAAATGAGGATCGAAACGTCGGTTTCAAGAAACATGACGTGGCGCCAGCCGGACAGCCAAGAATCAACTGACTCTGGGTGCGGAAGCCTACGATTTCATACAGGTGGAATAATGTTTTTACGTTAAGAAATACTACAGGCGAGCGGCAAGTCCGTACGGTAGCATAGTTGAATGTACGATGTAATGAAAAAGTGATTTGACATGAAATTTTGAACATTTAATTAATTTCTAAAAGTGTGAACAGTTTCCAAGCATTTTCCAGGAAAAGGGTTGTTAGTGAGTCGTGAAATGTTGTATATATTAGGTAACATATTAAAAAAAAGCCTACGGAGTGGTGCTCCTGGTGATTAGTAAGAAAGACTATCCACAATATAAGAAACAAAGTTATACATCAAATGATTGGTGAGAAATTATCTGGAATAAAATAAAAATATTTATTTAACAATAATTTTTTATTGTTTCTTCGTTAGTAATCTAGTCTTCAGGCTGCAAGAAAGATTCATCATTTAATATGTGAATTAAAGGTATTAATTTTCTTTAGAATGGACAAGAACCGTACAATTAACCGTGTGTTGGTGGAACTGAGGTTTATTATTGTGAATGTTTGTACATATCTGATTACTACATTATGAATAGTTGTATGAAAAAAATGATTATTTTATCTGATATTCAATGACACTGATTTCGTTTCTGTTAAAAACATTTTCTTGAAATAAACGTTTTTTCTGATATGGTATCATAATCTAATACCGTCATATAATTATAAACTGTATTACTTCAACCTATAGACCATGTTTTATTTATCCTCATTTCTGTATACAAAAATCCATCAGCTACTCGTATTTCATCCAAAGTCTTTGTACATCATATAGTTCTCCGACCATGTCTGATAGTCCTAATACCAAGTTCCCTATTAGTTGAAATACTTCAAATTGATTGTCTTGTTGTTGGAGAGACATTGCATAAAAGTCGATTTGTGTATATTTCATAGGAAGTTAAACTGTTTTGTTGGATAAAAATGGTTTAAATTAACTCTGATTTGATTAAAAGCAGTAAAGTACCTGAAATGTTCACTAAAAACTGTAATTAAGAATTTTGTGTAAGCCGTATTATTTTAAGTGAGATTTTGGACTGTTTGGAAATGTTTAACTTATTCAGTTTTGAGTTTAAATGCTTGTAAATATTTTCTATTTTCATTTAAAAGCGTTTCTTCATGATCATGGAAAGTTTTGTAAACGTTATAATTGTTTTTGTATGATTTATGTTGGCGAGGCAATTGTCAGCGCTCGAGAGAGTACTGCCGGTAACTCCAATCTTCTCTGGAAAATTCTGGACCACCTTCCGAGATTGCGAGCCAAAAGGTTCGCTCGGAATGGTTCTAACAGGACTCTGTGCCAATTGTGTTGGTAATATGTTTTAAAATCTCTGGATGAAGTCTGATAGCTTGCTTGGGAGTGTTATGATAAGTATTTAGGTGGAATAAAAAGTCAATTAAAACGTGTATTCACGGTGTTTTTATTCACACAACTACCTATAATTGAGAA
This sequence comes from Vandiemenella viatica, assembly GCA_031002005.1. NCBI lineage: Eukaryota > Metazoa > Arthropoda > Insecta > Orthoptera > Morabidae > Vandiemenella > Vandiemenella viatica. The sequence goes on from JARYHS010013630.1 coordinate 272,429,834, forward strand.
GTTATAGAAGTATCATACTTTGGTGAAAGTTATAAATCACCTGGTGACGTAACAAAAACTTGTTAATCTCTGTATTGAGTGATTAATTAATTTAACACTCTATCTAACAATGAAGTTCCCAGTACTTTGGGACATGTTTAACATCATTTTAGGTTTGTTATTCTGAACAACATGAAACATCACATTTGTTACTCGGAGACTGAAATGGGTTCTAACTAATAACACATACATTTTTGGTAATTAATTGTATATAAATTGCTATTCCCGTTCGCAGACTGCTATTTCACTGATAAAAAGCTTAAAAGAAGAAGTTCCATATATGCTTTTCTGAAGGAATTGAATTACACAGGTCACACGAAAGTCAAAAAGCAAGAGCACCGTTTGATTAAAAACGGATTATAAGATTAACTTCAGTCAGTTGGTGCGACTACATTTCCAGCCGAAGGGAGAAGACTAGGAAAACCTCTGATTATGTTGTCGAATGAACGTTAATTGGATCCAGAAATCAATTTATTCGTGCGAATTGGCCGCGACTGGGAAGTGGATGGCTTTAGTAACGCTACCAATTAATCGTTTCTGGCAATAGATACGCATATGTCATCCGTGTCAGATCCGCCGAAAGGTATTGACGTTTCGTTCAGTGACGCAAAAAAAAAAACCTTTCCGTAATTAAGGTTTGCATGGAGATTAATAGCAATGTTATGTTAAACGAAGCTACCGTAACAGAATGTTGAACGTTTCCGCAAATAAGCAATTTGACGTATCCGGTTTTAATGTTCTATTTGCAGCTCACAGTGGTATGAGTGGAAAACGTAATTTGTCGAAGTAAAAAAATACTAAAACTAACGGTTCCTAATGATGTTTCAATTTAAAAGTTTAGAGAGATATCAGCAAATTGGTTGAAGCACCCAATGTTTTGCATTGATTGTTAATGAACTGTAATATAAAAGGGTTGTTCGTTAATTGTAACGTAACTATAATACTTATAATACTGTACCAATGATCTCATCTTCTTACTGCAAACTTTTAAAGCAATAAGCAATTATTTTGTAAAAAACTCTATCTAAATTAATAATTAAACGAAAATTCGTAAATTAAAAATAGTACTTCAGTGGGATTTTTTGCCTTTTTGCGGTTTATTTATCTCAACTAAACAATTGTAGAACATAAACATCAAGAAATATACCATCTACTCCAAATTGCTACTTTAGACACGAAAGACTTATACTGCAACTTCATTAGAGGTAAACATTCCACCAAGAATACACAATCTAGCAGCAAACTACGATATAGTTAACTCCTTTTTAATAAAGGCTTCGTGCACACTTAAGTCTTTTAAGGCATCAGAGACGACAAGAAGACACTGTAAATGATGAGTATCTAAACAACCGGCTAGACTGAACAAACTAGAAACTCACCTACAGATTTCGAACAACAGCCTTAATCAGAAGTATGTGTGGCATTTGTCAGTAATTCGAATTAAGACAGTGTTTTCCACATCACCCCTTTCTACATGAGACAATAATTCCAGAGAGTTGTTACTGTCGAATGGTATTTTAGTTGATACCATAAACAGGTGCAAAAGTGGAAACTTCAGCGATGTGATATGCCGCGATAATTGATTTTATGAGTCTCTCATCTAGCGAGGTAAGCCAGATATGCCTGACATATTGTTCTGGATTCCCATTAAACACACACAGGAAGGGTGACTTCAGCTTTGTGGAAAGCGGTAGTACAGACTACAGAGCGAGGGGGCTGGTATCAGTTTGACGAGCTAGTCTATAGCAACGCTTTCGGAGTGCAAGGCGAGAGACATTCGGCGCACTGGTTTAATTGAATTTTTCATAGTTCTAATACGGCAGGGAACTTCAATATGCCTGGAACAATGGTCGTAGAGTCAACTGTGATGGCATAATTTTAGACAATAGTAAATTGTGCAAGAGAAGATGCTGTATTCAAGTAGTTAGCAATACAGCATATAGGCAGACTGTTGTGAAAGAGAATTGTGAATGTGCGTGGGTAAATGTCTGTTCTGTAGTCTGTAGAAGAAAGACTAGTGACAAAATCAGAAAACTGCTTTTTAGGAGAAACGTTAGTCAACAGATCTAGAAACTTTAACACATTCTGTTGTTGGAAATACGCTGTGTGTATTCGGTTCATCGCACAATTAAAGAACTCACCAAATACAAAACTTTCTATATGTCACCATTGTTCACAAATTAATTACTTCCAGAATGAAAACTGCTGTAACCAGAAAGAAAGTAGCAGCTTCTAGCTCATATTAATAACGAACTATCTGCAGAAGACGATTGCGAGAGGAAGAGACCCGAACAAATCTATAGTCATTGAAAGGTGTTGGTTTCTTTGATTCTCAAGATCCTTGCTGGGAACATGCCTTTGTGTTGTATAAGAATGGGTTTTCAATTCAAAGAAGCTCTTACTGCATCGCAAGCAACAGCACTGTTCGTGGCTCACGGCTCATGGTAAACATGTATTTATTTACATTTCACTCGTTGTTACCGTACTATCGTTATAAGGTCCATTATATCAGGCGTAACAGAATCATAAAAGCATTATTATTTAGATTCGTATAAGTCTAAACACCCAACTGTTATTCATTCGACAAGGTAATTGACTTTAAATCTGACACGTTCGCTGGTACTTGCGCAACATATCGCTAGATATTATTGTAGCATGCACAGGGAGTATGCATAAACTGGAGTTTTGGTGGCTTGGTGGATAAGTGAAACCGTCAGCTTCGGATAAAAGTGGCAATTAACCATAAGTGTGGTGATCCATTCATCATTAAAGTATTGTCGAGATTTCATCCGTATTCATTGGGTACCTTCTGAGACATAAGCTATTATTATAAAAGTGTGCAAACTTTGTTCTCATGGCGAAATTCATGGATAAGAAACACAAACGAAGAGTTTTTTACTAGTGATGCTTTTTTATACCATGATTTACGCGCGAAGATATATACTTTGGTGATTATTAATTCGATGCCCCACAGACTGATTTCTTCATCTACGTTTATTTTAGTGTCAACAGATTCCATTCAAAGATGTAACTCCAACCGTTGGTGGCAGCAGTAACAGCATTGCTTATACTCGACTGGTAGATGCGCTTTGGTTATTCCTGAAGGCATCAAACCTACCGTCCGAGGTAAATGACAACGTTTGTGGGTGTATTGGTCCGGTATATTCATCAATGTGCTTTTATGAGATTACTATTTATACTTTGCCTTCATGTAATTAGGTTACAGACGACCTTACGATTCCAATTCAGGGGCCTTAGAAACAAGACCTTGTTCTGAACCTGACGCTCACCTTTAACAACGATTGGATTAATTTAAGTGAATTATGGTACGATGCTACTACATTGTTATGATTCAACTGAAAACTTCAGGCCTCGTTTACTCGGTACCATTATTGTTTTAGGATAGGGTAGCCACGACGAAGATGTATTACGCAGAAAATCGAAATTACTCTTTGAAGACACATTATAACGAAAAACACTCAAATATCTTTTCTTACATAATTCTTTCGACCATTAAGTCCAACTTCTGAAGAAGTTCTGATCATGCCATTCACCTCTGTCGTGGTCGTCTAAGCTAAAGGTACGCTATGCCATTAGTCTGCCATGGGAGGAAGCTGTATTCGGTTACTTAAGTGTAAATTCGACTGGTATGTGTCTTGTTTGAATGAAATGTCTAGTTCTTGAGTTTGTAAGTGGGGCTGCAAGAAAAATTGGGTATTTTACTGTCGAAAATTGCCTAGAATCGACAATCTCTGTCTACATGCACACCACGTACAGGGTTGCATCTACCCGTGTCTGGTACAACAGCTCTTTAAAAACATCAGTAAACTGACGGGTAATTTTGGAATTAAAAGAAGCTTAAATCTACTAATTTAATTTAAAAAAGTAAATTTACGTATTCAGCTATAGGAGAGTAAGACTTCCAAACACTTCCCAGGGAGCTTAACCACATAACTAGATGAGAGAACAAAAAAAAAAAAAAAAAAACCGGTGAATTCGTATGGAATTATTTGCCGATAGCACGAAGGTAAGTTTGGTCGTCTAAATGACAGGTTTACATTTGACAGCACAACTGGGTACCACAGACCACCCTTGAACAGTAATGCGTAAAGCCTCTTACAGATACGGAGCGAAATAGCGTAGTTCTTATGAGTAAAGCAAACCTTTGTCAGAGGAGATTTTAAGGGCCCTTAAGAACTCTGAATGGGGCTGGAATTCGAACTGTGAATTTATAGATTGTCTTTCTTTCTTTTTTTCTTATGCCTTTACGCCTCGTCGACATCGAGGTCATTAGAGGCGGGATGGGATTTGGGACAAGGAATGGGAAAGAATTAGGCCATGGCCTTTGAAGGAAGCATCCCGGCATTCGCCTGGAGTAATTTGGGGAAACCATGGAAAACCCAAATCTCGATGCCCAGACGGGGATACCAACCCGCGTGCGAGACCAGAACGTTAACCGTTTACCCACCACGCTCGGTATATATGGATAGTTAATCGGCTACCTAACTACAGGGCCACCATTTAGGATTCTTACCTAGTTTTGAAACACATATGACATCAGAGATCGATAGATCGTTTGCGGGACGTATCTTTAATTTTGCAGAAATAAATTGAATGTTTGATATTTAATTAATTACTTGATTCAGTGAGTATGCTGAAAGATATGATGCTTTTGATTATTGTGGAAGTATCAAGAGACAATTACATTATAGCTGTCCTAGTCATAGCAAAACTATGACTGTTCAAAAATAAAGATTATAGAATTGGGGAATCTAACAGTTCATATTCATAACGCAGCTAAAGAAAGCCACAATTTTCAGTCCCTCTTTTTCGGAAGCCTAAATTAACAAATTCCTGAAATCAGGAGGTCATAGTTAATAATGTTATGTTTCCGTGTGCTGTAAGTTTAGTGCCTCATATTTCGTTATTAAAACATTATAATTATCAAATTTTTCCCAGCGCCAAAAGACTGATTCGTTGAAACACATACTGTTAAATGAGAGTTATCGATTGTGACACTTCACATCACTTGATTTCAGTGCGCCGTATTATCTAGTATTTCCTTTTACGTGAACGTATGTGCTAGATATCAACAGATAAATATTTTATCCAGCTCTGATTGTATCTGGGAGTGATTTTTTGATGTTTTTTTTTCGGTAAGAACCGAAAGGTCACGCAGCATTAATGCAACGCAACAGTTCCTACAAATTCCGTAGCTTGCAAAATCAGCAGATCTCTCCCCGATAGAGCACGTATGAGGTTTGATTGGTCGCCAGCGAAGTGCCGAGGTTGGTTCGCACTTGATATTACTGTTGAGGAAATCATATGCGTAATTGCTGATCTCCATGGGAGGATTATAACAAGCATTATTTTTAACATCTCGCAATGTAACTACTAGACTTCAATAAGTATGCCAATGAAATATGTATCCATACGGTGCACTGTTTTCCATAAGGTTTCAGATTGTCTCATACACTACTAAAGAAGAAATGATTTGCCAAATACATTTAAGAAACTCTTAAATTTCTGAAATATTTTAATGTTAAAGCATATGGAAATTATAGATATCAATGCAGTCAGTTACACCGTTTTCGACATAATAACTGCATGTCTGAATCTTTTACACATTTATGTGAGCAAGAAACCTCAACTGGAAAGGAACAGGTTTGTTAAAAACTTCACAGGATAATTTGAAGTATACGTTACCGGGTTTCCTTAAATTATTTTTGAAACGCTTAACTTAGACTTTTTCATTCTGTAGCTTTTCTGTAATTCTTCTGAAGACGAGATAAGAACTCAATTGAAAATGTGCGCAAACACAGCAAATTTAATAAGAATGTGTTTATAGTATTCATGTTTTTTTCATTTTTTTAAATACAGTTAACTTAAATATATTTTACTGGGGTTCTTGGGTTATAAAAGAAAATTTTACAATAGTTGGGATATGTAATGAGGATGGAGATGGGAAGTGTGTTGAATTTAGTGCTACTACACAATAGAAATGGAAAGATGCCTATTGGAAGATCAAGGACAAGATGGATAGATCAGGAGCAAAAAGACGTAAAGCCCAATTGGAGACAAGTGGTGGAGGAAGAATCTTAGTGAGAACGTCATAAATGGAACAGCGTACGCTGGACGGTACTCAGAACTGGAAACGACGCATGATATCAGAGTATTCTCATATTTAATAAGTATCAGTTCTTAATTTTCTATGTCATTTCAACAATAACTGTTACAAAATCAAATGTTTTTAACGATTTTTGTAGATACGTGACAGAGACAGCTGCTATACAGATAATATTACCGTGACATATAGATCCCTCAAAGTTGTTATGTTACTTAACGATCTTTCAGCTTCTTCGTCAATGTTATGTGCTATGATTATAATTTTTATTAACTTTTCGAAGTATTAGGAAAAAGTGAAAGCTAGCCTAGATAAATAAAATGTTTAATATCCTAATTGTTAACAGCCATTAGATTCTGTATTGTGTCAGTTAACAATTCGTAATGTAACTTGAAAATAAAAAAAATAAAAATAATGTTCGACAAAACGAAAATACATTTAGAAACTTAATTTGGAGAAACGCATGTGAAAGTTGCTATTTAGTTCAATCCATTACCTCCTTTCTTATTGAATTGCATTGCGTTTGCATAAAACAAATTATCTTAAAATGTTTTTAAAAAATTTACATTTGAGCCCTATTTTGACAAGGTATATTTTATTTATCAGAGTTTTGGAAACCAGTTAATGTATTTCACACAACCAGCATATTAAACGTGAATTTTCTTGATCATGACACCGTTTATTTTCACACTTACATCGGTATAGTGCTAGTCTTCCTCTAATAATTCGTCAGGAAAGAAAGTAAATACACACTCGCCTCATCTTAAATGTAGTTTTTCATTCAATTTCTTTGTGGTCTATGTTGCTAACTACAGTAGATATTCTATACTATACAGATCCTTTTAAAGCACTGTTTATTCTGTTAGAGAAAGTATTGTATGATGCCCTCAAGAACTGCTTTCCCGTTCCTGCGACAATTATAAAAAGAAACCGAGTGGTTAACGTTTTGGCCTCGCATTCGCGAGGTCGCCGGTTCAATTCCCCGTCCAGGCATTCAGATTTGGGTTTTCCATTGTTTCCCCAAATCACTCCTGGCGAATGCCGGGGTGCTTCCGTTCCTAATCTCCAGTCCCGTCCCGCTTCTAATGACTTCGACGTCGACGAGGTGTAAAACAATAAGTAAAAAAGTCTAAAAAGAATATATACAGTGAACAGGGTTTGTCAGGTTGCAGGTTTGTCATCTTATTTGGTATCTAACTATAACTTCAGCAATTTTATCTTACGTTCTTATGTATAATCGGTAGAAATAATTACTTTGTGTGACGAAATGCGTTCGCGAGGACGTAATAAATACCTTTTAGTGGATATAGTTTTTTTTATTGAGATTATAACTCACCGAATGTAGTTAGACATGTCGTTTTCGTAGGTCCTTTCAACTTGCTGTTACGTTCGACGAGTTTGTTTTATATGTGCAAGGTACGCCAAGAACACTCTGAAACTATGAATTCACGCTAAAATATAGGTCTCATTTATGTGAAATGATTACTGGGCTAAGATAGTTGGCTTTGATGGAGCTGAATTCGCGAGCAATTCCAACTTTTTCAATAAGGCACTCTAACTACATTTTGTACCAACAAAATATGAAATAACCAGACGCTAAATAATTTAATAATTATATTAATTTGAAACTATCAGCTTATACTGTTCGCTGTTTCTTGGTGAACGAAAAAGGGTTACAATTAATTCATGCGGTGACAAGAATTCTTCTCGGGTATTCTGCTGGATAAATTCTTCTGTCCACAACGTTTAGGTAGCAACCTCCACTGCCTTCATTAGGTAAGATGCCACTGCGGCGACACAGCACCGAATTCTCACAATCCATGCGATATTTCGTCTATTATTATTAGTATTTATGGCTCTTTAGCATAGTGAAAATCCATCATCTCAATCTTATCACCAGTAAACAAAACTGAGCTACGTGGTGTTCGAAAATGTTTCAAATTTTTGTATCATCTGTTGTCAGCAAACCGAACAATTTCTCTTCGATTTTTAAATAATCTGTGTTCATCCATTGTATTCTAACTTCGTTTGAAAATATCATTTTCGTTTTCAGTTTTTAGATTTTGACCTGACTGTACTTATTATTATTTTTCTGTATCATTTGGCTCACTTTCACAAAGCTCTTTGTTTTTTCCTCTTCAAAAATGAATAAATAAAAATAATATAAAAAATAAATCAGTATCGCATTTTTTTTTTCAACTGTTATTCTTTTGTGTGCCTCTTGTCTTCAGGTATTTCCTAAAAATTTAAGCCAACAATTCTCTTTATCTTTGCCACTGATCTTACATGCTATTGTCTTCATGATAATTTAAGAGTGTTATTTCCTGTTGAAATCTTGTTTTGCTGCGCCTCTTTTATTACTTTTTTTTTTTTTTACTTAGAAATGTTAGCTTGTTTTAGACTTTATTAATTTTTTATTTCATTTTCACGGCAGCTTATATTATAATTAGATTGATTTCCTGTTCTCCCATCTGATTCCATCCATTGACGAGTTTCATTTATATATGTGCCATACTTGTGTCTTGAACTACTTATTAAGGATAACAACGTGACAGTGGCAATAATTAGGTCATCTCTTCTTCGGTATTTAACTGAATTAATATGATCTTCAATCTCATACATTCGTTCCTATTATTATCAAGATGTCACACTTGCTGAATGTTTTCTGCTGTCGAATTATACATCCGTCCTACGTTCAAATTAAAATTCCAATGGTAAATTACTATTCCACCAATGATAAGGTTTTTTGGCATTCGTGGTCCATTCAAGGCAGACAACAATTCCATTTACACTCCGGTGATTACGATATTATCGATCTTTGAAAATCAATATCTTTTTGCATTTTGCTCATAGAAAATGTCATAATTTTTGTGAGAGTAAACCTTTGATTCATGGAATGCAAAGATTTAGCTTGTCATATTTTATTTTTATGTTGTTAATAACAGATGAAGAAGTAAATAGTTTAACTAGAGATTTTACACGAAGTGCACTGCTAAATATTTGCATTGAAAATGCACCATTTCCCAGCATTTCCTTGTTGCGAAGTTGTAGTGAGTATCTTTTATTTTCTTCCACTGTTAAATTCAACACTCGTGAGGTGGAAAACAGTCGCTGCTCTAGCAGCAAATTAAGTATAAGACGTTGGAATTAATAGCGAGAGCTTCTTAGAACCTAAAACATGTACTTGGTAAGAATCCTCTGTATGTTCATAATTATGCTAAAATGTTAGAAGAGAGGGCGGAAATAATTGAAAACAAAATAAAACGGTTTGAGTACTGAAACTTACAGAAACAATGACGTTCAAACATAAAACAAGATATTGTCATTAATATATAACATTGTTACTGATTAAACATGCAGCATTATACGTGCTCAGTTACAAGGTAGAATACAGAATAGAAGAAAAGACGTAATTTTAGTAGTACTTAGTCAGGCCATCGAATATTAGAATAAGGCCAGAGCATGCGTCGTGAGGTGGCTACACAATATGATTACTTCCACAGTGAACAATAAAAATAAATCAGATTCAATTAATATTAATGCTTGTGTTAAAAAATTATCCAGTACTATTTTTCGTACCTGTATGAACAAATAATATCAGATACTACAAAATAGAGTAAATTATAAAAATCATTGTCCGTTTTTTCATGATTCCACGTGGTGTTTGCTTCCTTGGTTTAATTTAGAAAATATGTTCAGAGGGGAACAAAATATATGCTAGATTGTAAAACTATGAGGTCCACCTTGTTCCATGAAACAATGAAATGTGTTAATTATTCATTACATTGTTATATGCTCCCATTGTCCTACTAGAAAAGCATCATGAAAAGGTTTTCCTATTAAATTAAACAAATACTGTTAAGAAATGTTTGAAGTAGAGCAAAATAATTAACTTCTGCTACATCTGTCTTTCGGATTGCTATTAAAACTTTTTCTAAACTTCTACAAAAGTTATCAGAATATGAGAAAATTTAGAAATTGTCCCTTAACATTAATTAGAGTTTAATGATAACAACTTTAAAGTTGAATAAAATATTCAAACCAAGTTTTATGCCTCATGTTTAACTTTCACAATTCCCAGGTAGAGACATTTGGAAGGAGAAGAAAAGAAACGCTATGCAAAGTGGAATTACGAAAGCGCTCATTTAAAAACAAATTAAAAGTCATATTTTCATTTGATAGCGACAGAAATGGCGAAACGCTGCTACCGGGCGCGGGAACATAATTAAGAAATAATTAGAGCACCAAGAAGTGGCTTTCTCGGGCCCTAGGCTCCAGGCAGCCCGCTGTTCGTAAGCCCAACTCGTACAACTGCTAGCTCGCACCTGCAACCCACGCGGGCAGTTCAGTCGGTACAGCAAATTCACAACGGTCCGTAGATATAATCGCTTGCTAAATGAAGTGGAATGTTCCCGATAATATTTCTATGACCAATTGTGTAATTAGAATTCTGTGAAATGAAACAATGAATCACTTGTATTTATACAGTATTCTGTTTTATTTAATTTCCCCTCCCTTCGTATGAGCGCACAACTCACACACACACACACACAAACACACACAGGCGCACACGCACACTCACTCACTTACAGTTTCTTTTATCCCTCTTTGTTAGTGAGTGCGAAACAGCCTGCACATTTGTTTTTAAATGTGAGGAAGATAAAAATACTGGTAATTGCTTCATCAGAAATAGTTTGGAGTGTATATACATTTGTTTTTAATCCGTCAGATGTACCTTTATTCTGATTAAAAAGTTAGAAAACAAAGAGATGGTTACGTTCTATTTTCGTTAAAAACAATATTTACAATTATTTTTCTTATGGCTTTTCGCCCCTTCGGGAGAGGAATGAAGACATGCAATGGAAAGGAATTCAACCATCGCGTTTTGAGAGAACATTCCCAGCATTCTCCTGGATGATTTCGCGATTCCATAGAAAACCGAAATCATGGTGGGTTGACGGGGATTTGAACCCCCGTCCTTCCGAATGACTGGCCCGGGTGTTACAGCCTACCCACCGTGCTCAACGAAGAATTTTCAGCAAACATACGTTTAGACCCTTCTTCACCACACGATTATTAACAGTTTGTGATATGAAATAATGAAGGTTTTCCATCAGTATCAACTTTACAACACATAGTGAGACCTCCCACCGGGGAATTTGGTTCGAAGGTTATCTAAACAATTACCCGAACGCCGTGTTTCGAAATTGTTTTATACGATTATTCATATGTTTAGTTATAATTTTCGATAAAGAACGTATAATGTTTCAGGAATTTAACTATCTTTAAATTTTAATGTTAACTTAATTAGAGTAATATTCACTTCTTGCAGGTATCTTGTTATCGCATTATTTAGAAAGAAACGTTTGATCGTAAGCGTACCTGTAAATTTTTGTGGTGATTAGGGATGATTGAAAATGTTCCCGAGTAAAAATTAATAGATCAGAATTTCTTTAAGCTCATAAAAATCTTTGGATGATTCTTCTCATACAGCGAAATAAAAGTAGAGATTTAAGTGATAAAAATAAATTGGATGTAAACTGAGAAAAACATGTATTTGGTAATAACAAGAAATTTGATTCATATGGGCCAATTATATTTCTATATACTCGTATAAATTCAGTCAGAAACTAGCTCTATATTTGTACATGTTATTACATCAATTGAGAAAAAATACATATAACTTTTTGAGTTTGTACTTATCACACTACTGAAATCGTCATTTAAGCATTGAAAGTAATTCCTAAGTGACAGTTACTAAATCCATATAATTTGAAATTGGTTTATTCTAGTTTAATCACTAAAGTTTCCCGTCATACGGACTGAGCATGAAAAGCCCGAATTGCTGTACCTAGGACGAAATGTCTACAGATATTAATGATGCATATACAATATTCCTGAAAAGAGAATACGCTTTCCAATGGCACACCACCTTTCCTTCGAAGGAATTTAATTCAGACGTGTGTATGGTTGGAACTATCTGAAGACATTTGGAGTTTCCGTGACTCGTAGCGGAAGAGAGCGGAGATAACAAGCGAGATAACGCCCGAATAGATCTCGGAACCTCGGCGAATTAGCGTGCACCCCGGCGACCCTATTTGTTTCGTACGCGAGTCAAGTAGTCAGTTTGAATGCGAGTCGCTCTCCGTCTGCTGAATTTAAATCTCATCCCCCCACCCCCGACCTATACGCCAGAGCCGCCAATGTAGTCGAGTCGAGACGAGTTCTGCCGACTGCTGCCGAAGTGCCCGAGTGACGTCGCACGAACCCTTTTAACCCTCTCGCAATACGGAGAGACATTTTTTCTCAGCGCAAACAGATTAGGGACATTACGTGACCTGTACTAAAATTCTTTCCCTCTCTTCCTGCCTCTCTGCCATGCTGTCGAGATATTTATTACGCTAATAGCCGGCGGCCGAGAAGGAGAAATGTAGCGAGGGAAGTAATGACTCTTCATCACGCAAGTCTACGGAGCAGTTGTCGCATTAGGTCGGCGAAAGACCCAAATGATGCATTTGCGGCCCAACGTGGTTTAACGGAGGAGGGCAGAGCAAGTTAGGTGGCGAGCGGTAAAGTCGCCATCAGGGGCTCGAGAGATGTCAGATTGGGGCAGGAGGGTTCGTGGAAGGTTGATACGATGTACTTTACGCGGGAGAAGTAGGAAGCCTGAAGACTGATGAAGAGAGTGAAACGCGATACACAATGTCCTTGCTGTATGAGGACATTGCAGCAATTTATTTTTCTAACTGAAAAAACTAATGCACGCATTTCAGCAAACATTTATAAAGGAACTGAGGATCTTACTAACATAATATACAGATAACATACAAAATATAATAAGGGATAATTTTAGACTAGATTGTCTTTTGTAGGTGAACACTGAGCTTAAATCGTATACTCGTGTCTATCAAAACAATATCCCGTCATTTTTTGTTTTAATTATAACTTCCATAGGCAAATTCGCCGATTTTTAAGATGACGGTAATTCTATGAGTTCGTGCCACCGGCATGCTATGACATGTTGTGCGTATGATATGCGCGTTGAACGCTTTTTGGATGGATAAAATTTTATGAGTTGGAGTTACCAACAAGCTCTAATAGCAGTATGTCTTCAGTTATAAGTGTGACGGGTTGCATTCAGTATATATAAAAGATTGTTTCTTTGTGGTTTGTTCCCTGTTCGTCTTCTATGCGTTAATATACTATTAATCCGATTGCGATGAAACTTTGGTGAGTTATTATGTGCTTGCCTGGAAAGGATTCTAGTTTTTCAAATGATCTTTATACAAATCCCATAGTTTTTATCTGATTATGATAGTACTTAGCCCACGTATACTTCAAAACAAGGTGGGTCTGGTAGCTCGCGGTGAAGGTCTAGAGTACTAGCTCAGCATGCCGAAGGTCCCCGGTTCGAATCCGGCAGCTGGTATGGGTGTTTAAGTGTAGTGTCTGCGAATGTCCGTCCTGTGATGTGTGTAACTGTTTGGGAAATGCAAACTGGAAGAAACTGAAAGCACTGGATTACACATAATCACTGGTGAGTTGGGTGTATGGCCTCGGACTCCTGAAAATAAATGAATAAAAAAGCTTTCAAGGCGCTTACTTCCGAAAGGTTTTTATTTTCCTGTCTCGGGTTCGAATCTCATGGTAAGCAGGAGTTTTAGGGAGTTGTATTTGGTTTACGAGCTACACCGGGACATTCCGGGTTCTGATTCCACGTTAAACTCTCTGTAAAACATGTGTGCTTTTGCGGAAAGCAAAGAATTAAGAAAATTAACATGTTATGAAGTCATAAATATGGATTACATTGATTGAGGAGTAACCTATACTTAGGAAAAGTATAAAGCACAGAGAAATATTAAAATTATTCTGAAAGATACTGAAACAAAAACAATTAATGATGTATAAAATCACATACCGTTTTTTGACATTGTCAATTTTTCCTTGTGCAATGGCCATGTATGTAATTATAAGACTGAAGTGTAAGGTTGCCTTAAAACAAAAGGAGAGAGTACATTTTTGTTGTTTATTTTACTTGATAAACTTGTTTTGTAGTAACAATCTGAGTATAGAATCAAAGATTAGCAAGATAAGCCACCCTAAGCCACTTCTATCATAAATTATTAGCTATCACGTAACTCGCTAATAAACTTGTGCTGGTTTATAGATCCCGGACTGTTCGGAGAAACACACGATAACTCACAAAATTTTAATTAGTTCTAGCAATAACCATGAGGTGCGTTTAGCCATTATGATTTCCCGTTAACCGATAAAATGGTTTTCTTACGGTAACCTAGGAGTTTGTCAGGTATGTTTTATCATCTGACCAGTCGATTTTTAATAATTTATTTGTTTTTCTTAAAGGTATACAATTCCTCGGTCGTTATAGGTGTGCAAGGACAGGGGGAAAGAATCGAGGAGGAATTTTTCCATGGCCCCACCTACACCCCAAGTGATTTCTGGAAAACCATGGAAAACTTAAATCTGGATGGGCGGTCGAAAGTTTAGCCAGACCGTTCCTACTCACTCTCATCGTTCGATGAACCGTCATTTTAATTATATGAAATTTAAATGGTCAAAACTTAAACTGTTTAAGCATTTACATTTCAAACAGGACAAAAGCTAATGATAGGAGCAATTAGATTAACCTATAGCTCATACGGATAATTATATTTTCATATGTCCCAGAAACGATCATTTTGCATTAGTATCTATGCAGGCTCTAGTATAGAAATACTTTTATCAGGAAATACTTGTGGGAGGCCGATAAAATAATCTTCGGATGATTATAAAATCCGTTTTTTTCCTCGTGGGATTTTTAGGTTAAGGCTATTTTAGTTTCTTTTACGTATTTAGATATCTCATGAATAATTTATCTCAATAGTTAATAAAAGATGTATAAAGAGTAACGTTTGTTATCTCTGAATACCAACGAAAAGCACTTGGTACCAATAAATGCTATTAGTGCAATAAAACCATCTATAAATGCCAACATTTGTATGACTTTAAATCTCTTATAGCCAATGTAGAGTATCTGTGTGTATTTTTTAACTTTTGCCATTAATTAGTATTAAATTTTTGCTCATTAATAATATGGATTTAGGTTAGTTGGCATTTTTGCATTAAAGATTAACCAACTATAAGAACCAAGATGGACCAATAGGAGTTTCCAGCATTTTAGTAAAAAAAACCTTGCTGATATTAGTATCCACTGCAACTATAATTGCAATCCTCCATCGTACGCTTTTACGCGCACACAAACGCACGCACAGACACACAAACACACACACACACACTTAATTCAATTTGCCGCCATAATTTATTCTATTTATACCAAGCATAAGTAGTTCAACGTTGCTATTTCAGTTTTACCAACCCATAGTTAGTTAACATAACTTAGGATTATTTTAAATGAAATATAATTTAATAGTTGATCTTCACACGTTATTGGTTAGCTGTTCTGCTGAAGTGCACTGTTAAAGTTACCACAAATTTTCGGTCTTACTGATACTTATGACGCAGAAAAAGTACAAGAAGATCAGACCTCATGTGGTTTGCTGGAATGTTAATATTCCGTGAAACTGAAAGTGATTTGGAAACGTTATTACTGTGTGATGCACCAGTTTTTTTACCTTCTCAGAACATGTCAATATAATTTGTTACAAATTTTTGGTGATAAATATAGCCAAGTGAATTTACAATAATATTTCTGAGTAAATTATATGTTCATTTATCTGTTTCGTGGACATCAAAGTAGTTGCTCTTCAGTCCCACTCAATAACATCACCAATATGGTGTAGTATAACAGGCTACCATAATAATTACTCGGTGAAATGGGTAACCAAGGAAACGTTTAGATAAAGAGAGATGAAGGAAAGATCAAGACTAGACAAGCTTGATGAAGGCCGTGTCGTGTTCACTTTGGATTTTAAAGTTACTGTGAAAAAAGAACCTGTACTTATTCAAATGGTTAAGAATGTTATAATATTATAATAAAAAAGGGAATTAAGTCATATTATATTATTATTTATTTGGCGAAGCTGGATGATGGATGAGTTAAAGAAATACGAGATCAACGATTAGAAATACGAGAATGGGGATCGCAAGTTACAAACTTTTACGGACAGTATTTTTTTTATAAACGTCCTTTAAGATACTATCCACAGTAAGCTTAAATTCTTCATAATCTTCTACGAAAATAAACATGGGTGATGTATCTTTTTAAAACAATTCTGCGATGGTATGGAAATAATAACACAGTTTAAAATCTGTAAGAGCATTTTCAATGAAGCTGTGTTCATTTGAAAGGAACAAAAGTTTCTTTTTACTTTGTTATCCGACATTTCTAAATCAAAGTTAATATTCTCATTTCAAAGGGCTGATTCCATTTTGTTCAGTATTTTCTATTTACTATTCAAATAAACAATTTGGAATGAATATAAAATCAACAACCAGTTTCTAGAAAAGTTTAAGGGCCTTGCATGCGCTTGTAATACAATGAATTGCATTTCATTATTTTACCGCATTTTTCTCAGTTTTGGATATGTATAGCTTGAAGTTCAATTTCATGATTATCTTGCGGAAAAATGACTGTGTGAGACTTTTAAAAACAGAAGAAGCTGTACGATCAATTGTATTTTGTATTTAAATGTACAATAGAACAAATACAGTTATACGATTAAAATATGTTAAATATTTTGTAACTGGATTTTTTACTATCATTTCGATCTGGAACGCTCTGAATCCATTTGAACTATTTCATGTATCAAGGTTTTTGTCTGCTTTCCGAGACGCAGTATGGTGTAGAAAATAAATGACGGTACTGCTATACGCCGCTCCCTTAGGTAGCTTTAGAAATACCTGAGACAATAGCGGCATCTGTGGCAGCGTTGAATACATTTCCAGCGTGACTACTTTGAAAAGGTATTAAGGATTCAGGTCTATGTATCACTGATTGTTTCCCTCAGTTACAAAGATATGATTTTTTATGTCTCCAGTTCTAAGCTGCATACCGAGTGTGGTAGGTGAGCGGCAACGATTTCGCCTGCATTTGAAAGGAAGCGGGTTGAAATCCTCTCCCACCCATCCAGATTTAAGTTTTTCATGGTTTCCTGAAATCACTCCAGGAAAATTCCGGGATGGTTCCTTCAAAGGGCATGGGTGAATTAAAGCCAGTTCCGTGCCCCCAGAGCTTTCCTGCCTCTTATGACCTCGATACAAACCAGGCAAAAAACGTAGCCAAAAAAAAAGCTTCATTGCTTCATATGTTCTAACCTTTGCGTGCCCAGACAGTACTTGTAACCAAATGTACCTTCGTTTAATCTCAATAATCCGACGTCCACAATATATTTATATATATGTGCTGTATTAAATGTATAAAGATATAACTTTTTTATCTTAGTTTAGAAGAACACTATTTGCTATAATCATTCTCATTTTAAAATTGTTCTTGATCCGTCGTTCATAGTTTTAATTCATCAATAACCAACTTATCTTCATCTCCGAAAATATGTGATGCTGTATTTACATTTAACCTACCGTTTCATTATCATTTCCATTAAACTTCATTTTACTGATCTTGCATTTATTTATGATTAGTTTTCATCTTATTATTGTAAGATCCTTGTCTCATATTTGTTTCAAGCCATTCACCAGTTCTTTCGTATCCTCAGTTTTCTCTCCCAACGGGAAAGCATAATTATCAGAGCACTTCGCAGTGAACATTTTTCGTGAATCCTTATACCATAGTCAATATTATAACTACAGTTAATGGAATCTTATTTGAAAGGAGATACCTCTAATAAAAGCGATCAACCACTGCCAAAATGTTTAAATTTATGATATTTATTGATTTTATTCAGCACCGAACTATTTAGACGTATTTAATACTTTTTATGTATTAATTCATTATACTCACCCGTATTTCAGTAATTATTTTGGCAATAGATTTTATTTGTAATCTTTTTAATAAGTGCGTATCTAATTGTTCATATCACATGATATTTGTCATCTTTTCTTATTAGCAACAATTTTTTTAAACCGTCTTTCGTAGAAACTAATTAAGTTAAAATTACAACTGAAAAGACATCACTAAATTTAAACATCCAGCGGCTCATCCATCAATATTATTTCCATCTGATATGGCTTGAAACATAAATTTCTTTGATAAAATGATTATTACCGTCGTATTTTTATTTATTTTTTGCTCTAAAAATATATGTGAGTTTTACGTTTGTAATAACTAATAACCTATATCTTCTTCTTCACCACCTTTTCCAATTCGATTAGTTTTACTCATCGTTGGAATGGTCAAATGATTTTAAGGCCGCATATCCTTGCTGACGCCAAATATTTTATACCTACTACCAGGTCGTACTAATGGGGGAAGTGATGTGTTTACCATCTGTCTGCAAAATGTGTAACTACATTCAATGTGTGGTAAACAGGTTTGTTGTTCTTGAAATGTGTAGTTTATGAGGCGGCAGTGATTGGTAACCATCCTGGTATTCACCTTGATGGCTGTGGAAAAACGCCTAAAAACTGCAGACAGGACGGCTGGTACGCCTGCGCAGTCCGTTTTTCCTCCCGGATCCAGTATTCGTCTCACTGAGCCACGCCTGCGGATGTTGTAATAACCAATTTTTACTCACTGAATAGTATATTTTCATGTTAAGCTTATAGTATTATATAAATACCTATTATAGAAATACAACCCTACAGGAATAATTTTCGTAGGGGGTGGTAGAGTTTCTGAGGTGAATAATAGAGTCTAGCAAAGAGCTGGCACTTATAGCCGACAGAATGCGCCACTGTTCCACAGCTACGAGGGAACCTTACTACGCTAGACGGAGTAGCTAGCAACACTGAACGTTGTAGATCACCTGGCTCGCAGAAACATACGCTATGCCTACAACTCTGGGCTGAGAAACAGGCTGCCAGTCGATGCAATTAATTGGCAATCCATTAGGTAAGGTGGAGTATGATTCATGTCTTTTCATGTATACTATTTTACGTGCCACGAGAAAGAGCATGATGTATTCATTCTCATCCTGATTCCATCCTGGTCTCTTCATTCTGCATGACAGAAGTTCCATGTGCTGGCGATCAGTTCTCTGAACAAGACCAGAAGCTACGTGGAGCAATTCGTCTTTACTTTTTGCCGACGACAGCCACCTTCGTTGCATCTATACTACCGCACCACGTCAGTGCTACATACTGTCGCTTGTAACATTCCATGTGGATTATGGATATTGGTAATGACGTCGACTTCGCGTAGGGGAAACTTGGAGTACATTCTGACAGAAACTTGCTATTAAATAGAGTCAGTAAATCTGCTGCAGATATCTTATATCCTGATAGGTCAACCAGAAATAATTACAATTTCTATTTACTATCGCTTTTGAATTAATTTTATGTTGTAATTTCGGCAATAAATGTATTGTTGTTGTTTTTTGGGTTTTAGGGCGCGTCGACGGCAATAAATGTAAAGCTCTTACATTTTCTTGATGAAGGTAGATTTTCGTGTCTCAGTTTAAAAGAACGAAAATTACCCATCTTCTTTAATAACTGAGACAGAATTAAGAAATACTTTACCAATTACAAATCTATACAGGTAATGGTTTATGTGTTTTATTCTGTAATGACGTCCAATTCTATTAAAAGTCATAGCGGCTACACTACGCTGACCATTGCTTGAATATGCTGGTGTAGTTCGGAAACCACATTTTGGGTGTCGGATGCACTAGTTGGATGGCGTGTAAAGGAGAGCAGGTAGATTTGTTTCTGGATATTACAACTGAACCCAGTCAGTTACCGACATGATAAAGGTGCTGGATTGGGAAACAGGAGGAAGGTGAAGAGAGTGCTGGGAGTGTACAAGGCGTATGTTAGTGATGAGGTTTGGAGTGATGATGGTCAAAGAATTAGGAGTAGTGCATGAAAGGAATAAGATGGAAGTACGTACAAGGTAGCACTCATACATTCCTTTTTTGAAGGAAAGATTATCACGGATGGGAATAAATACCAAGGAAAGTGATAAAAACGCTTAAGAAATTTAAAATTCTTAAATGGCAAAAGTAAATGGGTTGAGAAATTTAACACTTAAAGTATTTAGATAATAATAAGAAAGTTATAAGATGTGGTAATAAGATGACTAGGGAATTGTTACTGGGGCATGCGCTTCATCGCAATTATATACAATTCAAATAATAAATCAATCTTATCGTAAATCTCTGGATAAACAAGAACTGAAACGAACAAGCTGATTCGAGTCAAGCCGAGTCGTCGTTAACAGCTGACAGGCCACAGTGCGCTCGCGTCTGGTCGATGAGGCCTCGCTGGTCACGCGACCACGTGTCAGAGCCAATACGTAATTACGGCATGGCGCCTGGCCAGCTTGAAGAGTCTAACTGTGCACACACCAGTCGCTGAGCAAACACATAGTACTCACAGGCCGGCAGGTGGTAATTACTCAGCCGCTGGCATCACGCACTAGCAGCCTGTTGCCGCACACCGCATATCGCATACATGTGTCAGCCCGTACACGGTATTTAGCCCTTGTCATTACTACACCAATAGGTCGTAAGAGTCACAACACCGTGACATATCATAAGGAAATCTCGTTATTCGACAAAGTTACATACATATTAATGAAATAACGTCTTTTATATTATTTTAATTGCAACAGCGGTACATAAACAAACTGAAGTTGACACGTATAATAATGTGTATTCAGATTTAATTAATAAGGAGTATGTAAATTTGACTCTCATTTTCAACTGAGTAAAAAACAAAAGAATTTGGTCCGTGAATAATGAGAAATACGCGAGAAGACTCTTTTTCCGTAGTTCAAATACGTGGATTATGTTATTGATCATTCACAGCATATTTAGTGGTGTTGCGCATTGCTGCACCGTGTCCACAACTAGATTAATAACGGTGTGATGCCCATTTAAGTGGTGATTAATATAGCGTACTACCTCCTGCTGATCAGCTGAACCATTTTTGTTTTTTCTCATAACTGTCCTAGTTCCAGACTGTTGGTTCTCTTATCCACCTGGATCCTTGAGTCATACCAACAGCATGTTATTTTACCCTTTTACTGTGTCTGAATACGCTGTTCGAAGTGGTGATTCTTAACACTGTCATCGATCAATCCACATCACGTCCTGCGACTTAATCGTTACTCGCAGTGAGTAGGTTCCACTGAGCTTTAATGTTTCACTCGTTTTGAATCAACTTCAAAACTTTTTATTCAAGTTGTTACAGGATCACATGAACGAGCTCAAAATCAAATCAGTTTTTTTTACGTTTTTATGGCTCGTGATCTTCGGGGTTATTAGAGGCGGGAAAGCACTTGGGACAAGGAACGGGAAGGAATTCAGCCATGGTCTATTGAAGGAAGCATCCAGCATTCGCCTGAAGTGATTTTGGGAATCCATCGAAAACCCAAATTTCGATGCCCGGACGGGGATTCGAACTGGCCCTCTCCCTAGCAAATACGTTTGTCGGCAATTTTCTTGAGAAAGCTCATTTTTTGGTATCGAGGTATTTTCGTCGTTTGTAAGTAGACGAAGTAGGTTTTATTACCCTTAAACTAATTTGCAAAGAAAATAACAATGTTCGTTCTTAGAGGATCAAAGATTTTGCAACTCATTGCTACTGACATGTACAGTCAGCAGAATGCCAGCAAGAGTCGACGGATAAACTAATAAAGGCGGTACGAATTCTGTTACACTAATCGCACATAAATGTTATTTTTATCTAGCAAAGATCAAAAAAATTTGATACACATTTGTGGAATTGATAAAACTTGAGGAGAGAAGCATCCTTTCAATAACCTATTGTTAATTTTACTCTAAAATGGCTAAATTTCGCAATATTTATCATAACCTAAACATAAATTAATTGGGTTGAACAAACAGTAGGTAATAGTAAAACCTTATCCCAATTTACTACTTCAGTGTATAAAAATTTATTGATTCATATAATACACAACACTCGATACAGGCGATACTGTCACCAGATTACCATGTGATGTTCAGCAGTTTGATGTACCCAGTTCTAGTAAAATCCTGCGTAATGAAATATTTGTTGCTTAGAAGTATGTGAAAATAAGAAAGCCTGGCGTTACATGGATACCCGTAAAATGTTTAAATTATCCCTCGAGTCAATCTGAAATGAGCAGGGAATGCAAAAAAAAAAAATTCGGAGAGGTCAATCGCTCGTCCGGAACCCGGCCTAAATTCGGCGTAGCAAGAAGTGGAGCCGATGATATGGTTATCAGCAGTGGAGGCAGTAGGAAGGGAAAATTCAGCAGTATTAGATAGTCCTTAGCGCTAAAATGATGGCTTGATCCGTCTATCGATTGATTGAAGCTGCCTGCTCCGGAAAAATGAAGTAGTGAAAAATTTGATAAAAACCTCTTTGAAGGATCAGTTTACACTCCGTTTCATAATTTGGATCTTAAATCACATCAGATCGCTGTGGCTACGAGCTTCACCGATTATCTACATTCTGTTCGATAATTATTAGTTGTTTTTTTCTTGTGGTTTTATAGCTCCTCGAGGTCATAAGAGGTGGGAGAGGATTGGGGCAAGGAATAGAAAGAAATTCAGTTACGGACGTTTTAAGGAACCATCCCGGCATTCACTTGGAGTGATTTCGGTAAGCCAAAAAATACCTAAATCCAGATGCTGGGTGGTGTTTCGAAATACTGTCCTCCCGAATGGGAGGCCACATCATTACACTCGCCCACAACGCCTAGTCCTTTTCTAAATCGTAATGTAAAGCTTGAAATTGCCATCAGTAACTATTCGAGATAGCTAGTACAGTCTTATAAGTGTTCTCCTTTTATCTAGTACCTCGTGAATTCCGAGAACAGTTTCACATTTGTAACCTTACCCGAAAAGTTATTATGGCGCTCGCAGATAATTTGTATTTTTTAATAAACCTGTGATTTGGACAGTAAACTTGTGCTATGGAGCAACAATTTCACCTGTTGTCCCTTGCTGGCTTCTATAATTTTCTCATATCCGCCTGTAGTTGAACATCTATTCATTGGTTACTACAAACTTAACAGTCGCTCCATATCTGCTGTCTTTTGTACCTTTGTCGGGGCTACTATATAACTAGTAATGTTTTTGCTGTTGCAAAATTTAGTAACTTAAACGTTCGATAACACTTTATGGTAGCGAAGTATGGACTTGAAGAATAATAGAATGAAGGAAAATTGAAGCTTTCGAAATGTGATGTTCTAGAAGGATGCTCAAAATTATGTGGACAAATAAAGTACTAAATAAACATGTTTTGGAGATGATGGGTGAGGATAGTAGGTTGTAGAAGGGACTTACAGTAAGAAGAAACAGAAATGTGTTCACGTTTTAAAACATGCAGGGATGGTTAATTTATAAGTTGAGAGAACTGTCGAAGGAATGAACTGTAGAGGTAGGCCAAGATTAGAATATGTGAAGCAGATAGCTGAAGACGTAGGTTGTAAGGAGTATATTGGGATGAAGAAGTTAGTCCAAGGTAGGAAAGAATGGTGGATTGCATCAAACCAGTTGAGAAACTGATGATGGCAAAAAAAGGCGTTTAACGTCTGGGATTTGACACTTGATTGCTGGTATGTTTCGTGCGCTAACTTTTATGTTACCTTAAGTGCTTCGCTGTTCTTCACCACATGTTTCCTAACATTAGGGATCGGCTGCCTTTGACAATTTTTACTCATCATTGGTTTGGTCGTATTTAGAGCTTTGGTTTTACAGCCCCATGCCCTTGCTAACGCCAAGAATATTATTCCTACTGCCAGGTCGTACTACATACTAATGGACGAACCAAAGTGTTGCCATCTGTCTGAGAAATGTGTATATAATATGTGTATTTTTTGTTTGTGAAATGTGTATTTTATGAGGCGGGACTACCGTCGAAAAATCTCAGTCAGGACCACCTGTACGTGGGGTCCTCGCCTCGTGCCCGCACCGTTCTACTTTCTCGATACATATTTTGGTGCTCATTTCACTCATCCACATTGGCGTGTTTGCTTCAAGTGCTTCACTAACCATTCATTAATGTTCAGACGTTGCTGAGTCGAAATTTGAATGTTCACTGTTGCTTGTGTCCTATAACTTCAATTCCCAACATAATGTTCGATTGCTCGGCACCTTCAATTCGTCAGCATGTTACTTCATCTCAGTACCATATTTCTAAGTTGTTAACGAACAGTAATTCAAGATTATTAGGCCATTCCGTCAGCTTCAGTGTTTAAGTAATGAAGAATTGTGTGCTTTTCAATATCAATGAAAATCATACTTTACCCTAAGAGAAAATGAAACGGAAGACAAGAACATCAGTGATTGATGTGAGACTCTAGTTGACAACATGCTGGACGTACAGTTTTACTAAATTGCGTAGTCCAATAGTTATGGGGTGACA
This sequence comes from Vandiemenella viatica, assembly GCA_031002005.1. Classification (NCBI taxonomy): domain Eukaryota; kingdom Metazoa; phylum Arthropoda; class Insecta; order Orthoptera; family Morabidae; genus Vandiemenella; species Vandiemenella viatica. Next base: position 272,454,429 of record JARYHS010013630.1, read on the forward strand.
TAGTGTTTAAGTCAAAGATGCATTTTTGCGTAGCGCCAGTTGCGATAGTTAACTAACTTTTGATTATAATGTCCTGATATAAATTCGAAACCTTTCTGCATTGCAAATGTTAACGATTTACTATACTACTGAAACTACAAAAAAATCACTCCTCACCGTATAGAAACACACACCACTGCATTGTTAGGCTCCTGAAGTGTCCTGTCTCTTGCCAGTATCCTTTATGAGTATTTAGCTTCGTTTACAAATATTTTTGTGTATTGGTTATTGATTTGCACCACCACATGTTACTTAATGTTTCACAATAGTATCCGTTGCTCAAATTTGTTTCTATCTTTACCAGAACTGAATTTCCAGCTGTGGTGTATAAAATGCAGTCACCTTGTACGTTACTTACTCCACTGTTATGATTATTATAATGCTCTCTGTATGACAAGTTCATTTAAACTTCTATCTGTCTACCATTTGAAAAGGGAAAGTTAAAAAAGTGACCGAGAAATGTTACTGAGTATATTTATGATTTCTTTCTGACTTCACACCTCGGCGACTTCGAGGTCATTAGAGGCGGGAAAGGGCTTGGGGCAAGGAACGGAAAGGAATTTGGGTGTAGTTTTTAGAGGGAACCATCAGAACATTTGCCTAGGATTATTTGGGGAAACCATGGAAACCCATATCTGGATGGCAGAACGGGTATTTTATCCTGTGTCCTTCCGAATGCAAGGCTAAAGATACACATGGCACTGAGTTCATTGGAGCACATTGCAAATCGCTGGTTTGCGACCGAAAGGGATTCCAGAGTGGAGGTCAGCATCACCGCACAATAGCACGCAGCATCGCAGAGCCACGGTTGCGGTCACGTGCACGTAACGATCCCTACACGGCACGTGCAGGAGACGGGCACGTGCGTTGCGGTGCTGCCGAACCGCGTAGGCGGCCTCGGAATGGTATTGGGTCAGTGTCCTTATCCACCTTGATTTCCAATTAGTATGCTGTTCTCTCCGCGATGCAAGTACACAATCCAGCAACATAAATTTATATATAGCATGTCTCAAATATAGCTATCATCTTGAGAATTTGATATCTTTACACTCACACAGGACGTAATGTAAGCCTCAATCTGATCTAGGCTTGAAGTAAGTATCAGTTCCTGCAAATAGTTGAATCAAAGTTGTTAAATGCTAATACTCCAACGTAATATTAATATAAACCAACCTGAAAAATAAATTTGAACAGAAATCGACTATTTTTCAGTGTATGTTGATGAATCACTGCATTCACACAATAAGTTTGTCTTCCACAAACTCTTTACTAATGTAATGGATATGCAGAACGTTTTATAAATTGTAAATGTTTCAACTCACTAATAATATCTCAACTCAAGAATTTTGTCCATTTAAATCAATTATTTTATGATGAAAAACGAGATCGCAGTTCACTAAAAATTTTAATGGCTGGTGCACTCTAAGTATAACGGTTAAGTGTTTAAGGAGACTATTTTTAAAAGTTCAGAGAACAGTTCCAGCTTCAAATCGCGGTGGGGCCAGAAGTATTTAAGAGTTGAGGTTGATGATATGAGTGACTCAGGAAATTCTGTTGTTCGGATTCCACATTAAACTGTAGGTCCCAGAGGAAAGGAACTGGCCGTCCTTCCCCTGAACGCAATGGCTTAGTATTGCTCCTTCGGAAGGATCCAATGAAATTTCGGGTTGTGGACTAAGCTAATTTTTTTCTTATTATTTAAATCAGATGGTGATTTCGAATATTTTATCGTATGTACTATTTTCAGAAATTGAACTCGGTTTTAAGCGAAGAGATTCTTTTGTGAACTAATTATTTCGTAAGTTCATATCTGTAAAGAATGGCTGCATTAGACGTTTTTTTATATTGAACACATTATATCAAAGAGATTAAGCATAATCTCTTTTGCAACCTTAATCACGAAGCAGCCTAAGTTTCTTTTTAAGTATCGGTTCATCATTGACTTTGCTGCTCCTATCGTCCAGTATCAACATGAGTAGAACGCTCGTGAGAGTAGCAGAGATTAATGTATTGAGAGTTTTATGTCCAGCGGCACGAGTCGTATTCCTAAACCAATCATATTTCTGAAATAGGAAACGGAATTTTTAACGTCACAATTCGATTAGAAAAGATATCAAAGTGTCTGTGACGGACCGTGTGAAACGAAAGTCCATCGATACGCACTACAAGCGAATGAGCGTTGTAGGATATCAGTACTATGCTAGAAGTAGGTCACGCGAGGCGCTGAACTATGAAGTTTCGGGAATAATATAAAACTTTTTTTTAATGGACAATGCACTTGCAGAGTTTTGCGAGGCAGTGGCGGTGGGAGAGAGCAGGTGAATCACCAGGTCGTTGCGACAAGTGAAGGGAGAGCGAAGAGAGATTCTGTCGGGCGGGCAGCAAGGCCTCCAGGGGACAAAAGCCGACCCGCCGCCCCTGACAGGTACGCCTCCCCCTTGTCGGCGGATTTGGGCGGCGGCCTTTGTTGTTGGCTTGACAGCGAGGTCAGGCCATACATAGTGAAGGCCTTTTACCGATATGCATTTCTTTCATGATTTCTTGGAAAGGCAAAGCTTTGTGCACGAAACGTGTGGAATTTTATTTAACGTGTTGGGCTTTTACTTTTTTCAAAAATTATGATATAAAAAAATTATTGAAAACGCCAATACTTTGTACACTTGTGAATGTATACATTTTATCTGTTCCGAGGTTACTTCGTACTTTTCAAAAAGATTTATTTCTGGATGTGCGTGTATACTGTTAGAAAAAAAAAAAAAAGTCTAAAATTACATTTTCCGAAAATTCCTTGGAAATTTTCTGTATGATTTTACCCTTCGTCGACGTTGAGGTTATTAGAGAAGGCAGAGGACTGTGGATAATGAACTTCAGTCCTGGTATGGTAAAAGAACCATCTCGGCATTCACCTGGGGTGGTTTAAGGGAAACCATGTAAAATCGAAATCTGCGTAGCTGACGGTGGTTTTTAACCCACTTCCTCCCGAATTCCAGTTCGGAGGTATACATCTGAAGTTTACATCAACCATCACATTTACTTTATGGAATACACGTAATACACGTCAATTATCATCAGATTACCTACTTAAAAATTTAATGTTGAGTATTCCTATAAAATATATCTTACGAGTCTTTTTGAAATCATAATTTGCTGTATGTTGCAGTATGGGTTACTTCAAGTATTAATGAGAAATTTTTAAGAAAGGTTTCAGAAGTTTATGCATATTACTGGAAATATTCTCAGCATGATTGGCGATAGGAGCACCACCTTTGCTCAACGCCCATACAATGTTTCTCACAATTCTCCAAGGTAAATTGGATCTTGCATGATTGCACTCACGGCAATGAATAACGTTACCTGGTGCATTGTTATAACGAATATTACGATCAGTAGATTCCATTTCAGCTACTTAACACACAACTAACAGTTTCAATTAAGAAAATACAATTTCTAATGATAATATATTTTAATATATTTTTCTCGGGCTTCCAGCCGTGTTAATATATCATATTTGCGGGACGTTTCGAAGGCGTCCATCTCTGCCTCCATTCTCAACCAAATGTCAGTGTATAACTGTTTGTTTATTCAGCCGCTGCTAGGGAAACGGTGGAAAACAAAAACCAACACAACGCGATTACGTCATCCGCTCTTCTGCTCGTTACCGGCGCGAAACTGTTTCAGCATTTTAATCGCCGGGTTCCAGGCCGCACTGAGTTGATAACCAGTGTCCCTGTTCACTAATAAATCAGTTAATCTTATTTCTACAGCCTCTGTAATAAGGCTGGCCCAAAAATCTTTGACCCGGGCTAAAATGGTTGTTTTTTCAAATTCAAAAGTGTGACCTTCTTGCACACTATGTTCGGCCACCGCAGATTTTTCTTCTTGCCCAAGACGAACATTTCTGGCGTGCTCTACACATCGCTGCACAATGCATCGCTGCGTCTGTCCAATGTAGCCGCGGCCACATTCACATGGTATATAATATACACCAGGGGTTCGTAAACCTAGGTCATCTTTAACGCTGCCGACCAAGTTACTAATTTTAGTGGGTGGTCTATAAATTGTCTTGACTCCGTGTTGTGATAGCAGTCTACCTATTTTGAAACTTAGGGCACCCACAAACGGCAGAAACGCAAGGCCCTTGGTATCACTCTGATCTCTCCGCCGATTTTCCTTCTGTTTAAACGAACGAGTAATCTATCCCTGATTATAACCATTATTTAAAAACGTTTTCTGGAGATAGTCCAATTCACCAGCCAGGCTATGTTTGTCACAAATCCTTTGTGCTCTGTGTACCAAGGTAGTTAATACAGAGTTTCGTTGTGCCGGATGTTGACAGCTGTTGGCATTTAAATATAAGTCGGTATGGGTAGGCTTCCGATACACAGTGTGTCCCAGCGAACCATCAGCACGTTTAATACCAAGCACATCAAGAAACGGCAGGCAATCGTCCTCCTCCAATTCCATTGTGAACTGAGTATTTTCATGGATTGAATTGAGATGCGCAAGGAATTGGTCAAGACTGTTTCTGCCATGGGGCCAAATCACAAAGGTATCATCGACATACCTATAAAAACACTTCGGCTGGAGTGGTGCGTGGTTTAGTGCCTCTTCTTCAAAAAATTCCATGAAGAAATCAGCAATGACAGGCTACATTGGACAGACGCAGCGATGCATTGTGCAGCGATGTGTAGAGCACGCCAGAAATGTTCGTCTTGGGCAAGAAGAAAAATCTGCGGTGGCCGAACATAGTGTGCAAGAAGGTCACACTTTTGAATTTGAAAAAACAACCATTTTAGCCCGGGTCAAAGATTTTTGGGCCAGCCTTATTACAGAGGCTGTAGAAATAAGATTAACTGATTTATTAGTGAACAGGGACACTGGTTATCAACTCAGTGCGGCCTGGAACCCGGCGATTAAAATGCTGAAACAGTTTCGCGCCGGTAACGAGCAGAAGAGCGGATGACGTAATCGCGTTGTGTTGGTTTTTGTTTTCCAACATTTCCGTAGCAGCGGCTGAATAAACAAACAGTTATACACTGACATTTGGTTGAGAATGGAGGCAGAGATGGACGCCTTCGAAACGTCCCGCAAATATGATATATTAACACGGCTGGAAGCCCGAGAAAAATATATTATTATTCAACGCCGTGAAAAATTACGATCCTACAAATTTCTAATGTTATTAAACAGATGTTTAGTATAAATTTCGAAACATACCTGTTTCTTTTTAAATCTGTATTTGGTTTTAAATAATCATATGATACGTGAATAACTAAATAATTTACTGTAATTTTTAATGTAATTTCAATTGTAAGGACACTGAATGTAGAAACTCAATTGCATTTTATCCTACTTGGTACAGTTTATAAGTGTTGCCATCTTCGTGGAAGTTATATGTTCTTCTACACATAGTATTTATACTGGAAGCATTCTTAGATTGTTGAACAGATTATTTTTCGTATTATCGCAAATACTTTTTAAACAAAAACAAAAAACTGATTTTTTACAAAAGACGTAGTTTTCAGAGTATTTCCCTAAAAGGAATGATGCTGCTGTTATTTTTAATGATCCAGTTTTGAAAAAAACCTTATTTTTTATAATCTGTCTTATCCAGATTTGTTTGTTACGTATTTAGGTACGTAGGAACGATATTCACTAATTACTAATTATACATTCGTTTCATAATATGGGTAATTTGATATTATGTGCTAAATCGTATCAATTGTGTTTTTTGTATTAAGTGATAATTTATTCTTGGTCTGCTTATACTATCATTTGCCGCGCGTTTGAAATTTTTGTGTCTGAATAACTATGTTATCATTGCCATTGAACTTGAGTATATGAGAATTTGTGTGAATTAAGAGCAGCAGAAAAACATGAATTCATACCTCATAAACACCTTGATATGGTAAAACTAGTAGTGTATGAAACTATCAGGGGAAGAATTAGGTAAACAGTTATAGATAGAAGATCGTATCATATTTCTGCTTGCTAATATTCAAATAGTCGTGGAGTATAGGAGAAATAACATAAATAAACAATACCAAATACTTCATGTCACCAAGAAACTAAGCGTTGCTTGTAGTGGAGTAATAACACTTTTTATGTGCCAATGAAGGAGTTATAAATCAAAATCGATAGCACCAAAGGCATCCTTCCAAAACAATAAATAATAAATTGTGCTTACAAAAATTCTGAACTGTAGATTGATCATAATGATAAGATGGATTAAGTTGTTTTTAGACAGAGTCTAAAATGATTCGTTTAAACAGAGTGCTCTTAAAATCTGTTGAAATTTATGTGGACTGAAAACCTGTGAAAAAAACAAGTTTTGGAAATGAAGTGCGAATAAATGTATTTATGAGTAACTTTAAAATTTCATGAATACAATGAAGATTTGCATTGTGAGTTGTGAGGAATGCAAAGTGGATTTGGTTCGGATATGGCAGTTAGAAGTATTAATTTTATTTAAAAGAATATGCAGCAGCTGAATGAAAGCATAGAACGTGAAGATAACATGCTGCTGAACAACGTAGCACAATTCATCGTAAGTAGTTGTTGAGTCTGAAACCAAGTCACAATAAAAAAATATATTAATGGATTTCTGCTACCTTTATGCATGAACTTACAAGTAATCGTTAAAAATATTACTGGATTCTCAGTGACTTGTAGCACAGCACAGATGAAAGCATGACTTCCTTAAGCCAATGATGATGTACAACACCAGTTAACACTTTTTTTCAAGTTCACAAGAAACAATTGTAGTTAGCTCCGCTCATATCTGCGAATTCTGTAAATGCTTGTGAAATTTCAAAACTACCACTCTTAACAGGTCTCCATATATATATATATATATATATATATATATATATATATATGTTTGCTTCATCAGCTAAAACAGTCTGTGAGAGGAAGTGTCCTTCACTTCTTTCCTTCCTCCATTTCCTTTATAATTCAGCACACTCAAACAAAGTAAAAATTTCCACTCACTGCTTTTCAGATCGACTTTACAAACATTAAGGGGACTTCTCCACTTAACATGTTTATTTTCAGTGGGGGAAATGTTCGTGTCTTGACACTTGTGAAAGGGCTGCCCAGATTATTGTTGTGAAAGAAATTTTCCCGGAACCCCCACTTGCCTACCTGCAAGTTGAACGTCATGGCAGACGGGGAAGCGAAACAGATAGATCGTTTCTTCACTCATCAGTAGAGGCCTGATTGCAGTGCGTTACTTTGTTGTACAAATTACCGCTGCTCGACGATATGCAATGTCTCATGTCTATAACTAGGACGTAAACAGCACCATATCACATGTATTACCAGAAGCCAAATCCATCATGGTAATTTTCCACTCACATATATCGAATACGACATAGAGAAAGCACTAAAGGCGATTGCTTAAACAATGCTGTGGGCGACTTAAAACACATTCTTTTTTTCTTGCCAAAAGTATAGACTGGCGCAAGATAGAATGGTGATAGAACTAAAAAAACTTTGTATATTCTTTCCTAGGAACGCAACTATTTTTCTATCGTGTAAGGACAAAAAGTATTACAGTATCTTAATGACCTACTTTAAAGATAGAAATATATTTATTTGATGTTTTCTTGTACATATTTTGAAAATGATCCATTTAAGCAACTTGAACCCTTCTCTTTTAAAGCATGTGAATTATTTCGCATTGTATACTGTTTATTTTAACGAACTACTGTATCTACCTGTTTGTATATCCATTTCAATTGAATAACGATTAATTTTGACGTATTACCATTTGTGTTTTACTTGTGACATTTTACTGAATATTGTTAGCCTAATAATTGATTTGAAACGCTATTGGACACACATCCTGACTGTATGGCTGAAAGAGCTAAAAGCTATTAAAAAAATAGGTAAATGTGAAATGTTTCATCATAAATTAATGTTACTGTTCAATATGAAATGTAGTGGATTTCAGAGCAGTACAAAACCAATATTAGGACAGTTTTAAAACGTAATATACATCGCCTGGAGTGTGGTTTCATTTGAATTTCTAATTCAGTATTTTTATTTACAATATTTTGCTCATTCATAGTATGTCCGCTTTCAGAAACGTGTAATAACCCACGATGCATTACTGTGTCATCACATAAGCGCTGTGTGGTGACTCAGCAGCTGCTCACACAATGGCCGACGATATCGCCCAGATCTTCGGTTTTCGTGAAGAGATATACCCTCTTTCCGAAATAACTCTTCTCTTAAATGCAACGAGGCCACGGCGAAAGGTTCTATTTTACAGAAGAGAAACTGTTCTTCCTTGGCCGGTAAACTAATTTTGTGCAAGAGGCTAGCTTATGAAAATTTCTGGGACACTAAAAGTCTTGTCTCCTAAGTAAATTCGAACCGTTTGTTTTCAATGTGGTTACCGGTTCACTAGAAGCCTAGATTTACGGCGAGCAGTGCATCAGCCGTCATTTGTAATAGAGGAACTCCCCGGCGCTCCACGGTGCGGTGTGGCGCTGCGCTGTGGGAACTGGAAGGCGTGCCAAACCGACGCGTGATATACGACGGACGCAGCCCGCGCGCCGTTTGAGGTCAGGAGGAAGCGAGTGTGCGGAGTGTGAGACAGCAGCCAGGGCAGCCCCTAACAGGGCGGCAACCGACCAAACGGGGACGTGCTCGTAGTGTTGGGGCTAATAACATGACGGATATGACGGTCACGTACGCTCAAAGGGGCAGACAAAAAAAAGAGGGGGGCTTTGTGGAGAAGAAACGACACGTGTTCTTGGAAGTAGAGGTGTCACGTTTCTTGGTAACATTGCAGACACTACTTATTTTGCTAACATAATGTGACAACTATCTTTGAAATGTTTATGTTGTCAACAAAGTTTTTACATCAAAACTAATTTTTATAAATTCCGCTTCGACTCGAATGAAGACGTCAGTAACGGGGTGCGAGTCCGTTTAAAAATCAATTAATTCGATTGTTTGTGTGAAGAAGAAAGAAACATTATCTCCTGATTTCAATCCATTTATGCTCATTAGTTGATTAATTACTAACAGCATAGAGGAACAACAAAACGCTTGAAAGTTGTAAATATTTTGGTCTTATAAAAAAATATATAAGATATAAACAGCACACCACGGACGAATATTCAAGGTAATGCTAAATTTAAATAAATAAGGATTAGTTTTTTCCTTCTTGTTTTGCTGGTTATTAACAATTCGTCGAAGTATTTTCGTAAAACTATGGACAACAAGAATCTGGAAGGCCAGACGGTTATTTCAACCAGTGTCCTCAAGAATGCTAGGTCCTAGCGTTAGTCGCTTGTCCACCTTTCCCTGTGTAAGGATTTGCGCTGTAAAAACATTTGCGTTTTGCTTAATCGGATTTTTTTACTTTGGCTTTACGCCTCGTCGACGTTGAGGCCTCTAGAAGCGGGATGGGGACAAGGAACGGAAGGAATTTGGCCAAGGCCTTTTGAAGGAAGCATCCCCGCAGTCGCCTGGAGTGACTTGGGAAAACCATGGAAAATCCAAATCTGGATGCCCAGACGGGTTTTTGAATCGCCGTCCTCCCGAATGCGAGGCCAGAACGTTAACCACTCACCCACCACGCTCGGTGACTTAATCTTATATCACTTTGTTTAAAAAGTTATTTCAATAAAATTATGGGTATACCTCTAAAACGGAACAAAATTCATACTTTAAATAAATAGTCATTTTTACATTCAGTAAAATGTTTTCATAACCTATGACATGAACATACGACTGCAAAAGGTTATTCCTGCCTTTGAGACACGTAGGACTATAAATAGAAGTGTAATGTAAGCATATCTCTTTTCATCAACTCGGTTACAAAATTTGAAAGTATAGTCAGCACGAACTCTTATTTGATTAAATGTCCCCGCTTCTACAAGGACCTAGTTTATCCCATTAATCATTTTATAACAAGATGAAAAGTCGTAGGAGAATCTTCAACACATGTATAATCTCCTTCTCCGTTGAAAGTAAATTCTTGTGGGCAGATTTAAATTAGGCTTGATCAATTTACAATTGATTATAATGTTTATGTCTAAAAAAAGCTAACTTAGAAGAAAACATTAGGAATAGAACATTTGCTTGTATCTGTCGGCATACGTCGAGGTATCTTGCAAGCGGAAACCTAGTTCTTATGTCTTTGTAATGCTAAAACGCTAACCTCTGTTTGCTAACTACTCTACAGGTTCTTCGTGTGACGTTAGCCTCTTTATATACCAATACTGCTACAGTACACTAAGTCCTGTCTATTGTGTTAAACAAATTATTTTCCTTGAAGGAAAGCTGAAGATTATCGGTATATTTATTTTACTATCTTCTTTTTCTGTAGTTCATAAACTGGTGGTAATTGTAATAATTTGCATGAATATGGTACCGACGTATGCTTACAATAATATGCAGAGCATAGTTAACTGATAATACATGTTTATATGTATATTTTGACTAAGCAGTTGATTACTACTGTAACGATATCCCAGTTTAATTCAATAAAAAATTAACATGAAATCACGTTAAAAATGGCTCACTCCAAGTATCATTTAAATAAGAAATGAGCCATTTCTCTTTATTTGATCACATCACATGAATATTTATTTTGACTGGTATATGCTTAGCCCTTTACGTTAAAGGAAAAATATTTAAAAAAAGAAACACCAAGTAACTATTTGCTACTTGCTGTTATGTTGAAAATGTTTGCGTGTACTACCGTGGGTAATAACCGGCAGGAAACTTTGGTTGGGAAACACGATAATGTTTCCTTATGTTAAAATATAATTGCACTCCACAGTAGAACTTTTAATCTATCAACAGTCGGCCACATAGTAGCATGTAATAACGCGACGGTCATCATCGCTGAACCAATTATTGTATAGTATATTCATGAGATTCTTAATAGAAAAAAATAAAATAAAACCAATTACAAAGTAAAAGATTTGAGGAAAATATAATTTTCTTTTAGCTAGAAACTTCATAAGATAATTAGACAATTTTGACATCACTAATATTTCCTTAAATCAGCCTGTTGTCTTCATTATTTTTACCATAACCTATCACAACATAACACAATATATTGCTAAAAAATGTTTACGAAGAATGAGATAGGTTTTCAATTTTTTCGTTATATATAATTTTACTTTACTCTCTGGCGTCGGCTAGAACAATAGAGTAAAGCACAAATAGATTCCACAAAGGCAACAGGCAAGCATCACTTAACATCCCTTGTGCCCACACAGTCACAGAGTGTTCCTAGCTGATCTGAAGGATTCTCTAAAGGAGCGTGATTAATATTAGGTCAATATGCCGTAGCGGTAGATATTGAAAGTTATTATGCAAACATGAAGGGAAGCAATATTTCACACAACACTATTTTCTGTAGCATCCAATAACGGGTCAATAAAGCACGTGGCTTGTGCGGTTATTTCGGCATGCGGGTACTTTGACGAACACCGTGAAAGCTAATTACCACCTACTATTAGCTCTGCTTTGAGGCGCGTATTGTATCAGTTATCCTGTCCAATATAACAATTGAGAGTTGCTGTAGATATCTAGATTTTTTAAATTATTATTCTTATATTTTCCAATGTCACGGTCTCTTGACGAGAGACGCCGGTTCGTGTCTAGCCCAAGTCACGGGTGTTTTAAATGCTGTGTTTGTTGTGAATTGTCTTTTGCTTAAAAGCTCATATACACATCAATAATAAAGACATACATATGTAGCAATTTGAAAAAGCATTGATACTAACTGTTAGATTTGTACGCAGAGAACTTCGTTTATTAAAAAAATATGTATCAGTTCACTGCGTCACAAACAGGAAACCATTTTGCAGGCCATATTAAGGAATACATTTTCTCTGTTTCTTCCTTTGCTGAGATATCTGATAACGTCCTTTTTAGGTTATAATATACTATCAGGAAAAAATTAAAAACCAAATTACCTTCATCGCTCATTATAATTTATGATGTCAAAATAATGTAACAGGGAACCTACAGAGCATTTATATTCCTACGTATTAAAAGTTAACGCTTTTAAAAATTTGGATCGTAATGCGATAATTGTAAGAACAATACTCAACATTTTTGGAATAGCAGAACATCATGAAAAACATCTTTAAATACTAGTTTTACGATAAATAGTTTCTAACTGATACTGAAGGGACAATCAACCATTATTTTGTATCGTTAAAAAATCCGAAACTAATTTTGAACACATTTTTATAACAATATGAGTTATTGCTACACTTTTCATTATATGTTGATATCATACTTCTATCAAACCAGTGTCTTGCATTTGAAGAAATTCCCTTTGTTCAGACATAAAAGCGAAATTCTTTGTTCAGAGGAAATGCTGTGTTCATTGGGGCATAGTTGAAAGAGTTTGCAGGAAACTATTTTGAAGGTTAAGGCTGAGCGAGGAGATTATTAAAGGTTTCTTACGTGATTGAAACGTAGGTGTTCTCTTTCGAAGGCTTTAAAGCTTCAACGCATTAGCACGGTAATGCTGTATTCGAAAGCGATATTGAGTATCAGCTGCCTGAGATCGCCGTCGTTAACTGAATTATGCCTTGGATAACATCAAATAAGCCAGCTAATGTTACCTCTTACCGACCTACCATTTTGTGGTTGCTTTCTGAGAGCAGTGAGTTGAGGTGTAAACAGACGTGGAAGATTTTGATGTTTCCTGAAAACGCAGCCTTTAGCTTCATCAAATGAAACATTCTATATTTATAATACGATAAACTTTCGAATTTTACAAATTTCAACAAGCCAGTACGAGACAGTAAGTGATCGTGTTTATTTTCTTAAGCGTAAATTATATTTGTGTTCGTATTTTCATCTGTAACACGACTAAACAGTGAAAATAGCTACCAGTAAATTTTTATAAATTTTTCTTGAATTTCAGTTCCCGGGGGCACCATTAAAATTTCATTTATTTCAACGCCCACAGCTGTGCAGCAGATTTTACTGAGGTAATTATAAACGAGGCCAACATTAAACTATAAGCGACCTCTTCCAATTATTTTCCACATGTGAAATTAATATCATAAAACGCAATAAAAAGAGCGTCTCCTTCAATTTTATGTTTTCATATAGTCCTAGCGGAGTGTATCTAAGACCGTAAGATATATATGAAGCATTCCTATCTGCTTCACAAATCAGTTCATCATATGCTATTTTATTGCTATTCATTTAGCTGTAGGAGACAACAGTATTTCCGATTAAAATTTGAGACTCAATCTTGCTTCACAATATGTAAGTATAAAGTGCCGAATTATATGTGGTGCAAAACAGTTTTATTTTAACTAAGGGCAACATATACTAAAACCAATAATCTGGAAGGCGATGTTCTTGGGGTCCATTGTTTTCATAATATTAATAGTTGAAATTGATTTGGAACCCATTTACTTGTTAGCCTTTCCTAATTGCTCGGTTGATAATATAACCTGCATCTACCTGCGTGCCAGTTTTGTACATTTGGGCTAATTTCCTGGGTTCCTTAAAACATTTACCAACTACACACAAATACCATTGTTGTATGTTTTCTTGTAATACAGCGTATTATATAAGTATTGATTTCTGTAACCTGTTAATATTACAGGTGTCTAGGACCAGGATGGTGTTTATACTGAATATTTATTTTATTTTAATTTGTTGCTGCTGTGACGTAGGATTTTTCAGCAGTTAAAAATTTCTTTAAAAAAGTCTACTCCTTTCTAGGGGAAGCAAAATGACTACTACTTTTATTTTTAATGATATATTCCTCTATCTTTTTCCGCATCAAAATTGTAAATTCGTATACACAGTATTTATGTCTTAAGGCCACGACATGTAGCTGCATTCACAGACGATTACTTTCTTTTTACTTGGGGCTTTACGCCTCGTCGACGACTATGATCATTAGAGGCGGGATGGGACTGCGGACAAAGAACGGGAAGGAAATTCAGCCATTGCCTTTTTGAAGGAAGCATCCCGGAATTCGCCTGGAGTGATTTGGGGAAACCATGGACAACCCAAATCTGGATGCCTGGACGGGGATTCGAACCCGCGTCCTCCCGAATGCGAGGCCAGAACGTTAACGGTTCACCCACCACGCTCGGTCACAAACGATTACGGTTTTCTTTTAAATACAAGAGGCTGTACATGTGCATGTTCCCATTAGCTTGATTTTCGTCAACGTTTAGGTAATTTGAACAGGAAATGATTTGAGAGGAAGACATGAACTGGAAATACTTCAAGTATAACCTTTTCAAGAAGCGATTACGGCATTCGTCTCGAGAGATTTCCGGAAACCACGCAAAACCGAAATAAGAATGGCCGGACGAGGCACTAGCGCCATGTCCTCCTGAATGGCAAACCTGAATATTAAACGTTCATGAACCAAGCTCGGTAAGTCTATTTGTGTAGGTAGTCCACCCTAATTACAGGTGTTCTGTGAAAAAGTGCACTGATTATTTTTTATATGTTGTTTTTTTTTTCTGTGGTTCGATATACCCCACGGATTTTAAATTGTTGCTTCGAAGTAGCTTCATAAGTGACCCACTATAGTTTCTTCGGCTCCTAAATATTTCTTGTCGCGCTTCTATGAAGCTAAACGAATATTAAATTTTCTTCTAGCACAAGTGGTACTTCTTTTATGACCTCATAGATTTCATCATCCTAAGGTATTTCGGTGAACATTAGCAATCAGAAAACTAGAATGAAAGTACGAGCCGCTTTCCCTGAACATGCGATCTACCGTTTATAATTATCAGCTAAGTCGTCACATTATTCAAGTGGCTGATAATCTATACAGTTATAAATCTCTTAGGGAGCGGCGTGTGTCTGACGGATTGAATTGGCATCACGCAAAAATTGCGGCAGCAATTTGGATAATGTTTTTAAATTTTGAGAGCTAATTTTGAGAGCTAATTGCCCCGATTTTAATCTACGAAAACAGCTGATGACTTATATGAACCAAGAAACGGATCAAGATTTATAATAATTTTGAGATGAGAGAAATATGAGCCACAGACACTGTGTATTTAAGTTGAGCAATCCTTTCATGAATTATTCACAAAAAATCACCCTACTTTTCTATAGTAATTTTTTTATGTTTATTTCTTCATTTCTCTGAAATCTAAAAAAATAAAAAATAAAATAAAGAAATAAACGAAATACATCATTCAATGCAATAAGGGTAAGTAATATTTAAATTACATTAACATATTTGTGCTTTAAGAGCCACTAAAGATCACGCTAATAATTAGGATTTAGATTCTGTTAACGGAACATTTTTAATTGGTTATTAATTTCTACAGTTTCTGTAATACAGTAACTTAAATAAATATAGCACTGCTCCACAGATGCACTTCAGAAAGAGTAACTAAGTTGTAGATTTAAATTAAGGTAAATATCATTGTCGCTAAAGTCGTTACATTTAAACACAGTAAGTACCCACGAATTAAAACTTATCTTGGCAGCAATGGAAAGCAAACATTACACCGAGAATTTTTTAATTTTGTTTGGATCGTTAACAATAAAAACCGTTCCTGATAATAATTCAACTACTGTACCTAATAGCAGTTAATTTGACTGGGTGAGACTATGGTCTCCAGTAGCTCTAAGTTACTTCATGTATAACTTGAAGCTAACGTAATCCTATCTCTCCTATTGCAGCCACATTTCATGACTTACGAGCTCGAACAATCCTCCCTTATTGCACTGAGTGAAGGGTAGAGCCTTTCTGGTCACTAGTAGTCGTATCTCTTGCATTTTGTGTTTTTCTTTGTCGGTTTTATTCTCCGTAATGATAGAACACATGTTAATTGTGTCAGGTAATCACAAGATGTTCTGCTTCATGTTTGTCTCTTGTATAGGATTTGTTTATTCCAGGTAGCGAGACCAATTAATAGTTGTAGTTGAATAGGTATACAATAGTAATCTTCTTCTGAATTTTTAATATTTTACGGTTGCGCTGTTGATAATTAATTTTTTTTTTAGTGATTCTCACAGAAAATTACAATTTTAATAGAACAGCCATGCGAGTTACTTATTGGCAGTCAGTATTTCGTCTATGTTTCAACCCAGTCACACTACTTGCCCTTGAAAGAAGTATTTGTTGGTGTGAAATTACTGTTTTCTTCTTTCTAAAATATTATTTTTCCATTTGGTATTGGTTTGTTCCGCCTCTGCAGTTGCATTTAGTGATAGTAGCTCCAATTACAGAGATGTTTTCAAAGTGGCAATTTTTTTAATACAATGCGTGAAGGTGGTCACTAATTAAGGTTAATATTACTTTTTCCCAAAGTTTTGTTTTGTCTGCTAAAATTGGAGAGTGCTATAATTTCCAAAATTTTTAGCCATAAGAGTTGGCAGTAATAAAATACGGCAGATTGAATTTACGTGTTTGGAAGCGTAGGTGGCATGAAATTTTAATGTCATGACTGTTTATAAGCGTCTAACCAATGAGAGACCATAAACTATTCTTTTCATATTTCTGTTGAACAATGTTATTTTTGTCTTGGAAGTGAAAAGCGAAAACTGCAACCCAGAGTTACAAGAGAAAAAGTTGAAAGGAGTAGAAAAGTAAAACAAGAGTTCTGTGACTTTTGGACATCAAAACTGTTCTAAATACCAGTGTTAAAGTACTGTGCATTGGGATGTTTGGATTATTGTGGAGAGAGCAACTTAGGACATGTCCAAACTATGCATAGAGCCCTGTGTAAAAATTGTAGTGCGTTTGATAATCTCATACGAATCACGCGTTGCGGAAGAGATAATCAGTAAACACATGACTTTAAACGCAAGTGAGCAGCACGTATTGTACCAGTTCACTCATAACAATGATGATACCTCATTAACGGGTATTAAAGTATCTAGAACCAGTTTAAAAACTATATTAGATAGTAGCTTCTAGGTGCCATAGGTGATTCTTACTTGTACTGATTTCTATAAGAATGTTTCTATAAATAGCCGATCTCTTACTACCAGTAACATACTGACACCCTCAGACATTCATATTGGTCCAACTTTTCCTCGTTCAAACTAAACAGATGCCTGGACAGTTCCATAGAACCACCCAAAGCGTCACGTTTATAGCAATCGACGCCGTACAACAGTTACATTGTTCAAAGAGAATGTTCACCTCATTGTAATAAGATATCGCTCACTGTATAGGCGGTAGAAGAAATAACTGAAATAAATCTATGTGGCCGATTATGCGTTTCTCAATTCCTACGTGAATGATAGAATGGGCAACTGTACCACGAGAATGATAAATAATGCCACCACCTTCATAACTCCTCAACAGATGGCAGCACTGGTAAGCGGCAGGTACTGGCTTGTTCTGTAGACTCTCCTGTACAGCTCCAGTGGGCGTGAAGCTTTAGAATTAAACGGTTGTAGTATTACAGTGTAAATTATGGAACCCTGCGCAGATGGTCGGTCAATGCGATTCAAGCAACTTGCAGTCATTGAATTCTTGACAGCAGAAGGTGTCACCCCAAATGAGATTCATCAAAGAATGCAAGCTGTTTATGGTGATTGTGTCGATGTGAGTACTGTGCATCGCTGGGCGAGTAAGATTAAAGATGTTGATGTGGGAACATCTGACTTGCATGACAAACAAAGAGTTGGACGTCCTGTGACAGCAACCACCGTGTTTCACAAGCAAAAAGTTGCCAGACTGATTCAGGACGATCGTCGTATCTCTCAGAGAGAAATTCCAAGGATAATCGGCATTTCACAAGAACTTGTGGGTCACATAATTGCTTTGCTTGGCTATCAGAAGATCTATGCACGATGGGTACCTCGGATTCTGACGTCTGAAATGAAAGCGAACAGAGTTGAAATTTGCCTCTCGTGTTATGAGAATGAAGGTGAGGCCTTTTAACATTCAATTGTGACAGGAGACGAAACATGGGTACACCATTACGACCCGGAGACAAAACGCCAGTCTATGAAACATCGACACAAAGACTCGCTCCAGAAAACAAATAAATCAAAACACAGCTCTTAGCTGAAAAAATCATGGACACAGTGTTCTTGGACGCAGATGGTGTTATCCATGTTGTTGTCCTTGAACGTGGGACAATAAATTCAGAGCGTTACATCACAACGCTGTAAAATTTCAAACGACGGCTAACAAGGGTCCAAAAGGAAAAGGGAAATGTTTTCCTGCAGCATGACAATGCCGGACCACACACTTCACGTGCCACACAGCCGAGTTTCAGAGACTGAATCTCACCACTATACGGCATCCTCCATACAGTCCAGATTTGGCACCGTCTGACTTTCATCTGTTCCCGATAATGAAAGAAGATTTACGGGGACATCATTATGCTTCTGATGAAGACGTTGAGAGAACTGTGAGACTGTGGTTGCAGAAACAGAGTGTCCACTTCTTCCGTGACGGCTTCAGAAAACTGGTTCATCGTTGGCAGAAATGTATCCAATTGTCTGGTGATTATGTGGAAAAGTGAATATTGGTAATTAAAGAAGTCATTCTAAGGATTGTTTCTGTGTGTGTTTTGTGTGTTTTTTTTTTAGTATTTTTTTTAAATATTCCCATTCAGTCCCGAGTTATGACCTTGGAGGCATTATTTATCATTCAACCCTCGTACGTTGAGAGGGTTAGGTGCGAAAAAGGAGAAGTGTTAACATTAGCCGGCGTGAGAGCGAAACGGAACACGCTGGCGTGACAGCGACTCGTTTTTTATACTTGGCCACTTGGCCTTTCAGTGCAGCCAGTTGTTTGCGCAAAGCGGAGGGGAAAACATTGTTGTTGGCATGCTTTGGTCTGTCCAATGACCTTCATTTGGTACCGGTATTCGCCGCTCCCTGTATAACGTTGCGTATTGCGTTCTCCGTTGTGACATAGGTTGAGACATCTAATGTTCAGGATTAAATTAATTGTTGCAGTCTTTCAATGTAAATTAAAAATTTTAATTATCAGCTCATAAAAAGTATGACACCTGAAGTAGGTATTCAGCAACGAGTTATTTAATAGAATGAAACGTTCAGAAAAAGTATTCCATCCAATAATTTGGGGTAGGTAAAAGTAAAATTAATTCTTTCCCCAATGATATGACTAATATTTACATTATATAGTTTACTTGAAATATCAACCGTTTCTCATGAATACAGTAGCGAGCATAATCTAACAGGAGAGTAGAAAATGTTGGTGCATCGGGAGTCTGAGGTTTAATTTAAATGTTTTAATTTATTTTTCAACATCCATTGAGTGTCATATCAATATTATATAAATGCCATTAATTCTTATGTCATTGACGTCGCATTTGATACACATTGAATGACAATGCGAACTTGTGTTGAAAATCTTGTTCAATTGCCTGTTATCAATATCTGTTGCAACGTGTTACTGTTTCCGTACTCACACATTAATGACCTGCATGTCTAATTCTATTAGTATTTGTTCTAAGACAATAATTTCTGTGTGGAATCAGCATAAAGTGCAGATGACCATAATCACGTAAAAGAAATAAGTAGAAATCTGGTGCTGGTTGTGGGGTATAATCACTGATATGTACTATATAAACAACAGATTTTATAAAATAAAAAGAAGTAATGCAAGCTGTATTGTATGTATACTGTGCGCATCGTAGAACTCCGGCTATTAACAGCCACGCACTACTCTCAAAATTCATCCATATGTCAGTAGAAGTTACAATTAGCGTCTGGAAATAATATTACTAATATTGGTGAATAGTTAGTGGGAATCAATCGCATCTAACGATGAATGTAAACACTGTTTTGGTGGTTAAGAAAATCTAATTGTTTTATAACGAGACAACGTAAGCCTTATAACGAGCTTCCACTTGGTTCGGTAGATGTTTTAATTAGTTGACTGATACTGAGAATTTTGTCATCAAATGATTTATTATTTCACCCCAGTACAACTTAATTACTTAACAATTCGATGGAAGATGGTACAAAGTCGAAATTAATGGAAACAAGAAAAACTGTAAACATGATTCTGACTTCTAAACCAAATGGATTATCAGCAATGTTTGAAGATCGAGCAAAAGTTTTTAAATTCCATTACAACACCTAGAATGTTATTAATAACTATTAAAACAGTAATATAATTAGTCAGAAAAATATGGGGTACTTTTTAGTAACCCGAAACGTACTCCTGAAAATAAGAAACGAATATTATGATGAAATTGGACTGTCTCAAATGATACTCTGACATTACTGCTTTAATGTTTAAATTCCTTTCAAGCCATGTGATGATTACTGCATTGTTACAGTGCGTGAAGGAATTATGAACATCCTCTTGTGTGTCAAACATAGGACCATGAACTGCTTGGGTTAGTGCATAACTTATGAGCTTAAGATTTCAGTATTAGATATCAGCCACGCTGACCAATTTCGGCCATTAAGGTGCCTGCTTCGCAAATCGATAAACCAAATACGAAATCTAATGACAAAACTAAGGCGATAACTAGGAACTATACAGAAGCTACAAGCTGTAAACGCTCATCCAGCGTCAACTTTTTTTCTATCTGTACGCTGACACTTTCGTGGTTAACTATGGTTGGTTATGAGTTATACTGCAGGTATATTGTCTGACTGTAGTAATTATTTCTGTGCAGAAGACATCACAGACGTCACTCAAAGCATTAAATGAAAATTCAGGGTGGAAAAGCAAATAAGTATATCCGTCAACAAACATAACTCTGTGTTAGGCAGTTGAACACTAGACTATATTGTGGAGGAATATGTGGAACAAATTACTTTAAACAAGGAAAGAAATTAAAGGAAAAAATCGTTTACTGAAATGGTAGGTGTTTATCGATATTTTAACCGGAGCATAAGCTTCATCGCAATAATTAATCAATGAGTAATGCTTAGCAATGAAATAAGATGTATTCCCACTTTTTCAGGATAAAACAAATTGTAAGAAAGAAGCTACGTTTTGAGACTAAATTTAAGAATATTTGCCTCAAGGTGAGCATGAATCGCTTACCTGACAGTATAGAATTCCCTTTTCAATTATAATACATTTCAATTGGCTGATACCTCCATGATTTAGATGCTAGGAACCACTACCAAACAAGACGTTAGTTGTTTACGTAACAAGACAGTAAATAATATTATCCATTTTTTAAATTTCAGTTCACCAAGTTGGAAAAAAAATCACGTGCCAACAATAACAAATAACAATTCAGGACTACATATTATCATGCCGAATAATCCCCACAATCCAATAACATGACACAGGAAGCGATGAAACAGATGAAAATAACATAATATTTAGCCAGTCTCCTCAGACGGGATAAAGCGTAATACAAAAAATTAGAAAAAAAAACGCTTCATTGAACCTAAGCACAATATCTTAATCGGCTCCTGCCTCTTCCCGTAGGATTGACTGAGGTAGAGCTCAGCACTCCCTGTACATCCTTTGGAACTAGAATGGATGTGACTGGTCAGTGACACGTTCCGGCAGTTCTTTACCTTCCCGCGGAGTTTCCACTACGGTACTCATGGATAGCAGGCTGAGTCGGCCTGGAAAGCCGTTCCGAACGTTCAGCTCTGAGGAAAAATCCTCGGCTTCGTCGGAGAACGAACCCCGGTCGTCCAGACCGCAGTAAGTCGCTCCACAGCCTGAGATACGCGGCCGCCAGAATATCATGATTGAAGTATAAAAAATATCATTAATTAAAAAAGTTTGCTGTTTTAAAAAAAATATATTTTGGATAATGGTACAGTTAGACAGGGGTCTAAAAGTCGTAACAAATTTTTTTAATTGAGATTGGGAAAGCCTGTTGAATACATATCAGCTGCAATGTCCTTACGATATAGGAAAACGCTGAAGCGATTGTTAAGATTAGAGACATTGTATAGTCCTGACCATATCTTTACTGCTACAGGACAAAAAAAATTGTAACACACTCTTATTGAATCTTCTATATGATAGAATTTGTTTAGCAACATACTAATATGATCAATAATCTCGAAATATGGTCTACTACAAGGTGCTACATTATAATGGATACCTTCCATGGATTACTATTCATCCTATCAAATAATTGCAATCAACGAACTTCAAATTTTCCAGCGCATATTAAAGCTACAGCTTAAATGTATTTTGATACAATTTGTTTACGGAGCAAGAAAGCCTTACCATTAACGACCAGTTGGTGGAAGCCAGAAAGAGGATTCATATGGCGGCAGTTGCTTTAGTCTGGAGACTCACACGTATTGTTTGGCTTGCTAAAGTTTGGAACTACTTAATAATTTCAACGGAAGCGTCCAATATATAATAGACAAAACCAATTCGAAGAATATTCAAGATGAAATATATTTCCTCCTGAGGTGCAAACGGATCAGTAAAAAGTATAACCTACCTTTAACAAAAATTAAACATTCCAGATATTGTAATGCAATAGAAGATCGTAATTCTCATTGGATAGACAGCACTTTTGTTCTGGCCGCAGCTCATTGGTTACATTTTCTGCGCCAGATCGACAGTGTAGTGTTCTGGTTTGAACAGCTCGCCTCGGGCGACGCCAAACACCTGCTATATCCTCCACAAACACCACCTGTTGGTCCCACCACCAGCAGACATCACTCTGCTGATACCCCGGCCAGCCTCAGGGCTAAGGTTTTATTACTGCTGCTACCTCTGCCATTAATTTATTTTGTCAGTCACATATGTGCACGAATAACAAAAAAAATGTTCAAAGGATTGCTTGGTTGCATTTTAAATGTACTCAAACGTTGCTTTGCTTTATGTATCCATTTTGGAATTTGAAACTGCTGATACAGGAAAACGAAGGTAAACATCTCCCTAGGTCAAGGTGTTATTACAAATCTAGACTCTTTAACTAAATATTATTTCTTCAAAGCCTTGACTTACTTAGTCGACAAGAATTGAAGGGAATCGCTAGCGGCGAAAAGTCAATTGTTTTATTACTGTAATTCCGCGTTTTTTTTTTTTTTTTTTTTTTTTTTTCCTGCAACACATTTCCTGCAACTTTTCAAGAACATTGAACTCAAAACAGACTGCTATTCTAACCAAGGGATTAGGAATCCGAGTCCTTTATGATTTCACTCATACTTCTTCAACAACTGAAACCTCCAAACGAATAATGTGTATCCTCCTCTCTCATATATTTGATCTGATGCATATATCAGACATAAGAACACCATCAGACTGGCACTACCACCTGTTACTTTTCGGTTTCAAAGTAAAAGGTATTTAGTCTCGGTTCAACAAGTAAAACAATTTCAAACTTCACCCACTTATGTTTGAAGTAGAATATGTGCGGTATGCGTATAAGAGGTTAGTAAAACTAATATTCTTATTTAAGTTGAAGTTTTAAAAACAGAGTAATCAATCCTGTAATGGATTCAGTATTTAGATTTATTGGATTCTAATCGTGACTCCAGATCTTAACTTTACCAAGAGCGGTTTGTATACACCAGCAACTGTCGACACAACTTATTTCTAAGTTTTATGCACAGTATTATCCAGGAGCAGTAACACATTTCCTTTCTATTAAGTCACATAAGTGGTTCGGAATAAAGAATATAGAACAAGTGCTTGATTGGACGTGCTTCGGGGACACTGGACTTTATTTTATACAGTAATTAGCGTTTTACTTCGTCGGATACAGATTTCCTTCTGCAATTTACTAAAAAATATTGCTAACAAATTTCTTCCGAATTGTTTAAATGATACGCTAAGCATAAAAACTGGAAAACTTTATCTGGAATAACAATATAGTAGCCGCAGTATATTACGTTATCTTTGCTTGCAAACAAACCAAATTCAGTTAAGTATTGCATTTTAAAACTGTGAAAACTTTTGTTGTTATTGAGACCAATGTTAATATATGGAGATCGCCATTATCTTTGCAAATAAAAACAGGAATCAAATAGCCTTGTTAAAAAAAGGCTTATTATCTATGCTCAGGGGAGTAATTTGATCCGATTACATTTAATTGGGTACAGTATTGTTCAAATATTTTATTAATTTGATTTCCTTCAGAAGTTTTGTTGCCGCAGTTACACCAATAACCAGACTTGGTATAGTTAGACTAATGCACCAAGAAAATGATAATTTTCTATGAGTTTAGAATTTAATTTGCAGGTAATTTTACAGAAGTACTTATTTCTTTGAAATAACGATTTCAATGCAGACTGATATTTCTATACTTTCGTAATAAGGTCTTCCGATTGGAGGTTAATTAGAAATTCTAAAAAGGCAGAGGGATTCGCTTTACTTCTATCATGCCGTTTTTAAATAATTATCAGGGACTTCTTAGCAGTAGTTGGAAAATTATTTTCGTCATGCGAAACAACTTTGTTCCACTTCAGATTCATTATGCATACGAAAGCTCTAGTCAGCTCCCTTATTCTTTGTCATGAGTAGTATTGGATTCTTCAGTCGATGAACTTCTGGCTCAAAGCACTTTCACTGCAACTATTCAACATTCATCTAGTGCGGCGATTTTCTCTACGCCTGAAGATCTCAATGTCTTTCATCCCACGCTTACAACATAATAAAAATGCGTTTCTTAATGGAATGATTCTGAAAGGTTTATGTAAATACTACTTCATCGTCAGCATGTTTGATACCACCGCAGTGTTAGTGTATCTACTGTCATTGCTGCGGATGTTATATGTGCCTATTCAAACAGTTTACACAAATTAATTCCAGTGGGATATTACTCAAACAAATAAAAAAATATTGTTATATAAAAATACGTTGATTAAAATATTGAATTATAATGGACTTCCTAAAATAAAATGTCTGTTTTAAAAACGATTAAGTTGCCAAAGTGAAGTTCGAATAAAGTAGAATCAGGAACGGAAGCAATTCATGAAAATAAATAACAGCTTTCTATAAAGTAACAATTAAAAACTGGCTGAGTGCATATATCTATAGAGAAAATAAAAGTATTAGTAACTTTTTCTCAATTCAGGAAGTGAGTAAACCTACTCATACGAATGGACTCAGTAGCTGCTGTCATATGTCGGATAGAGTTTCAAAGTGGAGATTACTATTCTGTCTTAAGAGCGCACATGTAGTTATTAAATTTGTGGACAGTGAGAATTTTGTAGGGTCACAATTGTTGACTATCTCATAAGTTTATTTATTTTTTCCACTCATCTAAGAATCACTGGAAATATTTTGTTTATCTGTGTTTTTATTGTTTACTTTGTTACTGCTTCTGTCCTGTTTTTGTTTTGTAAAATGGTCTGATTAGTATATGCAGTAACTAGTGTTTTACTAATTATTGTTTCATGGGTACAAACAACGTTTAAACTGACGTCATGTTTAACAGAATTACACTGAGATATGAAAACTGTTTGAACACGTGACGCGTGTTACCGACGTACTATGTTGCTCTACGCTTTAATCTTTCGTGATAGTTCGTTCGGCACACAAAGTACTGCAGTTACATAGATAGGCACTGTTTTTTACTTTCATTGTGTGTAAAAACGGATTTATACCTTTTAAATTAACGAGAATTAACCAAATTATGGCAGCATTGTTGGCACCAGATTTCGCGGTTCGGCACGATGGACAAAGATTCAAGGATTTATTTATGAGGTTCACTGGAAGCAGTTGGGAGGTTGGCTGCCTTTGTTTGTCAATAAGAGAAACAACTCCCGTCTAAAGTAAAAATAGCATGGACAGCCTGGGAGATCAAAATCTTGGTGGGAGAAAAGCTGGAGAATAACGTGTAAGAAAGGAGTGACATCTTATGAAAAGCCAATTCATCCTAATGTAGTCTGGGAGAAGCTATAAAAGGATGCAGCAGTGGTTTGAAGTTGCATAGAAAGACACTTTAATTTGGATATGATTTCATAAGACCCGTAGTTATCATTACTAACTGATAGAATGTTGTCTGATGGGAAAACTCTCTCTTCTTTTTGGATCAGACAATCATTGTAATTAATTTTACTTCTATCAAGTAACCAGTAATGTGCTATGGTACCTTTGTCAGCGTTCATTCGTGCAATAAACGAACACACTAGTTCATTTCAACATAAGGCATGGATGGAATCGCTCCTGAAGTTCAAATAAAGAAATATCTGACTGCACCAGTCCTACCTACGCGTGACATATAAAGTGTTGCTTTGATCTTATTCACGGTTTCCTAGAATGTCGGATGTGCTACCAAAAGAAGTCGGCAGACGCAGAGGAGTCTATGGCTGAACCTCGTACATCGTGGAGCATGGACTTCACAATTTTGTCAACATTGAGAGACGAAGACACGCTCATCTCAAATATAATGTTAAAACACCCATCTATTCTCGAATACCAATATCTCCCAAGCAGATAAATTTGGATTGACGCTCTATGAAACTGAATATTTAGATTTTATTAGAACGGTAATAAATTTTCAATTTCCCGTAGGAATTTAATTTTACAATCCATTCCATACAACGAATTCACTAATTATTAATTTTAGTTGACAGAACCAGAGAAAAATGATTTGAAAATAGGATGGTTATTTTTGTAACAATATTCAGCTTCAGGCAGTGGTCAATGGAGGTAATTACTCACCAGTGTCACCCAAATTGTATCACACCAAGGATTTTTGAACGTCTTCTTAGGAAGAGAATATATTTTAAAAAATTCATTATTCTTTCCGTGTGCTTGCGAATCGATTATTGAATAAATGAAATCAGAAATAGCTATAAGTGAACGTCTCTGACCAAATAGAAGTAAAAAAATTTTATGATAGCTGATGCCAAAAACTACACGAATTCTTTGCGCCAGAAATGCCTCATTGTTGTGTGGTAATCGTTACAAATTTTTCGGCCCTTGATCATTAAGCTGCAGCAAAGACCCTCCAGAGTTTATTGATTTCTTATCTTCTAATGGATATTTTCATCCAGTTTTAGGCTCGATTATAATATTACACAAGTCAGAAAATGCTGTATCCTTATTCGTTAAAAATCGTATTTAACTCAGCGAGTGCTCTCAATTTATGGTATGCGAAAATATCCAGATCAGGCGAAAAATTAGGGGTAGAGGACTTCTATTCTCTTAATATGAATTTGCAACATAATAAAAAAGTAAAACTTCATTTAATGGACCATATTATACCACTAATACTCTGGTATTACCGAGAATATTTTCAATTCACTGTTTCGTGAAATTGTGTGAACTGATATATACATCCTTCATCGAAGATATAGGGAGGAAACTTAAAAAAATAATGATAATCTGCTTTATGTCGTTACCATCATCAAGTCTTAGGCTTCTACCTCCTACCCCTGCATGTAAATATTTTCTAGATCATTCTATCTGTTCTTGCGTCGTTTTACACTCTTTGTCCCCATGGACTATATTTATATAGTTTCAATGGGAGTCAATCGTATTGACGTTTTCTTTTCATTTTTTCCTGTATTTTTTCATTGTGTTAGTTATAGGTGGTATTAACAATTTCTCCCCTATCTCTTTATAAATTTCCATGTTTTATTTATTATAGTTATTATATTTCAATTCTTGTTTTGTCTTTCCTCTTATTATCCATCTTTCATCCTCATAAGGCAATGCTTGCATCCTTTATTGTGTAGCTCTTTATATCCAATCATCATATTTTTGTTGGATATCAACTTTGTCCAAATATGAAATATTACGCCAAAAGTAATTAAAAACATTTCCTCGTTCAAAAGCTTTAACATTCACAAAAATTTATCTTTATGTTCAATAATAATTAAATTATTAGTTGAGTTTCAATTCGTGTATATGCCTAATTGGTTAGATATTTACACCAATAATTAAAGCTGTAATAAGAATTATGGTGAAACAATTTTCTTTGTTAAAATTTCTTCCATTAAAAACAAATTATAATTTGAATTGAAGAGATAACTTTTATTGAATAAGAGATTTAAAATGTGACTTATATCGCAAAGTAAGATACAATTTAAGAAAAATTTACTTGTGTTTGGAGTAGTTTACTTAACATTTCCGTGTGCGCTTGGGAATGAAATTAAATTCTAAGTCTATAACGAGCCGAAAAATTATTAAAAGTTTCTTACAGGCTATATCAGTACAAACAACCGTTAAGCAATGACTTAGCTACGTTTTATTGCGAATTCAAGCCTAAAGAACTGTCTGGAATTAATTTCCTACCGAGCGTTAGTTTTTAATTAATTTTTTAACATAAAATACGTTTTTAAAATTACTGAATACTTATTAAATCCATTCAAACCACAAAATTTCGTAGAATATACACTTTTGAAAACAATAACATATTTAACTTGTATATGGGACGTTCGTATATCAATCTCAATTTATTGTTTTTACACTTTAGGTGCCACAATTTTTTTATTTTTTTATTCAAATAATTAAGGAAGAGATCCATTGATTAGGTTTCGTTCGGGATGTGCATATTAATTGAGTACTTCATGACATAATTAAATTCGTTTCATACTTAACATAGGAACTCTAATGAAGTGTCTAGGAGAAACAACACTTCTAAGTTAGAAGTAACCCAGGTGTTGTCTTAGCTCATAAAAATGATGATCTCCCGCTGGAATAATACAGACACATACACGTTCCAATTTAAGTTTAAATCTAAATTAAAGTCTGAGACGTTGTTGGCTGCACAGGAGTTAGTTAGTTGAGAGGAAGGTAGTTTGCGAACTTTATTGCGGACATGGAAGTTTTTCACTGCGTCTTATCTTCACGGATGTCCTTTCCCGCTCAGAGTTTGTGGATTATTACACTTCTGTGAGTTTGAATTCAGACAACGTAAAGAGAAGTGTTAGTGGTATTTTATTAAACCTACTTTCTTTCTTTTTGTTTCTCTGCATGTAACACGGATAGCTACTTACATTGCTTCTTAACCGAATAAGTGTACTGTAGTCACCTGTTTATTTTAAGTTTCCTTAAAATATGCAAATAGCTGAAAAATTACATGTTTCACATTGAAATTCAGTATATGTTCCAACTAATTCTGTATCACGGAAACCGCAAATGGAAAAAAGTAATACTACACACAAAACATTAAGGCAAAAGTTCGTAGGTAGGCATGTTTACTCCACGTCAAAACAGGAAACAGGAAGAGTATCATTTTTAAGACTACTGGAAATCTTACTGAATTTTTATTCAAATTTAATTGTTATAAATATCACAGAAAACAACACGCTAACCCCATTTCATGGTATAGAAAGATACAAATTCTTTAATGCAAATCAATGCAAAGATCTAAGATCCTTTGCTTAGTAATAGTAAACAGTGTACATAATAAGCTTTGATTAAGATGAAGGTAAATATTTCGACTGAGGTACACAGGTGTACAGCCTGAATGTACTGTATAAACGCCATGTAGGGATGGTTGTCCCTGCCATCTTCTTCAAGTGTAACATTTAGACAGTATTGACGACATAGTAGAATATTGGCGTGGAAAATTATCATGATTTTGATGACGATCGAACAATGACCTGCTTCTGAATGATATGAAGTCGGAGATGTTTTTCTCTTAAATAAAAAAAGAGAAACTCAATTAACAAAATTGGGATTTACACAAAACAAACTTCCATATTTACTTACCATACATACCATACACTGAAGGCAAAGATTTTCTTTCGATTGGATATATCGTTTACCATGGGTTGATAAATTCTCTTTGGTTAAATTTTCAACCATTTTTTCTTTAGTTTCTTCAACCACAGAAATTTCATCAGTCAAATACCATAAACACTGGCTTATCTTTTTAAAGCTTCCTATGATGTACTTTTATCAATTTCTTCGAAAACCTTCATCGACTTTAAAAAGCACAAAAGTTAGTAAGGTGCTTCTACTGCCAAAATATAATGATGATATAATGATGGGATATCACGATGTACAGGCAAATTTCTAAAAGCGCTACCTTATCCTTACTCGTAATTTTGAATTGAAAACAATATAATGATAATTTTTTTGTGGAATAAACTGATTTTACCATCAATCGAGCTTGGTGCTTCGCACTGGGAAGTAAAATTAAAAACTTTATCTGTATATCTCAGCCTAAAAATATCACAGAAAGCTCCATCAACTCCCTATATTCATCTCTGAGTATTACTTTGGGCATTTCAGTTAGGTAAAACTTAATCAGATTGTCAATGAAGTGCATCTGAATCTGCAATGTAAAACAAGTTATCTAAGTTGTTGACAAACTCGTGTCGGCGCTGCTCAAGTATGTTTTGAGTTTTCTGTACATTTTTTATAACTTCTTCCTCACTCTAGTATTGTTCACTAATTTCTTCACAAAATTAGGCAACAATTTGGTATTTACACGCGCCTTTTACCAAAAGAAAATACATTGGCGAATAGTGAGATTTGCACTTCCATTAACGGTTAAATTCACTTCACGGATATTATAAAGTAAAGCTGCCAGAACCCTTCCATTAGAAAGCAGTTTTGGACCTAGTATTTGATATTTTACGTTCCCTGCTAAAAATTATAGAGCAGCTTAATTCCGTAGATATGTTGATTGATTGAAAACAATACCTCCTCACGCCGGCCAGCAGACGCAACTTGATGATGATGGCACATTATTCCATCGAAAATTCATTGACCTACCATCAATGGATCCGGCCACATGCCCCAGAGATCTTCAAGCATCGGATTCGCCGAGAAAACCTACTATTAAATATGATTAATTCGCGTTCGCCTTACTTAGCATTACTTAGCAAGCTCTCACATATTTTTTTTCTTAAGTCTATATAAAAAGGTGTGAGCGTTCTGGTAGCTTAGTGGTACAGTTCGCATCGAGCCGCCGTCGCGTGCGGTTGCTCGATACTTTCCTCAAGCGAGGTTCAGTGAGTGTATCAGTGAAAACTTAGCTTGTGGTTTACGATAGTGAAAATGGAATCGACGATACGGAAGAATACACTGAAATTTGCGTTCGACGCGAAGGAGACAAGACCACGTGCATATGACTTCCATGAATGGCTGTATGAAAAATTCGACTTGACAGACGCAGATGTATACGGAATCCAAATGGACTTCTTGACTTATGCAGTATACGTTAAAATGACAAATGACAACTTGTGCAATACTATCGTAGAGAAAACTGGAGGGAAAGCCGACTACCAGAACCCAGATGGAACCGTAAGTACCGTATATATAAGCCACGCAGGGCTGGGGCTACGATCAGTAAGAGTCTTTAATGTACCATTTGAAATTAGTAATGCTAGTGTAACGGCAGCAATCCGAAACTATGGTGAAATAATAACGGCGACCGACGAAAAATGGAGCCCTAAGTTCAGATTCCAAGCAAACAACGGCATACGGTGTGTGAAAATTGATTTAAAAAAACATATACCTTCCTATATAATGATACAGGGTTTCAAAGCATTAATAATATATGAGGGACAACCGCGCACATGCTCTGTTTGCAATGAACCTGGACATCTAAGATCTGAGTGTACAAAACGCCGACCATTACAACTTCCAAGAGTAAAATTGTCAACATCAGAAACTATAACAGCAAATGCTACAATCGCGGAAGCGAGTAAGGAAAGTAGCAACACAGCGTCTTATGCAGAAGCCACGGCACAAGTCAACAGTGTAAACATAGGCCACACTGTAACATCAGCATGTGAGCCACACACAGAAACGTTGGAAAACACGGAAATCATGGAGATCGATGTAGAGGACAACTCGGAACAGCTCGGCGGTAAACAGGAAACACAAGCCGAAAAATCTGGACAAGAAGAAGAAGAAAACGAAGAACAAGAACCGGAACAGAAATTACATGAAAAAGAAATAGAAGAAGAGAGTATCCCAGAACATGTCATACACATAGAAACATTTGCAAATAAAACAACTCACCAGGCAGAAGAAGATTCCGAAACAAAACAACGGATTGAAATGCACAGCTCAACGATCAATAACAAAGCCGAGAAAGAAATAAGCGAGAAGAGAATAACAAGACAATCTAGCAGAAGTGCAAATAAGGATGGTGCCAATACCGCAAGTCAATACACAGCAAAAAAAACGCCGAGCTCTCAGTGAACGACTCGAAAACAACGGCAAACCAGTAAAAAGAATAGCAGAGAAAGTAGAACGAACAACAAATAACGCCAAATCAGGACAAGAAGAAGAAGAAGAAGAAACAACCAAAGTTAGAATTGGACAAGACACACCAAAATACGTAAACGATCAGAAGATAAGAGAAGAAGATAAACCAAAACTCCTCAGTAAAGACAGCTGGTACGAGGAAGTAATGGAGGGATCTGATGAGACGTAAAATAACCAATGACAAGCAACCAAAGTTATAGCATTGCAACTATAAATATGAACAGAGTAATTACGCCATTCAAAATAAAATGCCTAGCGGATTATATTAAACAAAACAGTATTGACATCGCAATGTTACAAGAAGTGACTTTTACCGAACTAAACATCCCTGGATACGATGGAATAATCAACTACTCCAAAGAAACCAACACGGGAACGGCCCTCGTGATTAGAGAGGGAATTGAGACGGTTAGTACAGAAACATTAACAAACGGCAGGGCCATTGCAACTACAATAAATAACACGCGAATAATTAATGTTTACGCCCCCTCTGGCAATAATAATCGAGCCCAAAGAGCACACTTCTACAAAACAGAGCTACCCTATCTCCTGCGAAATACCACAGGTGCAATAATAATGGGAGGTGACTTTAATTGTGTTACTAAGCCAAAAAGATCAACCCCAAATTTCAATGGGTGCAGGGAGCTGACTAACCTCATTCGAGGGATGGACTTTCACGACGCTTGGGAATGCATTCACGGAAATGTCAAAGCCTACACATATGTCTCAAACAACTCGGCAAGCCGACTCGACAGGATCTACGTAACGGAGACCCTCCGAACCAAAACAACCAGTGCAAACATTTTTCCTCTAAGCTTTTCAGATCACAACAGTATGCAATGTACTGTCAAACATGCAGAGGCAGCCAGTTAGCAGAGGCAAAGGATTCTGGAAATGTAACATCTCTATGCTTGAAGACCCGGCGCTAGACGAAGAAATCAAAAGTGTCTGGGACGAATGTCTAAAAAACTGTAAAAAATATAAAAGCACACTATCTTGGTGGGTTGAACATGTGAAACCAAAACTAAAACGAACCTTAATCTCCTGGGGGACACAAAAGAACTATTGGATGAAGGGCACAATTGAGTATTATTACAGATGCATCAAGGAATTATACCAAGAGCCCACCATAACTGTCGATACTAATATAAAAATAAAAAATACAAAGCCAAGATCCTATCATTACAAAATATGCAAGCAAACAAACTTCTGACAACTTCAAACCGACTGACGTCGCAACCAAAGAAACGGCAGCCTTGTACCACCTTATAAGGAGCACAAAAAGGAGTAAAAAAACTTTAATAACAAATATAATTAAAGAAAATGGTGAAAACATCAAGGACGGAAGAGATATAATTAAAGAAATTACCACGCATTATAAAAATATTTTTAAGTCAACTCCAACTAGTACGGCGGCAATCTCCGATTTAATATCCAACTCAAGTAACACAGCAAGTGTGGAAGAATCAGCAACTCTAACAAGAATTTTTGACCAGGATGAAATTCATACATCGATAAACAAAGCAGCAAGAGGGAAATCCCCAGGACCGGATGGGTTACCCATAGAATTTTTATATTCATTACTGGCCCATGCTAAGAAATAAGTTAACAGAGATTCTAAACGACTTATGGACAGAGGATAATCTTCCCACCGCCTTCACAGAGGGCATCATAGTGTTAGTACCCAAAGGCAACCAGATCAAAAAAATCAATGAAATACGACCAATAACTTTGTTTAAATTCAGACTTTAAAATACTAACGAGAATCCTCAAAACTAGACTGGAACCCCTCATGGAGAAAATCTTAGGACCTCATCAAACCAGTGCTATTCCCGGACGTAGCATCTTAAATACTGTGTGCGAATACCGTGATATTATCAGCATAAACGCAGAAAAACAAACGCCATCAGCTCTACTATTCCTCGATTTTGAAAAAGCTTTTGACCGAATTGAACATAATTACCTCTTAAAAATCATGGAACATAAAGGATTTGGCTCCCCATTCGTGGAAGTAATAAAGAAAATAATTACAAACCCACATTCAAAACTTCTTATAAACGGACACCTGTCAGCGCCCGTCAAGATAGAAAGATCGATAAGACAAGGATGCCCGCTATCAATGATCCTGTACGCACTGGCAACGGAACCCCTGCTTGAGAAATGTCACCAAAATTTAACAGGCATTAATCTAAACGGATACAAATTTACATGCAGAGGATACGCAGACGACATTTGTATAGCCGAAACTTCAGCGGAGGACATCCAAAAAACGTGGGAAATAATCACAACGTTCACGGAAGCAACAGGCCGCAAAACTTAACCCAAAGAAAACAGCACTGCTCCAAATAAGTGGAGCAGAGATCCCACCTCCAACAGACATCTGGTACGAGCAAGTAGAAGAACATAAGACATTAGGCATTGTTTTTCAAAAGAACATTATGAAAACAATAACTAAAAACTGGCTCATAACACTACCAAAAATTAGGGCTGTTATAAACATGCACTGTGATAGAGATCTGGATGCAATACAGAAGGCTAAAATCGTACAAGTATCTTTATTGAGTAAAATGGTCTACATCGCCCAAGTACTGCCGATACCCGACACAATTGCAGATCGGATACAGAATCTGCTCGGGTGGTTCGCAAGCAGGGGTAAGATCTTCAAAACAGCGTTCAAAACAATGACTCTACCCCTAGGAAAAGGAGGCATAGGAATGATAAGCGTACGCGAAAGATGCTGCGCATTATTCCTCAAAAGAACCATAACGACAGCGGAAAAATGACCCAAACGGCCCAACAAATAACTTGATTAAAGAAACAAAACCAGTCACTGAGGAAATACCTTTCAACATGGCCGCGATAAAGTTCAACTTACCACATATGAGAAAATTTCACCTAGAAACAACTTATGCAAAAACCAAAGGATGCACCCTGTACAACAAGACAACAAAAGAAATCTACAAAATAATCAACACAACTAACCACAGAAATAAAATCGAAATTAAAAATCCACAATACAACTGGAGCAACATCTGGAAAAATATAACGAATAAAACTCTAAACACTAAAACACAATCCTTGTGGTATGACGTCGTAAATGAAAAAATCTCAACCAACAGAAGACTTTACGAAATACATCTATCCCCGAATGACAGATGCAGAAATTGCGGAAATACTGACACCCTGATACACAGAATAACGTGTAACCAAAACCAGAAAATATGGAATTGGGCAAGAAGAAGAATAGCCTTCCTTGACAGAACATCACCTTTAACCGTGAGCATCCAGGAAATACTGAAACCTGAGAAAAAGAGATATCCTGAAACGAAACACAACACGGTACAATGGATACTAGGCAATACCCTAACTTATATGCTACAAACGGAAAAGAGTACTTACGACGAATATATAGCATATATGAATACTATATATTATGAAATTATCCAAACTCAAAATTATAAAAAAGACTTCGCACGGATGCTCGATATAATAATGACAGAATCATTCCAATGATCACAATTTAACCAAATAAAACTGTTTATAAACCCCGCCTAGACCCAAAGAGAGACTTTTTGAATCAAAGGCACGAGGGGAACCTAACTGTACCAAATATTCAAATCATAAAGAACCTCAAAAAAACAAAACATCCAACTGATGGAAAATACCACTAATAAATACAAATAAGGAAAAGAGAACATTGAAACCCAAATTTTATTATAAAAAGGTTTAGAGCCAGGCAAAGATAAAAAAAAAAAAAAAAAAAACTGGAGATGGAAAGGTCCCCGGTTCGAGTCCCTGTCACGGCGAGGATTTTTATAGACACTTAACCCGGCATTAACCCCCGGCGCAGCATGCTGTATGAGGTGAAATACGCCAGGAGGGTACTGTGGTTCGGATTCGACGTTAAAAAAAAAAAAAAAAAAAAAAAAAAAAAAAAAAAAAAAAAAAAAAAAAAGTGGTTAAGGTGCTTGCTTTCCAAAACATTGGATGCTCCGGTCCTGGGTTCGAATCCCGGCAGGCGCAGGAATTTTAAGAGTTGTGTTTGATTATATGAGCTGTACCAGGACGCTCCGTGGTTCGGATTCCACTTTAAACTGTAGGTCACAGAGGAAAGGAACTGGCCGTCCTACCTCTGACACAATGGCTTAGTATACCTCCTTCGGGAGGATCCAACCAACCTTCGGGTTGTGGGTTAAGTTAAGTTTATAAATGGTGTATGACATACATATTTAGCGCAGCAGAAAAATATTTTTATGGTGCTGGAGCGAGACACATTGTTTAATAAGGATAGTTCACACAGTCTGTGTAAACTTATTTTGTCTGACTTGAATGTTAAAAAAAATTTGAGAAGACTCTTTAGTAAAATGAGGTAATTAGGTAAAAATATATCATTTTAACCGATCTTGCAAAAAGACCAATGTCAGTAAAGGGATGTAGCCACAATGGGGCAGTACCGAATGGAAGTTGAGAGATTCCCAGGACACTTGATAAAGAATTAAAGGCAATAAAATTCTAATTTGTACATTATTCAGCGGTAAAGTAAATGCATATGTCATTTTTGCCCGGAAGGCCCCGGAAAAACAAGTGCCTGTTTTTATTTACTACGCCTCCCGTATCTATAATAGTTTAACCTAATCAGATAATACCGCACGTTGAAGAGGGATGCAACTTCGATTCAGAAGCAAACAGTTTCGTAAAAAAACTTCACATTAACGAAGCAATTCTTTGCCAGACTGGAGATCAGTTAAGAACAAGAGTCCTACCGAGGCCACTCATTCACTTACACAAATGGATAAAATCCCTTAGTTTCGTTTTTTTTTTTATTATTATTATTTTTTATTTTTTTCTAAAATCTGCAGCATTGAGAAATTAAATGGATATTTACCTAAGCAGGTATTGTGAATCTTTTGTAAGAGTATCCGGAAAGAATAAAGAGTACATTTATGTAAGAGCAAAATGTATTCACAGGTGTTTGTAACAATTGCTGTGGAGGAATACGAGGAGAAAAAAAGGATATACCCTAACTTTTTCAATTTCAGTAGCACCTGACAAAAGAGAACAGATCGCATTATTTCAGAAACACAACAATATGAAATCTGAAGGGGTGATACTGTTTATCAAATATGAACCTTAATAAAATGTGTTACTTGATTACACTGCGTTACTTCCGTGAACATAATGGCTCGGGAATCTTCGGAGAGCAACGACACCCGCGGGCGGTGTTATCTACACTGGCTGCATACCGCAACGCTGCTTTGTTAACCAGGAATTATCAAATAAATAACTGCATTTGTTTATATTTCATACATATTGGTATGAGGGTGTGGTGGGATGCCAGCTAAATGGCAATTGTCTGTTGAGAAACTGCACACAAATACGAAGGGCAGTGATAAAAAGTATAATTCCAGGCAGAGGTATATGCGACGTTCGTTTAAATTTACTTGTTGCTATTGTTTTATTTACGACAGATTAAATGCATAGATTCACGTAACGAGAAGAACACTATGAGGTATTCTTTGCAGCAGTTAATTTTCGATTTACATTGTGGACTTGCGGAGACTATAACACCAAATACCATATAGCGACAATGTATAAAGTGCTCAGTACCAAGACACATTTTCGGTTTTTGTGTTATTTTGTTTTACATTTCTGTTTTGTGTTTATTTCTGTTAATTTTAATCTATTTTTGTTTTTCGTTTGAATCACAGGAAAGTGAAAATTTATTACATCTAGCGTTTTCTTTTTAACACAGCCCAAATTAAACTACTGAAGCGAACACCTGTACTGTTCTCTAACAAAAACCCAAATTGATATCCTTCCCTTTATATCATTAAAATGCAGCCAGCTACAAATTGACATGCCTTACAGCACATCCATAACTACTGTAGTCTTTAATACCACAACTTTATTTAGACCTCTTGTCAGTTATATAGTTGATTACTCTGCCAAACTTGGCTGATGAAGAATATTTTTTAAATTAATGTTGCTCCTGTTTACATCATCACTTGGCTTCTTAATTTTTTCTCTGCTGCTCATAGCGGATGCTCGTTCACAGCAGTACCAGTAAAGTCCAGTGTCACACAGAACCACTGTGGGTAATTCCACATTGGTTTCCGTCCGGCCGCTAATAATTAGTTACTGCTGCAGTAATTAAGCGAACTGACACACGGAGAGCGCCCTTGCCCTCGCATACAAATCGCTGGCAACGGTCCTGCCGTGGACGGGGTTCTTGGCTTACTGGTAGAATTTCGCCCAGGATTAGAGAACCATACCTCATTATGTCAAAATTTCATATCCTTTTAACCCAAATACGACCTCTGCAAACAATTCCTCCATACACGTTAACCATACAGGGAAAATTCGGCGACACCTATTCCACGTCAAAATCATACTAAAAACTTTTTAGCTAAAGAAAGCCGTAAAGAAATGGGAAGGTATTTGGTTTTTCTTAGTTTTGTCGCATTTCGAATTAGACTGCAATCCACTTATCTGCGATCTATAATAAATAGTAGGTAGGTAAGATAATGGATTATAGATCATTCTTGACATTAGTGCCTCTGGGATGAACAATAAGATTTTGAATACAAAATGATCTACTTTTAGTGGTTCGCAAATGCGCACAGATGAGAATTTTTATAGTTCGATTATACACTTCTCGAAAAGTTCACTTTGACGTCAACTGAATAAACAATCCGATTTGATGTTTGAAGATTGAAGAAATATCTCAGTTATATTTTACTGATTCCCCCTTTTCACATACTCCTTTATCCCAGTCACTATAATATTTTTTAATTGCATAAAATAAAAGTATAACCTGCAATTTTCGTCCACGAGGAATTACTTACATTTAAGTTAAATAAACGGTTAATAATCTTAAACATTTCAATTCATTTATAAGTGTTTCATCGTATTTACAAACATTTGTAATGAGATTCCATTGAAAACCAACATAAAGGTTTCCTTAAAGTAATTTACTGTTATACTGACGACAGTAATGAACCACAAGCATCAGTCATATTAGAATTTTGCGTAATTGTGAGATGATTCGTACTTTAACTGTCGAGTTCCTGAATCCTTTTATTTTAAATAAATACGCTTTAATGCAATATTCAAGGAACGGTACAATTATAATTGTAACTACTAAGGAAATATTGGGTGGATATAAAAGTCACAATATTTTTTTCCACCGTCGTTTATCGACAGAAATAAGAATCTAAGATTAATGTTGTAATTTCATTATTTTCTTTGAACCATTACATCGGTCACTTTTTTTACTTATGGTTTTACGCCTCGTCGAGCTCATTACAGGCGGTAAAGGACTGGAGGCAAGGAACGGCATGAAAATCGATGATGGCGTTTTAAAGGAAACATCCCGTTATTCGTCTGGAATGATTTGGGGAAACCATGTAAGACCCAAATCTTGATGGACGGAAGGGAATTAGATCCCGCGCCCTCCCTAAAGCGAGGACAGAACGTTACCACTCACCCAACACGCTCGGTGTCGCTCACTTCCAGTAGACACATAAATATTTCTTTTCCAGTTATTCAGATTTCAAAGACCGTCACAAACCTTATGTCTATTTGGGTGGAAAGAAGATATTTTTCTACTTATTACACCGTTCCCTTTCAACAACTATAAAATTCGTCAGTACTCGATGCAAAGTCAGTAGTGACGGCGTATTCGCCTTTCGGCGATTCACTAATTAAAAATGTTAGAAAAATTCGTCTCCACAATGCAAGAAGAAGTAGAAACAGATGTCATATTTCCTCTCTTTATCTTGGAATCCGGTGTTCGTTAATAATCTTCTGAAGACTGTTAAATACAAAAGTTTTTCTACGGAATAAACTGCCATATTTACATACGGAAGAGAGGAAGCCATTTATAAATGATCCCCTCACCTACAAAACGATACTGCAGCAACTTTTTTAATGGAAGTGTCCTCCCAATTCAGAAAGCAATCTTGAAACTTCAACACGATTTGGCTTAATGTCAATTGTGAGCAAAAATACTAGTCTTTTGACATACTTGGGACCACGAACAACAACTGATTTTTTTCTCCTCCCAGAATATTTTCCATTTTTTCACTAAGTTTCATCCTTCTTTCATCAGATTAGTTGGCCTTGGCTTTTGTACGTTGTTCCTGGAATCCCTTGATTTATTAATTTTAATTTCAAACACTCTTCGATTCTCAATCTCATCGCCATACATTCCAACATTTGCCATATATTTTCTCATGTCCTCAACGAATTTTGTTGTCGCCTTTAATTTAGTGGTGGAGTTGAAAATTCTTTTTTCAACATACTCTCACACAATCTCATAAGGTATCCATGAAATTACAGCCTACTCTTGTTCATTGCGTCTATAATTTTCTCTGCATGCGTACGTAGATTTTCATTTTACCTTATCGGCCATCTATTCCCATTATCGGTCCTAGTATTTTCCTCCCTTCTTTCGCTAATTTCTGAATCTCCATTTTCTTATTAAATACCAGGTATTCTGAGCTGAACATTTCCTCCGTCTTGACGACTGTTGTATGTCTAATCTTTGCATTGTAGGAGATCGCTTTATTGTTTTAACGGTTTTGTGTTAGCCTATATGCTAATTCCATCTTTCTAACTCTTGCTTCATTCGCTACCTTTTGATGCACGTTTGGTTGTATCCGTTCACACAGATATTTAAATTTTTCTACTGTCTTAATTTCTCCAAATTTAGATTTCGCACGTTTTTTCATTATTGTGTTTGTATTTTATAAACTCTGTTTTTCCGTATGAGATTATGAGTTCTTCTTTTGATGTAATCTCATGCAATCTTTCAACCATTCTTGAGATTCCTTATTTTTTGCTGGTTATGCAAGAGCATCATCAAAAGCGAGACATTCCACCTTTACACACTGCTCGCTTGGGCCTAAACATATATCTTCTATTTCTTCAAGAATACTAAGAAACCTATAGTATTTCCCAATAATACTAAGACAAAATATCATCCGAGAAAACTGAATTAAAATAGCAACTAAAAGGACATCAGAGAGAAAAAGGATAGTTGAGTATAACTAGGAATATATATTACTTTTTAAAAAAATAGGTTTTTGGCATTTGATAGCGATCCAAGAAATTTAAAATTTAATATGATGAACCATTTGAGGTTGTGGAAAGTAGAAAGACACTGCCATGCGGTAGAATCAACAAAAATTGTGAAACTGAAACCCATTAAAAAAAAAAAAACTTAAAATACGGAAATATTGCTGTAGGTTATTTCAATACAGGAATAATCTCATATTTCAAGGATTTTATACATTGAAGTGTCAGAACTCAAGGTATAGGAAGATGGAAATATAGAAATGGTGCTAGCACTGCGGAAGAAATGTAAAACAGTGGCGTGCAATGTAAGGCTTCCATGTGTACAATCTTGAGTTGAGTGAAAAGTTTACTGGAAGGAATTATGGGAGAACGACAAGAATTGACTGTGAGCGGGGAATGGTAGTTGGCGCTAGTTGCATGAGCATTCCATTTCCGAAATTGTTAGTGAATTTACAATTAATCGATCCACACTATCAAGCATGTCGTAAGAATGCAGATTCCGACATTAACTCCTGTTGTGGACCATAAAGTGTGTAACAAACGCGTCTTCTGACTGCAAGTTACATTAATAAACTTTAGTTGGATATTTCATTTCACATCTGAGCGTTGTGGTCAGGCTGTGAGTGGCGGGGCTCACGTAAGGAATGCTAGCCGGCCCGATTCATGGCACAGGTGAACAAGGGGAGAGGTTTTTGGTTTACTGACGCGACTCTGGGCGAGGAACGGAGAGTTGTGGCAACGTGTCTCCTGATGGCGACCAATCAGATGAACAAAATCATCTACAAGCCTTGAAAATACTGGAATTTTCTGATTTCACGTGGTGTGGAGCATGAGACGAGAGAAGTATTCTGTGCCGAC
The DNA here is from genome assembly GCA_031002005.1 of Vandiemenella viatica. Taxonomy (NCBI): domain Eukaryota; kingdom Metazoa; phylum Arthropoda; class Insecta; order Orthoptera; family Morabidae; genus Vandiemenella; species Vandiemenella viatica. Next base: position 272,496,454 of record JARYHS010013630.1, read on the forward strand.
CGTCGAGTCCAGTGTGGTTGATTTGCCTTCTGTCTCCACTGTCTGTTCGATGATGGCTCTGCTGCTGGGCTGAATTTGAACGCCATTTGATTTTGTTTGAACGGATGAGCTCTGGCAAAAGGCATTTTCTGAAGGGCTGTGCTACACCTGTTTTACTGCAGAACCGACAAGGCAACAGCATAAGGTTGATTACACGTTATCCAATGTGTGGTGGCAGAGGTATCAACAAATGGTAAATCGCCAGTGAAGGACTCTTTGCTAGTCTGACAACAAGTTCATAGCATTGCCCAGCTACGATCCTGTCAGGTCAAATTGTACAAGATAAGATCTCTGAACTGTCCATAGTCCGGAGCAAACATTTAATTCATAATTAAACATTCAGAACGAAGAATTTCAATTTGATTACTTTTGGTTATTTTTATAAAATATTCTGGCGTCCACAGAAGGAAAGCTCATTAATTTTAATTAATTTCTTAAACTATGAATACAAGCTTGTATCATTTCATGTCAGTAAATTTAAATGACATTAAATTTTCATGAAGTTTTTAACACACTTTTCAAGAATTGTTAGTTTGCATACTTGACACCTTGTAAAACAGATCGTTCCATAATTCTTAATAATCTATTTAATTTGCGTTATCGTAAATACCCCTGTTTTTATGTTATGAGAGGAAAAACCAATAAAATCATTGATGATTTCTCACGTAAACCTAACGGTTCACGCAAGTTCTTCCTATTCATATTAAAATTTAAACACAATAACAATATTAATTACATTTCAAAGTTGGAAATAAGGCTTGAACGTCACAACTGGTAGACCACATCTACTTTATGACCGAGACCATGGATGTCTACTTCTAGATGTCAGTGTTGATAGACAGGCAATACTGCTTCAAGGAACACCAACGATCAATGTTGGACGTACGACACACGCATCCGTGCGGACAGTACAGCGAAATTTGGCGTTGATGGATGTTGCTGCAGAAGACCGACGCATGTGACCCTGCTAACAATACGCTATTGGCAGCAGTGCGCTCGTGAACATATTGGTTAGATCCTATATGACTAGAATAAGGTTGGTTAGCCAGACGAGTCTCGATTCTAGTTGTTAAGAGCTCATGGTATGGTTCGAGTATGACGCCGATCCAACAAAACCTTGGACCTAGGTTGTCAGGAGGGCATTGGGGAAGCAGGTGGTGGCTCGATCCTGGGACGGCTGTGTTAACGTGATGTGGACAGGGACCTCTGGTCAAACTGACGCGATAATTGACTGAAAATTATTATGTTCAGTTACTTGAAGACAATTTGAAACCATTAATTTCCTTCACGGTCCCAAACAATGACTGATTTTTCCAGAACGATTCACCATGTCAAGAAGAACATTCTGGACAGTTCCAGTGTGTGATTGGATCACCTAGATCGTCACGCATTAATGTAACTGAATATATCTGGGACATGATCAAAAGGTTAATTCGTGCAGAACCTCTTACACCGGCAACACCCTTAAGGAAGCCTATAAACGAAACATGACTGAAAAGTGTTTTAGGGGACTTCACATGACTGGTTGAATCAATGAAACGTCTGTTTTCTGCAATACGCCTGGCAAAAAAGTGGGTCCCATTACTTTTGACAATTCAGCGTATTCGTGAAGCGTAATTTCCGATCTAAGTTTACAAGGATGTTCAAGTTCTTTTTTGCAGCAAATCTTGAAAACATAATTAACTATAGTGTCTCATCAAATTTTTCAAGCTAGACTTCTCCAAACTGAACGGTTTACATGGACTGAATATAACAGTGTCCACTACGTTATGCGAAAATGAAATGTTAAGAGATAAATTATTTAATCGATTATAAATTAAGGATGAAAATTCACAACTCATCTTACTAAGAGGATTACTTCTAAATTCCTTCATCCCTTCCCCCCCCCCCTCTCCCCTGCATCGGCCACAGAGTACTACGACACAACGGCTACCTGTCACATAGGCGATCAGTGTGAAATCATGTGGGTAATACGGCATGTGCCCAAACAATGTTTTATAACCATACTAGCTGCAATATCCGGCGTTGCCCGGGTCAGAATACGTCACTCGCTTAATGGCGTGAGGACAAGTATCTGTTTCTCAGATATGTACAGGCGTATATATCATTAAACGTACTATATATATACTACACATACTTATTAACATTTTTTACATACAGTTAAGTTTTTAATTTCTCCTCACAAGACTTGATTACACATTATATTTGTAGTTTTATTGTTCGGACGATAAATGAACAAATTTTGAGGTAATTCAAATCGTGATACGCGACCTACAATTGGCGTGTGAAAAGCATGATTCTTTTGAGTTAAAGCCACAATATAAGAATGTTGGGCCCTGTACCTTGTTGGTAGTCATCCTGTAAACCAACATTGCTGGGAAATGCAGTCCCTTAAAACTGAGGGGTAATCCAGTTCATGTTAAAGGTATTCGCGGTATAAATACCATCTGCCCCTTTTCTTCGCCACTCTACACTGGCTTGGATGATGTTAATACTACAGTAGTTTTATACACAGTCTTGTACCATTACACAGTTTCGGCGTATTCAGATTCCGCAGTAAAATGACTATCAAACCAACCTTCAATTTGAGGAATTGTAACGGCATTCCTGGAACATTCAACGAAATTAAAAATTCAATCGGAAAATTTACACTTTCAGTTTCATCAGTCTTGGTATAGTTCGACATATAAATATTCCTTTTCCACGGAATCGTCTTTTGGATGTTCTTCTTGAATTTCGTTTTTCATCCCTAGAATAACTCGCTCGCTTAACTATTCTGAATTGGTATAATTTTCGACGATATCTAGGTATATTTTGCTTATGAGTTGTTCAGGTGTTTCAACAATGTTACAAAATTCATTTGTTAGTTCGATTTGACCAGAATTTTCGTCTATTTGATAAATGCCTGATGCGATAAAAAGGTTATCGGCAAATTACGTTTTTTCCTCTTCCGAGATTTGCGCTCTCATATTTGCTGTCAATCTGATTATTTTTTACATGCTGCCATATGAACGGCCTGTTAAGCAAGCTTTTATTTCATCCATTGTCGGTGATTTCGGAATGACAGGCAGTGTACTGACAAAAATTACATGACAATATTAGTAAAATATCCTCCCATTAAACTCACGTTATCTCGTAAATAACGGAGTGTTCTGTTTAGTGATCCAAAAACTTTCCGCGTGCCATTTTGCTTTTGTTCCATACGACGGCCTTGCACAGTTTCAATATTTGTCCATGTCCTGATGACATTGCAAAGTTAAATACCGGACTTTAAATTAGCCTTATACATCTTCGAGAATGGAAATTTCTGGAATGAAGCATAAATGATTTTCGGCATCTAAATTATTTTTAACAATACATTAGTATTGTCTGGGACAGTACAGTTTGGAAATATCTGGAAAATCATAAAAAGAAATCGTGAAAGATTTAAAAAAATATTTAAGTATTACAAGATTTTAATTACATAATTAAATTAACAACTGTTTTTAATATTTATAAATAATTATTGTAACTATTGATAATGCTAGTATTTGAATTACAAACTGTTTTTAATAATTATAAGTAATTTGTAGTTATTTAGAACACTGTTAATATTATAATTTTCAGTATTATACATCTTCGAAGATATATACATTTCTTCTACCTGCTAGATTCAAATTATACATTAGATAGATCACATAGATTCTGTATTATTATATATAATCTTAGAACATTTATGATTATTTTCTTCCAGCCAATCTCTCACTGACACATGGAACGCCACTCAAAACATTTTAGTCTATTTTTATGTAAAGAACATAAAAAATTTGGTAGTCTCATGTAAAAGTGGCCGCAAGTTGCGGCTGCCAGCTATTAAAGACATATAATTAGAGCCCGTGAGCGTTATCACACCAACAGCTGGAAGCCCCCTGCTGCGTCCAACTTTTACGTAGGCCACCAAAAGTTTTTATGTTCTTTACATGTCTCTCTTTGAAATAAATTATAATTTATTTTAAAAACAAGTGAACGATTTTTTTTAATAATTTGATTAAAAGTACTTGCAGCCATATTTTGATCGGTAACCCGGAAGAATCCTATTCAGCTACTAATAATTATGCACAAAAAATAATTGTATTTCAATCAAATAACAGTTGGACGTAGAAATCATGCAGCCGGATCTTAAGTTATCTGTTATTCTGTAAAAATTGTCTTCTAGTATCTTAAGTTCAAAAACACGGCGCGGAAACATCCACACTTAGCTCTATATCATTTGAAAAACTGATGTTTGAAGTTACAGGTTGATAATAGTAAAATCTGGGAGCAAAATAAGTTAGAAAGCAGTAGCGTTGTTATAATACTCGGCGTTATGTTAAAAAAAAAATTATAAACTGAGTTGGGAATGACGTGAAATGATACATCTTGAACAAAATGTGAACATAGAATTAGGGTATGCAAACATTGTGGGAAATGTGTATTTAATTACACTGAGCAGATTGTAAGTGGATGTTCAATGTGAATGTGTATGACATGATAATTAGCAGCTCAAGTGCCACATCAGTAATGGGGGAGACCACAATGACAAATGTTGACGATGTAACGTCAAACAGCAAATGGGTAATTAATCCTTCCTCAATTAACCGTTACAAACAGAATGGATTTACTAATACTGATCATCATTCTTTTAGTTTTAAAATTGCTGTACAGCTACTGCAATATTTGTTTAGTATAGTCTTGGTCTTTACTGTTGACCATTCTGTCTAAAAACTTCCGATGTTTGTGTTGAAATTTGCAATTTTCTATATTAGGAAAAAATAAGTTTTTTTGCACATTTCCGGTCTGTCGTTACTAATTTGCTGCATCACAACAACATCCTATTTTCTCAGTGGAAACAGAGTTACTCGTCACAATTTAAGCAACCAAAAAAGAATGTTTCAAAGTATTACAGGCTTTGTTTCTTTATACGTTTTCGATATTCTGTTTCTCATGATTTTCCGGGATATTTTTATACATAACTTTCTTATCTTTTTCGTTTCTTTCTGTGCCTAGAAATACGCCACTATAATTTTGAAACGGAGCGGTGTCTGTACGTCGAAGTTGTTGTATTAAAAAAAAAAAATTGTTGTGACAGACTATTCGTAGGAGTCAAGTTTTAAAGGTAACATCCCGGCATTCGTCTGGAATGATTTGGGGAAACTGTGCGAAACCCAAATCTGATTGACCGCATCGGGATTCCATCCCATGTCCTCCCCAATGCGAGGCCAGAGCCGCCACGATCGGTTTATGAGTTTTATTTGTTTGTGCGTTGTATGTTTCTTTTAGGATAGCGCAAAATCTAATGAACAAGTCTTGGCAAGGTTTTCGCATTTTAAATGCTAACGTCCTACTGATAATCCAAGGATTGTCTCAACACACCACTTCCCCTGTTGCAGAAAATTAGAAGCCAACCTGGCCACTATAGTTCTTAATCGTAATCTGCGGAACTTAAAACCTATCGAATGGTATTGTGGGGATTTTCACAATCTGAGGTTTGTATTAATAAACTATATAAGTTGAGACGGAGCTGAAAATTAGAAATCAGAGCAAAATTCCTACCCTAAACTCCATCTATCAATTCTTTCTATAAATATCGAACCTTTAAACTGTTAAATGCCCTTAGTGTAGCAACCTATCAGTTTTTAACTGAGGGTAGTGACAATGGAAATTACGCAAGAATAAAGCATTAAAAATAATAATTATGTGAATTTAATTTCTGATAAATTAACATCCCGCGGGAAACCTGTAACGTTAATATTCACACTAGACAGTAAATTGTGTTATATAGATCTTCGTTACATCTAAATATTGGTACTTCAGCAAATATTACAGTAGTATGTAATTCACTATTTTACTTACAGGGTATAAAGTTTGATTGATTCAACAATAGATGGCACTGAGTTTAGTTTGCATCAGGGTGCTCCCTTCTGAATTTTCTAAACAAAACTGTGGTCTTAAATATATATTGAAACTAGCCCAAAATTAAATTATGGTGCTGCAATTGACACCAATCTTTGCCTTAAAGCTAGTTGTTTTGAGGGTTGTTGCCCTGGGACATTTCCTCCCTCTGTCTTCTCTTCACTTCTAGGTGGTGTATTATTAGTTGGTCCTTAGCGCTCCGTCAGCACCAATGGCCTACTATGTTGTCAGCGGCAGTTCCATATTCGCCGAGACAACTGACCAGAGGATTGGCAGAGTGATGTGCTTCACTGTAGAATTTATAGGCATGTTGCCTAAATCTTTAGATAAGTCTGGGTGTCCCAGACGCCTCATGGACTGCGTCAGTGGGGAAACGGTATGGGCAGATGTAGTGCTCCCAATAACAATCAGATGGTACGGTCATTTACTACGCAGTAACAACACTTCATCTGTGAGAACAACACTTCATTTAAGTCCGGAGGACGGAGAGTACGAGGGAGACACAGGAAGCGTTGGCTGGATACCTTGTGAGAAGACATGCATCTAGTCAATGCCTCATCTGAAGATGCATAAGATTTACATAAATTTAACAAGTAGTCCGGTAAATCAGAAACTGCAAAGCGGGATTAATGCTAAGAAGAAGAATAACAGACAGATTAGTTTAACAAGTTAATTCAAATTCATTCACTCATTTATTTCATCTTTGAGTTTATTCATATTCTACATTAATATCAGAATGAACACGTAAATTGTAATTTAAAAATAGAATTCTTCGCTAAAATATTATGAAATATGAAAAACATCCTTTTTTACGTTTACCATCAATTCAAGTAAAGCATTTACTGAAACATTTACCCAAATTTGAAACTGACAATGCCATAAATATTTTCTTATATAAGGTTTTCCATTTCTCAGAATATGATCTTCACTTTATGCCTTGTGATGTTGAAACGTTCCAATTGAAATTTTCAGTAGGTTACACCGAGCGTGGTGGTGTAACGGTAAGCGTTCTGGCCTCGCATTCGGGAGGACGGCGGTTCGAATCCCCATCCGGGCAACCAGATTTGGGTTTTCCATGGTTTCCCAAATCACTCCAGTCAAATGCCGGGATGCTTCCTTCAAAATGGCTAAACCCGAATTTTTTCCATTCCTTGCCCCCCCCCCCCCAATCCTTTCCCGTCTCTAAATACCTCGCTGTTGGGAGACGTTAAGCAGTTAAAATAAAAAATAAAAATAAAAAAGCAGTAGGTTACCATGCCTCAAGAGCACAGCATTTCTAGCCTAAATCATTTTACGTAATAAATATAGCAACATAGTGAATATGGTATGCTTAATTTTAATCAAATGTTTGAGATTTATTGATGTTTCACTTCTCGAATCATATGTTTGGATAACAATTTCAGGAATATTGTTTGTAATTACAACTTAAATAATGATAAAAAATTTCACTTGCACTTAAGGAAACTGAAATAATGTTGCTTGTCCCACTAGATGACGATCCAAGAATTAAATATAGCAAGTGCTTACTTTACAGTAAAATTGTTGCCTCCTTGATCCGTAACTTTGATTTCACCAGTGTGCTTTGGCTCTATTACAATTAACACTTGTGTTTATTTTTTTTCCCACAAATAATAATATTCCGCTAGTTGGAACTTAGGAGCGAACTCTATAAGTGTAATCTCTTCACAGTTGCCTTAAACATGTCAACGCATCGGGCGTAAGCCACACACTTTTTTTACGGAACAGCATTCACAACAATGTACGTCAAATTTATGTTGATTTTTTGATGCTTCGATCTACTGTACTAAGAAATGCGATTTTTCCTAATGATTAATGTGCCTCCTATATACAGTTTCTCCCGTGGGACCCCGCAGCAGTACGACTGTGAATATAGCTGCCGCGTGCGCCTGGTGACGAGGAAGAAGGGCTGCCACCATTAGCCGTACGTCTCGCTTACGGCCTGCTATTGCGGGCCCACCTACAACCAGGAGTAATGGCTGCTGTGACGTTTGTGTCTCTGTGAAACACTTGTCGTTTCGCCTTGGCGGAGGCACATTTTGCCAGGCTGTGAGCTCTAGAGGAAATTGTAACCGAGTGAAACGCGAATTTAGAAATTCCTCATGTCGTTTGTATTTGCAATAAAAAATCAAACTGCTTCGTGATTTAGTATTTTCAGTATGGGAATATTCGAATAAATCATAATATAAACTGTACAAATAACGCAATTTGATTACCATAAACAGTTTCAAGAATTCGTTTGCTACAAAAGGAGTAGCATACTTGTGGACCGTTAAAAAATACGTTTATAAAAATTCCAACGCAAAAAGTATAAAGAATTTAATTTATTAACGTTTGAATATTGTAACTCGTAACTCATATACATCAATTGTAAAACTGAAACTATTCATGCTTTCCTTTAATATGGCCATGTCATGTAAAAAAAAGATTCAATACAAATGTATGTGTTCAGAAAAATAAAAAAAATTGAATGATACCTTCAACCAAATGCTGTTATACATTGTCGGTATTACAATAAATCACTTTACATTATCGCGGCTAATAGAATCACCGCTAATTTCTCAAAATTTATAGATTGAAATAGCTACTGAAATTATTGTTAATGGATAAAATTCCATCCAATCTCGTAGTTTACTTCTGTTATTAGTTATTCCGTTTCAAATTCAAAGATATACGAGTATCTACCCTCCTACAGACTAAATTACACTATCATTCATGCGGCCCCGTCTTGATGTTCGTGGTTAAGGAATGTTGTTTCTCCCGAAGAAAATTGGTCGGACTAGAGGAAATTATAGGTACGGAAAATGAATTTTTACACTAACAGACGAAATGTTCTGAATAGTTTGTGTCTACTGCTATTGCCTGTAATAAAAAGAGTAAGTTGGGAAACTCAACCTCGAAACACCGTAAACTATATTGTAGCGTCTCACAAAACTGGTCAACGGGGTTGGGAGGGATTGCACGACACGTCCGGCCGCGTGAATAGCTGTGAAAAGGTTCGCTGATTAGAGGCGGACGTGATGGTTAGTAGGCAGGAGTTTCCTAACTGCCGAATATATTTAAAATGGGATTTTACAGTCCGATACCAACACGTATGAATGATGCCTTAAACTCATGACGGATCACGTACGAGATAATAGGAGAATATCTCAGAACGTTGCAGGCATTGGAATAGTGGACTCGATTCTTTGGTCAGTCAGAGTTCTCGCTCTTCAACAGGCACTTATGCTTACTCAGGTTTGTTTACATGCAAACACTGACCACGGAGCGACAGCTTTCGAAGTGGTCTTCTGAGGAGAGGGAAACTTGACGGCCGACTTTGGTTGAGTGAGTTTTGGCGTTGTGGCTCGACTTTAGCAAACCATATGTGGGCACAGTTGACCACAATCCCCACATTTCTGTCACTCGTGTTTATCACTGTGTATTTGTTAAGTAAATGTTTACCATTGCAAATGTTTCGTAATTCTCAATCATTCAGGTGAAGTGTTATGAAAGAGAATAAAAACAATCCGTTCAATTTGTAACGCAATTATGTGTACCAGTGATCACTCAGGGTGGAAATTCCACCGTAATTCACTAAGCTGTTTAGTTTCTTTTGTAAAACGGTAATAATCATGGCATATATTTTTCGAATTTGTTCTATTGCGTTTGCTGTGAGCATGGATATATTACATGTTGTATACATTGAGGCCTTTGGCTGAGAGCATTTCCAATACGTCATTAGCTTGTGTTGTTTGCCTTAATTCCCGGCAGTAACTATGAAATTAAAGTGATACACACCACGCATAACTGTATCCGAAATTTTAGCTTCTGAACTAACCATAGCAAATGATGAACTGTATTTACGAATATTTTTAAAATAATGTTTTACTTTCTTTTTATGGTTCATTTGAATTTAGTCCATCATACAATGATTTAAAATATTCATTTTGATTTAAGGCCGGTAAAACTGCTTTAACCTTATGACAACATGAATTGAACGCAGTCTTTTCACCTGAAGTGACTTCTGATTCGATATGGTTTGCATTGCAAAAACCTGCATTGTAAGTTCTAAACTATCAAAATTTCTTTGAATGGCATTTAGTGCACGTTTAAGTGTATCCGTCAAAATAATTTCATCTGGTCTGTCACTTTTCGCGGGCTTGCTGAATAGCAGAAAACCCTTGATGATGATGATTTTATCATTTTGATCATCACGCAAATAGGTATTCCTTCTTCTTTGTCTCTCACTCAGATCGGTCAATGTTCTATGTCGAAGCATAATGGAAGTAGGGGCGAATATCCGAATGTTAAAAAAAATGACATTACTGAAATCGTGCTCACTTTTTTTAACTACCAATCCAATTTACTTTTTCTTTTTGTAGAAACCTTAGGCAAAACTAAAGTCAGTTCAAATTATCTGTTAGGATGTAGAATTCTCTGTAATATGGAAAATATCACTTTTGTAAATGTTCCTTTTTTAAGTTCAAAGACTAATCTCTAATTTATGCTACTCTTTTGTTTCACCAAACACCACAAAATATCTTAATGCTGGGGAATACACGTCAGATTGTTGGCTCCGATCCGATTTCACACACACACACGTTCGCGAATTAATTTTTTATTTCATAATGTATTTTTAACACATATATTAGCTATGCTTATTATATTTATTTCTTTGTTGTTGATCAAAGACAACAGACATTGGTAGAATCATTGCCATCAAAAAAACAATTGAACGTAAACAACTATTGTTTTAGTTTATTAAATTTAATGTATTTGTAACACATATTACATATAAAGTTTAGTTTTCTGCACTTCTTCTCCATATAAACTTTAACTATGCCAAATCTCACACTGCTCCGTGCGCGCAATATTCTTAAGAAGTTATTCGAAGTTGTCACTTCACGTATTAATATATAGAAGATTATTCGCATGGAGAATATGAGGCCCTCTGACAGCCACAAGAACATATCTGACATGAAATTGCAAGTAGGTTTCGAAATGCTGTTAAGCCTTTTAATAAAAACCAATAGTTGGACGTAAAAATATTTTTAATACGAAATAAACTCGAACGCCGTTGAAAACTTTTCGAAATAAACCGATAAATTTACAATCCATGATTTTATTTCTTATAATCTTCGAAAACACATAATTAGACCTGTGAAGCTTGAGCACCAATGTACAGAACTTCAGAAAACTAGAACAAATCAAGCAAACACAAAACGGTGACAAAATTGATTCTGCATGTGTCAGTCACGTCTGAGCGACGCCATATGCCTTGCAGCTATCAGTCCTTTAACACTTTTGCCTCCCTTGCCCGTCAGCCGCAGGGCAATGTTACCATATAATATACAATTAATATATATTGTCATTTCATTCTTCCCCGTGGGGGAGGTGGGCTGGCAGCACTGAGACATACACTGAAGGGCCAAGGAAATTTGTATACGCATGCGAATGCAATTACAGAGGTACGTAAACACTCAAACTAAGGCGCTGCGGTCAACAATGCCTGTATAAGACAACACGTGTCTGGCGCCGGCGTCAGATCGGTTACTGCTGCTACACTGGCAGGTTGTCACGATTTAAGTGAGTTTGAACGTGGGGTTATAGTCGGCGCACGTTAGATGGGACACAGCATCTCCGAGGAGGGGATCCTCCCGTACGAACATTTCACGAGTGCACCGTGAATATTGGGAATCCGGTAAATCATCAAATTTCCGACATCACTGCGGCCGTAAAAGGATCCTAAAAGAACGGGACCAACAACGACTGAAGAGAATCGTTCACCGTTACAGAAGTGAAAGCCTTCCTCAAATTGCTGCGGATTTTAATGCTGGGACATCAATAAGTGTCAGCGTGCGAACCATTCAACGAAACAGCATCGGTATGGGCTTTCGGAGCCGAAGGCCCACTCGTGTACCCTTGCTGAGTGCATGACACAAAGCTTTATGCCTCACCTAGGCCCGTCAACACCGACATTGGGCTGTTGATGATTGGAAACATGTTGCCTGGTTTGACGAGTCTCGTTTCCAATTGTATCGAGCGGATGGACGTGTAAGAGTATGGAGACAACCTTATGAATTCATGAAGCCAGCATAACAGCATGGGACTGTTCAAGCTTGTGGAGACTCCGTAATGGTGTGGGGCGCGTGCAGTTGGAGTGACATGGGTGCACTGATACGTCTAGATACGCCTCTGACAGGTGACACGTACGTACGCATCCTGGCTGATCACCTGCATCCATTCATGTCCATTGTGCATTCCGACGGACTTGGGCAATTCCAGCAGGATAATGCGACACCCCACACGTCCAGAATTGCTACAGAGTGGCTCCAGGAACACTCTTCTGAGCTTAAACATCTCCGCTGGCCACCAAACTCCCCAGACATGAACATTGTTGAGCACGTCTGGGATGCCTTGCAACGTGGGGTTCAGAAGAGATCTGCACGCCCTCGTGCTCTTACGGATTTATGGACATCCCTGCAGGATGCATGGTGTCAATTCCCTCCAGAACTACTTCAGACATTTGTCGAGTCCATGCCACGTCGTATTGCGGCACTTTTCCGTGTTCACGGCGACCCTACACGATATTAGGCAAGAGAACCAGTTTCTTTGGCACTTCATTGTATTTAAATGTTAACAATATTGAAATAAAATAGGTGTTTATTCTAGTTTTTATATGATCAGAGCGATTTTTGAGGGTTTTTTTTTCACGATATTTGGTCTTTGTTTTTCTCACAGGTTTTCAGATGGTTGCATATAATTAAAATTGTTCTTTAAGAAGTAGGGTATATTTTGTCTCTTTTCTCGGTCAGGGTGAGGATGTTTAAGAAGTGGATTTTTTTTTAACTGCTTTACGTCTCTCAACAGCGAGGTCTTTAGAGACGGGTAAGAAGTGGAGTGTATGAGCTATTTGTTTAGGGGGAGTCCATTAATGACGTGAGATGAAATGGGAGGTGGGTGTCAAGGGATATCACATGTGAGGTTTTGAAAATATTGTGGAATTGTGGAGCTAATAATAAGAAAAAAAAATTCTAGAAATGACGCGAAAATCACCTTGCATAATTAATGGACGTCCTCTTATTAGGAATAGGTAGATAGGGAGGTGATGTGTTTCTGTGATTAGACTATAGGTTCAAGGATTTTTATTTTTGAAACTAATTATTGTATATTTTAAATAGAGGGATTCTATATGGATCAGGATATGGGGAATTTCATTCGGATGTACAATAAATGGGTTGGTGATGGTACTCGGATGGGTGCCATTCTATTATATGCAGTCAGTTGTAAAAGCGGTTAGGAGCGGATAGCCATGAGAGGTGGCTGCAGGTGAGTATGGGGAGCAGAAAAGCTTTGTAGGTGTATATACTATAACAATGTTGCTGTGTAGTCCCCGGGATGTGCCGGTGAGTAACGCCTGGTGTTCGTTTTTGAGATGATGGTTTTGTGATGGGGTATCCAGGTTAGGTGTCTTTTTAGGGTGATGCCTCGGTATTTTACAATGGGATGGTTAAAAATTGTGATATTGAAGTTGGCGAGGTGGTATCTTCAGCTGGTTTTCCCGTAAAATGATAGCTTGAGTGTTTGTTTAGTTTATTAATAACCTCCAGTGGTTGCACCATTTAACAAACTCGTCAAGCTGTGTGTGCAGTGATTTTTTAGATTGATGAAGGGATGTGTGTATTGCGAGGCAGGCAGTATCATCTTCGTAATTTATCATATAGGTTTGTGATGAGGGTATAGGTACGTCCAATGTGTGCAGGATGTATCGAAGGAGCAAGAGGCCAGATCCTTGGAGGGCACTGCGGTAGGTGTGAAAATGCGGAAGAAGATGTGTTACCATATTCTACATTTCAAAACATATACTACTAACTTAAACTATAGCCGGCCTCTGTAGCGTAGGGGCTAGAGTGCTAGCTCCGCGTGCCGAAGGTCGCCGGTTCGAATCCGGCTGCGGGCATGGATGTTAAGTGTTGTGTGTCTGTGTGAATGTCCTGTCCGTGGCAGCCTGTGGCGTCCATACATTGAAAAATACAATATATATACTGGATGACGACTTATACACTGAAAGCAATAATAATAATATTGAGCTGGCTGTATGGCCTCCGTTGATAAGTGCCATTAACGGGGGAAAAAAAAAATTATCTCTGACTCACATGCAACCTCGTTAAAAACCATAACATTATACAGATATATTACAAGGGTATAACGATATCGTTATACCTTGGTGTACTAATGAAACCGTAATGGAACTACGTTGCCGAGCAATTAAGTTCACCTCCAATATCCAGGTAGAAGGCATATTATTAAAGTAGATTCACGTGCAGTCATGTGCAAAATTATGTAACAGAATCAAAAACACTTCGTGCCCTTGATGGGCATTCCGTGGGGGTGTCAAATGGTTCGTGGTGTCGCAGGGTGGCGACACAGGCGGGCAGACACAGTGACGCGTCGAGTTGGTCGATAGGAGGAGGCCAGCCTGGCGTGCCCGCCGGTGGCTTTTAGCCAGATTAATAATTGAAATATCCACGGCGCGCGGCGCGGCGCGGCGGTGTCGGAGTGCGCCTCCGCGCTACGCGCACAGACTGCCAGATTGTAGCCCGGCGGGCGCGGCGGCTGCCGTATCGATGTCCGAGCTCGTTACTAATTCAAAGATCACGCAACCAACCCGCCGCTGCACTATGCAAGTCCCGTGTTCATAAATGAGGGTAAACAGTTATCGGCAGGCACGCATTAAAAATAACGAGTACTCGCAAAGGAACTGAAATGTGTGGTTAATATTGAACGTGGTTCTTCCATGTACTATTTTTTTCTTTCTTTTCGATGAACTTCGTGACTGTTTCAAAGCTTAACCATTTGTATATCGAGTGGATATTCTGTCTAATCCATGTTTTGTTTAAAATTTTCTATCCATTCTCGTGAGATTAGTACCTTTTTTTATCTGCTTAATGTCTCTCTGACAGCGCACGGGAAAGGATGGGGGGGGGCAAGAAATGGGAAGGAATTCTGCCATGGCCTTTTGAAGGAAGCATCCCAGCATTTGCCTGGAGTGATTTGGGAAACCGTGGAAAACCCAAATCTGGATGCCCGGACGGGGATTCGAACCACCGTCCTCCCGAATGCGAGGCCAGAACGCTAGCCGTTACACCACCACGATCGGTAGATTAGTACCACAATAAATTTAAAAAAAAAAAAACAAATACTTCATACATACATTTTTATTAATCTCAGTTAACTTTCCATTTGTTGAAAATTAATAAGATCGCGTGTTTCAACACGGTCAATAATTCAAATGATGTTGCAACAAAACAATCGAAATCGAATGTAAACAACGATGCGATGGTAAATAACAGGATCCAAAAATTTCTTAAAAATTCGAGAAAGTTTACAACTACAAATAGAAGATGTGTTTAGCCATTGTTAATATTCCAGCAAAAAATATGGTTAACATCACAGTTATGATTAAAATTGCAAAAAAAAAAATATCTTTTCCTTACGTGATTAAGTATTTGGTACTAATGCCGTCTAATGTGTTGTTTTGCTTAGTAAACAAGCCTACTAACTCCATTAACTGTGCAAAGAAATAGAGAAATGATCATAAAAGAAAACGGAAAAACGAGAATGAATGGACAAATATCTTACCCAACTAACGTTGCAATAGTTGGGCAACAGATGTGTTAGCGATTTTGTGGGGAGAGGGGAAGAAAGTAGAATTGGGAAAGAGTAATTCTATATAGGTGTTAACAATAGTTTTTTCCATTTCCTGTGCAGATTATACAATCCACAATGACGGAAACATGTATATCACTATTGATACTGTTATGCTGAATGCATGTGCAAGAGACTTTGTGTCCTTTGTAATTCCTGATGGATTTCAACATAAGATGTTTTCATAAAAGATTTAAGAAAATAATAATAATAATAATAATAACACTTTTAGTTTCCAGATCTAGTGTTTCAGATATCTTTTGTATTTAGAATGTTGTAAAATTGAAACTTTTGAAAACTTTTTGAATGTGTGACGTCCATTTAAACTGTACAGAAGTCTGGTGGCTCAGTTATTAAGGTGTCTTACAGGAGATCGAAAATTCCTCGGTTTGAATCCCCATCTCGGTGGGTATTTTCATTGGCCCCTAACCCAACCTTCACCTCTGACATAGCTTGATGTGTAATGTGAAGTACGCCAGAACGCTTCCGTGGTTCGGATTCCACGTTAAACTGTAGGTCCCTGTACGCGGTAGGACTAACGGGTTAGGTAAAGGTAGCTACGACATGGACTGATGCGCAGCCAATATAAACCCTGTCACCAGGTCATTACGACCACACGGAATTATTATTATTACTTAAACTGTATGTAACAAAAAAAATTTATACAATAAATGTCTATTCAGCAAATGCTATTTAATTTATAGTAACTGGTACTTTGCCGTATATTTTGGTAACTTTGTGAGATTTGTATTCCAGATTATTTAATTACTTGAGATCAATGTATAAATACCAATATATATTAAAATAAGTACTGTTTCACCTATTAATCATTCTGAGCTGATAGCGTCGACCATATACAAGAGGTGATTTAATCCGTAAACTTTCTGAGCAATTCTCGCAATTCAGTTTTACAGAAGTAGCACATTTTTTTCTGATTCAGCTTTAATATATGTTGATTCTCTTATTGTTTAGTTACGCCATATAGTTATACAAACACATATTCTCCATTTTAAAACAACGGTGATCTAAGTAACGATGTTATTATAAGTGAATTAAAGAAGAATTTTTTTCAGTATTGCAATACTTTTTAGTAAAAGATTAATGTAGGAAATGAGGGTGCAACATTCTTATTATGCTATACCTGTTTCCAGTGTATTATTATAGGAAACTATTTTAGTTTGTTCTGGTATCGTCATCACGAATTATGCTATTGACAAAGGGCTTTTCATTTGTTTAGCGAGAGGTTTTCAAAAAGAAGAAAACTTTTACAATGTTGATGAACTAAGTTATTTGTCGTTATGTTTGTTAGTTTGTTACAAAGTTATTCTTTAACACAGACATAAGTTTTTGTAACTTACTGTCGGATATTTTTACACCTTTCTGCAAAAACTCGTATCAGCTTTTAATGGAATAATTTATATGTCTTACAAATAAATAAATAAATTTACAATCTACAACTCTTATCGAGAATACAGCAGATAAATTCAGTTTCTGGTAGAAAGTAATGATTTTGTTAATTTTTTTTATTTCGACACATAAAGGGGAGTAGATAATTGAAATAAAGTGAAGGAATAAAAATGCATAAAAAACTGAATAATTTTCGCTTTTATTTTTAATGATTTTACTGATGAGTCATTTTAGTATGTTTCGTTGATGTATAACGAGAGGCCTTTGTGTCAGTTGTTTATAGGTCGTTCTAAAAAGAGGGATTTTAGTAGTGGGACAGCGATGGCAAGGTGAGGCCCGAGGGAAGGTGTCTGGTATAATGAATCAACCCTTCGATCGAAGCTGCAGGGTGAGTGGCTGAGACAGAAAGCCGCTCTATCCTCTGATTTGGATGTTAACCTCGTTGCTTTTAATTTATTTTTATTTATTTATTTATTTTTTATTTTTTATTTTGTTTTACTTGTGAGTCCAGTTACGACCACCTAAAGACCCGAATCTCCGGCAATTTACTGACAGTCAGCCTTTTTACCTCATTGCCGGGTCTCAGTATATGAAGGTCTTTTGTCAAGTATGGCCTGCAATCATCCAATCAGCAATCTGTTTGTAATTTATTGGAAATATTGAGTGATTCTGCAGCGCAAACAAAAGCTTTGTCACAATATGGCGCTACCTGTTAAAAGCTATTTGCCAAAGTGAGAGAATGCTTAGAAAATGAAGAACCTACTTAGACATAATTTCGGTTTACTATTTATAAGATTGGCCTCCGGCAATGATGTGATATTTGTGGATCTACCGTAACTGGGATCGCATCATTGAATTTATTCAGCACAGATGCAGCAATAAGGTAACTCCGACAGCAACCTGATTCGAGAACATACACGGCGGTGAGTCAAACCAGTTGATACGCCATCTTAAAAAAAAAAAAACAAAATTTTACTGTTTTGATCTACTTTTATCTTTACTGCGATGTCTCAATTCTATTTCTCAGACTAATTTTCAGATAAAACGTCGAGTTACTTTTATTTTGTTCCTGACACTGAGGCCAGCAGATTGTCCCGAATCGAGAAAAAAAACAATATTTCCAGAGGTAATTTGTTTGATTTGTTGCGTATGAATGTGGCGCCAAGGCCAGTTACAAATTGTTTCGTATTTTCCTGCAACTGGAAAACGACGCACGGGTTATTTCGATTTTGGTTTTTGTTGAATGGTTGTGTGTTGAGGAATCAAAAACTTATTATTGTTTTTATTACAACCGACAGTAAATTCGATTCTCTCACCTCAGTATTTAAATCGTGCTTAGGACAACTCTTTTTTTTAATCTATTTAGTTTAATTTCTTTTCGTTCACATTGCATGAATCTTCTTCTGATTTTTGGTTAGTAAAAATGCTCTGTTACCACGAAGCTGTCAAGTATGAGAATGTAAATACCTTTGTAATTCAGTAGGAGCGAAGTCTCATCAAAACATTTCGAACTACCTCTGAAAAAGTTTCTAGCCACGCTATTGTTTAGTTGTTTCCTTAAGGATTACGTGAACAGTTTAATCCGCTGTTATAAGTGACAATTATTGTGAAATCTCTTTCATTATTAATTTAACTTGTCTACGAATTTTTCACCCCACCTAACCCACATGGGTTCTTACTGTGCTGGTTACATTATTTGTAGAATCTCTCCGTCCTTAGGAGAGTGACAACAATAACTTGATCGAAACCATCATATTGTATTCTATAGTTAGATATGGGATTCACCTCGCAATAGATGTATTTTTAATACAAATAGATTTAAGAATTTTCTATTTGATTTCCCATAATTTTATTTTGGAATAACGAGTATTTTGTTAGAGTCTGTAACACCACAGAGTGATTACATGAATATCGATATGTGCGATATCGCAGGTGCGATATGGAGTATCGCATGGAGTATTTGGGGGACGGTTGCAAAAAAAGATGGCGAGTGGTTACAGAGAAGTGTGCGCGCATGGGTTGGTTCTGGATTGTGCCATGTGCTAGGGGACACTAAGCGAATGCGCAACAGCCACTATGGTAGCGATGTCAGTGGCAGTTTAAGTGTGGCGTGAGAATAACCAAAAATTATAGACTGTGAAGTGAAGTACTGTAATTTGAGTGGCTGTAGTTATGACTGCATGATCGCGTTCGTCACTTAACCGAACTTGCAATCTTCAGGATCTCGAAGACCGATTACGAACCACATATGTCTGGTGGTTTATGGCGGCGTGTTGTGTATCATCCTTGTGAAACTTAACATAGTAAATGAGTGAAAACTATGCCCATGAAAGTTTTGTTTAAGTCATGCACGTATGGTTCCTATTGGGTGACATTAAGCATTTAATTTCGGGCATCTGTCTGTGGCGACCGATCAGACCGAATCTGCACGGAATATAATAGTGAGCTTATATTGGCGTACAATATAGTTAAGCCAATGGACTAACTTTTTCAATTTATAGTGTTACAGGTCCTAGCGCTTGCTAGAAGACGTTTTGAATTGTTTAACTTAAGTGGGGTTACTAACATTGATTATTTTGTCCCTCCTCTAAGATCTTTTGCTTTTTCATGAAGTTTCTTTGTCTTGGAGGCTCCTAATAATAATAATTTATAAGATATCCGACACTACTCCATATTTTAGATTAGGGAAGACTAGGACTGGTTTAGCACTTACTGATATAAACTATCCTATAAGATGGCTAACTGGTAGCCTGTTCTTTTAATGGCCACTGAAAACTGTGCATACACAGGAGATATTGTGTACTGCAAGGACTACAAATTCTAGCTCCTTGAAGCTAATCATTACTTCCGGTACTAATTGATTGATTGAATGACTAACTGAATAACTGGCGAGACATCGTAGCTTCTAAGGAGGACATGAGCAGTAGAGTAGGCTAGAAAAGTAGGTGCGATCGATTAGATAACCCTTAATTATGGCTAAAGTCTACTAAAAGAATCAGCTGGAATACTTGGACTTGCGTCGTAACAGACCGGGTCGAACCAGTCGATGGGTACCTTACAGTAAGCATTTTTATCGATCAGCACAATATGTTCAATAGCGTCTGTATTCACCATCCAGAACAAGTTAACTTCATAAAATTGAATAACTATCTGAAAAATAAAAAAATTCCTCTTAATAAAAACCTAAGATCCAAGATGATCTTTACAATTTCACTTGAGCCAGTGGTAGACTGTTCCAGAAGAAACCAATACTTTTAAGATGCGGCAGGATAGCGTGATATAGAGTGATACTATTGTCCTGAGCAGCGTGAACTTCCACCTCGTGTGCGTAGTTCACTATGTGGAGAGTAGCCAGCAGTTTGGAGATAACTATAAAGGCAAAAGTATGTGCACGTATGGTTAACTCGGTGACAATGAGAAGAAGTTACTTTAATCTCAGTTGTATTGATTTTGTCCTCGATTACTTCATCAGGAAAAATATCACACTAGCTTCCATAGGGTATCGTATAAATGTGGGTTACTAAACGAAACTCATAAAGTTCGATAGTCAAGTTTGTGAGCAGTTGTGTACGAACCTGGCGCAAGTGCCAGTTGTTTCTTAAGTTGCTTGCCTGAAATCTTCAAATCACAGTTATGCAATTGTTATGAATTTATTAAGTCTGATAAAGTGTGTTGGTATTTTCGTGTTGGTTGCCATTTCTCACCATGTGGTATAAAAACTATTGTGCGATACCAACTTTCAGACCTTTGTTTGAGGAATAACCTTTTCATTTAATTAAAACATTATTTTCTGACTGTAAGATTCACTGGTGATCTGAACTATTAATATAAAAAACCGTTATTAAATTTTAATACATCCATAAACTGTTTGATTGGTACAAGTCAAGGTATGTTTTCAGATGTTAAGTACTAACTAACAATCAAGATATCCGTGGCGTTGCTCAGTGCATTTATTTGAAAATTATTTACATTATACTCGATAAAGTAATTAAAAAAATAACAAATAAGGAGCATGGACCACAATTAAGTTTGATTAACCAGCTTGCCTCTTTCTGAGAAGGGCACCTGTTTTGTTTACGAATAATAACTGAGATCTCTCTGACTGTTTGACCTTTGCAGATAATCTAACAATTTTCACCAGCAGCAGACAAGAGGCAATCTACTGCCTAAAAAAATTCCATGAAATTTCAGTTAAACTGGTCTCCAAATTTTATACGCTAAAACCTCACTATATGGAAGGATCCTCGCGGTACCAAGATGAAACGCGGTTTGGCAAAATTTCTAAATTTACCAAATTCACATATCTAGGAGAAATTATTCACCCTGCTGGACTGAATCGTAAAGCAAACAATAAGAGAACATCTAAATTACAAAAGGCCTATAGAATCACCTGTAAAGATACAAGTTAATATCCCGAAATTCAAAGTTAAGACGATATAACACCATAATCAAATCAGAGGCATTATACACATCGGAAACTTATATTATTCGGGGGAGATCACTGATTAAAGATATTTAAAAGCAAGAAATGAAAATTTTAAGGTAAACCTGTGCCACAGTTTTTTCAGAAGGAGTTTGAATGAAAAGGAAAGCACATGAACTATATGAGCATTCCGAAAAAAAAAATCTAACAAATTCAGGAAAAGACGAATTATATTCTACGACCATAATATCAAAATGAATAACAGCAGACTAACCACGAGAATTCTCATCATAGCAATTGCAATGAAAACAATTGACCACTTGAAATCGAAATGAACCTCCAGAAAAACGGAATCACAGATGATATCATACAGGACATTTGCAAATTTAGTAGCATGGTTAATAACCACCAGTTTACCAACAAACAGTGTGTTAGAGGAAGGAACACCTAGACTTAAGATTGTAGGGTAGAGCTTAGCGAGAGGATAAAGAGATTTTGGGAAAAGAAGAAAAAACACATCTACTAATTAAGTACAATCGCGCTCTTCTGTTGGACATAACGATAGAAGAAGAAGAATTCAAATCCCTGTATTAATCGAGAATTCTCGCAAACGATAACCCCTGAAACATCAGTTCACTTGCCATATAGAGCCCTCATAACTGTCCGAAATATATTAGTTTCATCTAACTGTAACTTATTTGTGCTAATAACACTTTATGAATGGAAATGTATTGGTTACCGAAATGCTTTATACACACTGTTGCAGAATGACCAAAGTACGTCATCCCGCACAATTTTAATTATTAAAATACTTGCAATGGATAAATAATTAAGGAATATGTGCTAAGTTTCGAGGCTGTAGCCATCCGAACGTGTGAACTGACGCTCAGGCGGTCCCCTAGCGGAATTCCCTCCCTGACGACACCAGACACTGGGCGGGCAGTACCAGGCGGGCAATATGCAACCGCTTGTTTGGCAGAGAGTGGATATAGTCCCCAGGGTGTGTCACCGGTCGAGGGAGACAACAGGTTGGGTCCTTGGTTGGAACATTCACATTCAACTAGTTAACTTGCAGTCACGGAGGTTTCACAATGTGTAGCTAGTCTGTCCGAAAGTCGAGAAAGATCTCTGACCAGTGAAAACGTCTGTTGAGAAGGAAGATTTCTTGACGAACCAATCGAAAATGTAGAGATACCCCATGATCCGAAATACTGGAATTTTTGTTCCCATGTCGCCGAAAATCATGGAGAGAGGCGTGTCTTGGTTCAAACTGGTGGGAAAAGACCGCAGAAAACGAGGCGAAGAAGAGAAGTGAGGGACTTACGACTCCGCTTTCGTCGAGTGATGGCGTACTTACTTGTCTTGAGCACTCTGCCTTCGCAGGGTGAAGGCAATTGTTATCTTACTCGGGTCGTATAGTACGATCTGACTGAATGTCTAGATGTACTCAAGTGGCTGGTTGCTTGAGTTTGGTATGATCTAATGTCACATAATTGCTGCCGTCACTGTTACAGTCATCACATCCCACATTAATTGGTTTCCACGAATAAACAGCCTTTAACGGCTCCATCAGGTAAATATGAGCGTTTTAGAGACTTTTCTCTTAGTCAACTGAACTATATTGTATTAAAGCAGAGAGCTCGCATGATATGGAAAGACAAACTAATTTTTCGTACACTTTAAATCATTCAATTTTGTGGTTGTAACATTACGGCACCCATATAGGTACTTCATGCTATATGTAACTTGTTTAACGAAATTCGATCGATCATTTCGAGGAACTGTTATAATCTGCTTTACTAATTTCAATATGTTTATTTTCTGTCTATGTATCGTTTTCTACTAGATATTTTTATTTGTCGGATCATTGTAAGAAGAGGCATCGCTTTATTGAATTTTAACATTTCTTGTGTCGATAGTAGCTGTAAATGCATAACAATCTGTAAGCCTTTATGAGTATGTAATAAATGTCAGGTTAATACTTTTATGATAAAAAATACAACTGTAGTCAGTCTATTTCCTTGAAGCATTAATAAATATCTCCATTTCCACTGTGAATATTAAATTTAATATCCAAATTATCATATTAATTAATTTTATGAGCAGTGAAAGGAAACTAGGTAATTTATTCAAAATGCGCATTTAGCGATAAAATAATTAACCCCAAATAGCAACCCACTAAAACACCAAAATGGTATTTAATTTCTAGTTCAGTTCATTTGTTTTAATCATAAATTATATAAAGCTTAGAATGTTGCATTTTGTTAACTGAATGGTATACAGCTTGTATGAATTGCAACGCCCAGAGGGAGTGGCTGAAAATTGGTGATGTTTTTTTTTATGTCATTCGGCAACTCAATGTGATTATCATAGCTTACAGCGAATCAATCATTCAGTAGGCCAATTTATATTGAAGCTTCTAAGTAAGGACACGTCATGATTGACAGGACATTTGCACAGACACACAACACTAAACACTCATGCCTTCGGCCGGACTCGAACCGGCGACCTTCGGCACGCGTAGCCAGTACTCTGTGGATGTGTGAAACAATTAAATCATAAAGAGCGATTAAGATTGCAGAGAGATGGCGTACACGCAGGCTTAAAAGCGCCCTCTCGTGTGTGGCCGGACTGACGCCAAGCTCTGTCGGTGCAGAGACGTCAAACGACATGGAAACAGGCATAAAGTAGCCGGTATGCCTCGTCGATGGCAATGTCAGCATGTGTGTGAGTTCGAACGGATTTGTCATACCGTGGACATTGCGGCTCTTATAGTACATGCTGCAACTACAGCGATGCGTGACCAAAGGATACAAGAGAGTCATACACAACGGCGAGTGGGTACTCTACCACGTAATGTGACAACGGTGCAGGGTAACCACCATCGTCTTGGCATGCCCGAATCAAACAGAACTGCGTCATCCACAGTGTCGGCTCAATGATAGAGTACTGAAACGTGTGTGACATGTCTGCTCTATGGTTCGACGCAATGTACTGAAGGAATGACAGGCGGAATACATGTTATTGCATCGGTTTTCATTGGCCACGAACCACCTGTGCCTGAAAATGCAATTAGCAAGTGAACGCCGTCACCGGCGTGCTGAGTGTCAGAATGTAATTTTTTATGTCACGCTTCAATTTGTCCTACATTGATGGTGGCGTACATATTAGGCACTACCGTGAAGAACACAATCAGGCAGATTGCAACGTTAAGCAGCAAACGCCAAGCGTGATGATTTGGGGCATTTTTTGCTATAATATGCGATAATGCCTCTTGCGTATTGAGGGCATTCTAACAGCACCCGCTACATAAGGGAGATTTTGCATCTCAAGGCACTGCCTCTCCTCCAGGCAGCAGGACAAAGACCGGCCACATGTGGCGAGGAACGTGCAAGCCTTCCTCGAAGAAAGACGGGTACCACTGCTTCCCTGTCCTTCACGTTCTCCTGACCTGTCACCTATCGAATGTGACTGGGATATGGTGGGTCGACAACTTGTTCATTCTGCTCCTCCTGCAACCACTGTAGATGCCTTATAGACGCGTCTACGAATCCCAACTTCTCTTTGATTCCATGCCACGACGCCCACAGTCTCTGATTGCAGTATGTGGTGGCTTCACACCATACTTTTTTCGGTCAAAGCACATTTTCAGTTCTGTAATTCTAATCATTTGTGTGTTGTCATGTCCCTAATCTATGGAATAAATATCACTCCAATCACATGTATCGGTGTCGTAATTTTTGTATGAGAGAATTTTATAGTATTTCCAGTTACTCACAACCTAATAGTAACGACGTATAAGAATGGTGAGAAGCTCTAAATAATATTTTGCCATATTCTTGATTTGTTTCTATGTTAACGTAGGGTTACCAGACGTCCCCGTTTCCCGGGGACAGTCCCCGTATTTAGCTCTTTGTCCCCGGACAGATTTCGTCCCCGCAATGTCCCCGGATTTTTACTGTTGATCCCAGAATTTTTTTAAAATCTAGATATACTTTTTTAAAAGCCCTGATTTGCTAATGCATTCCTTTAAAGAAAGAAATCAATGAAATTTCTTCTCTAAAGGAATTGGTGTCAAAAGATAAAGTAGACGGATGGAATGAATCCAGTGTTGGTGTAAGATGGAATTAACTTTATTTATATTTTTCTAACAAAATGGTCCCATATGTTCAGCTTCGCAACTTAGTAGAACTGTATTTGTGTCTTCCTGGGGGTAACACATCTGTAGAGAGAGTTTTCTCCTCAATGAACATGATGTGGACATCACAGAGCGTCAGAATGAGTACAGAAATAGTTCAAGCTACACTAACTATATTAACAAACTTTTCCATGACTTGCCGACAATTTTCGGGCAGACAAGATCTTCTCAAGAAGATTCATTCTTCTGAGAAATACCAATGACAATTGACAACAAGTTGGAGGTAAAATCAGGTACCATATCTTTTAAAATACTAAATATATAACAATGACAAATATGTTTCTTTTAAGTTAACCCAACCTTTAATCATCATATAACTTATGAACGTGCATCGCATCATTAGGACAAAAAATGTCGAAAGCGTCCCCGGATTTTGGTGAAAAAGTGCTGAAGCGTCCCCGGATTCGGAGAAAAAATTCTGGTAACCCTATGTTAACGTGGTAATCGTGTCACAATTTACAATTCTAATGGAACCTCTTAGATTGTTCGTGGTTTAATTAATCTGATAAATAACTAGTCCCCGATACCGTTCATTTTAAACTTGCTTTTATTTTGATAAACACGATGTCAAAGATACAGTTTACATGCATACATACAATCCATCGATTGTATATAACACTTCTTCCATAGACAATACAGTACTTGGCCGTCGTAAATTGAGTCGGTGAAAACTGTTTCTCTGTCTCGGATCTTTGCTTTATATAAGCTACATCGAAATTTCTAGAACACTTCAAAAGATTCCGACAGATAATTCTCGAACATTAACAATACTTAAACAATTGAAACATATTATAAACAATAAGAATTAATACATAATAATTTACCATATATACAAAATGGCCTGAAATAGAAATTAAAGATACTTAAATAAAAAATATTCACAGAAATAATTTAAAACTTTAGCAAATAATCATTTAGACATCGTACTTGCAATAATACTTGGAATTACAAACATTTCAGCAATTCTCTTACACAATTCTGTTTTTAAACAAATTAAATGACCTCTAAATAATTTGTTTAAAAAAACTAAGTTTATTTACATTGATTTACAGTAAATTGCAAAACAAACATACCAGATCATATTCAACCAAACTCGAAATTACTGTAAGTGCTTCATAAAATACAATTCCATTTAATTTTAGGTTTGGGGGCTGTTACAAACTACTTACTTCGATATTAACAACCTTGAGCCATGAATCGAGATTGAATGCAGTCCCCCCCCCCCCCATTAATATTCTCAGAGCACTGTGCAGTTGACTTTGAAGAACTTTTCACACTTCTAGTAAATTTATCTCCTTCTATTTTTACTTGTTAATAATGACTAATAATTGCAATTAGCGATCCAAAAAGTATATGCTGCTTTTGGATTTTGGGTAGCGACAGTTTCATAGTAATTATTTTATTGATGTTGTATGAATAGTTGCTAATTGGATATTGGAACGCCACTTGTTTTCCGTATACGTCACACTAAATTTTCATTGAAGGAAAATACTATTTACTTAAAATATACTAGTGTTTCCACGGGTTCGAATAAAACTTTTCTCAATATATTTACTTAGAACAATCACGGACGTAAGTTTCAGGCGATATATTAACTTTCAGTCTCTAGTCCAATGTCAGTATGTTGATAAATTCGGGCATAAAAACAATAAACACTCTCAATAACTTTAGATGATTTTCCATTGGCGATATGCTTAACAGAATTGCAGTAAACGCTTTAATTAGTGACATATAAACGCCGCATTCTCTTAGGCTTCCGAACGTCAAGTATAACAGGTGAAAGGGCCTGCGGCTGGAAATTGGCAAAGCGGCAAATCAACCGGGCGGTGCCTCACAAAGGGGTCGTGTGGCTGGAAACTGATGCGAGTCGAACAGAGGGCAGCAGGGAGGGACAAACAGCAGCGCGTCCACTGTGTAATGACAATACAGCGTCAGTGCTTGACGTGAATGGGGAGGTAATCAGCTAAAATTGTGCGTAACATAGAAGCATAGGTAATACAGTTGAAAACACGAAGCCATAAAAAAGAAAACCTCAATTTTCTAACAATACTAGCATCAAGCCCGTCCAAAATGAAGGTTGAATGGAGTGGCCTAGCAAGCCGTTTCTTGCAGTTGCTTAACTAAATGCAATTGTAATAAAATATCGCTCTCAATTCTGTTCTTCCCCAGTTTTAGCAAAAAGTTTCATGTGTCATCCTGGTACAGGTTGAATTTTAACCTAACCACAAGCTCCACTAATACTGCTAATAGAAAAGCAAATCTTGAATCACATATCAATTAATACATTCAGTGTATCGCATGTTAGTGACATCATGCATCGCTATACAAACTTGATACAAAAACTTCACCAGTTATTACAGCTTTCTTTTTCGTAATTTAGATAATTATTAATACGGCTGACACAGCTGGAACTTCTTACATGTGGCTGAAATATTAGTAATACGGTGTCACTGAAAGCAAAGGAAATTAAACATAAAACTTAACAACATTAAGTTATGTCGCTGATATTAGTTTCAATCGTGGTCTAGGACGCGTAGATCGCAGTAAATGTGGAACCTCATTCCTTCAAACGAAGTAATATTGTCAATAAGATGGCGCTCTTGAAATCAACATATTTTTTATTTTTTATAAAAACTTAAGTAACTAATACCCTTTGCTGTAACATCTGGAGTCGTGTAAATTGCCATCTACTCACGCAAGAACTTGCCAATTAATCCTATGACCGGTCCTCCCTACTCGGGTGAGCTGTGCCGCCGGAGTTTCCCGTGACTCGGTGGTCAAAGGAAGGCTTGGCGGTCAAAGGGCTTGGCGGTCAAAGGAAGGCTTGGTAATGCAGGAATTGCGCAAATTTGTCTTCCTCACCGTGCCGCACAACGGGGATGGTGCCAAAAATCTCGACAAGATTGTACTTCAGAGGATTCTCAGATCTACAGTATATCAATGATTACACCCAATTTTGTGTATGTTCTATTAATTAAATCGCCGTAGACAAGAAGTGGAACATGTATGTATTTGATAAATATAAGCGCGAAGTATTAGAAAATAAGAGATCAAAATACAGTTTAACTAAAACCATAACATAAATAAATAATCTATATAGTTACTGACATTCAAAAGTATACCCCGAATCCACAATAATTGGGTTATGATTTATAAGAAGGTTTCGAATATATTTCATGTCTTGTGAGGATTTGTAACTATTAATGCACAACAGTGATTTCATTTTAATGATATAATTACCACTATGATAAGTGATTATTAATAACCAAAAAATCATTCATATATTGAGAGAAAGATTTTTCCACTTTTTATGAAAAGCCGGACCATCGCCACAGAAATGTTGAAAATTGGTGCAATCTGCCGAGTTTTACTTTTTCATTAACTTAGAGTTGTGGCCGGTCATTAAATATCGGAACTTCACGAAAGAAAACGTATACAATCTTATAAAATTATACAACAACACGTAGTAAATAAGAAGAACAATACATATACTCAACACTTTTTAATTTCTCAGTTATTATACAGTTAGAGCTTTTTATTCACGGATTGGGATTGGGTCAAATCCCGCCAAAATCCCGCGGGATTGAAAACATTACGGAATTGCTATCTTTACTCACAGCATGCGAATAATAGACCGAACATACTGCCAGCCTCGAGCCTCTGCACTGTATTTCCGACATTTCGCCGGCAGAGGTCGCACTGACAACGACAAACCGAGCTAGCCTAGACAACGTTATTCACGACTGTAGTAACGTCAATTACCAGTTATCTTTCGCAGCCTGGCTAAATTTCAGTCTAATAAAAACTTCCACTAACTTTGCTGTTCGAAAATTAAATCATTTAACTTACATATCTGAGGGCAAAGAATTTAATGAAAACATATGCATCGAACAAATATAAACAAATAAATACCAACAAATAATAAATGTGTTAATTGAAACGCAGTACATATTTTGGCAATTCATTTATTTGCGGTTGCTTGGCTAAATAGAACTGTTGTTAAATAACGCTCATAACATCCTTGGTCGTATTTAATCCATAAACGAAGGCTGAGTGCGTAAAGTCAGTGTAACGGACATGGCCGCACAGTCACCAAGCTTAGTCACTTACAGGTATAGATGTAGAAGACCATATGCGTCTACATTCAACCTAAGGATGATTCGAGGAGGCAGAAATCTTGACCTTACAGCACTATTGTCGAAGTCAACATGACGCTCGCGTCATTTTCTCCTCGCATGAGGAGTTTTTACTGCATAGCAGACTGAGTGGTCCTGGAGGGCCTTTTCGGATATTCAGCTTCAGAAAAATATTTGTTTCCACCGTAATTTAATGTTGATCGTTCAAACCATAATCTGACGTTCTACCACATTAGTTACACGTTCCTTAATAATATTGATTCAAACGATTATTACTAACGATCCTTCTAATGGTAGGAATCAACTAATTTGTTTCTAAAACTGTTCTCAAGTCACTTAAAGATATCAAACAATAAATACTAATGCAATAGTGAAACGACTGTATCCATGAAACGTAACGCCAAATACCATTATAATACTTTACAGTCTATGTCGGCTAACAAAGTTGGAATGGAATAAATTAAATTAAAAGAAAATCTCAGAATTAAATTTAATCCAGATATGTTTAAGGATAGTAAATGCTTATCTATTATATTTCTAAAACAATATGGCACATATGGCACATTTTATGAAATGAACAATTTACTCTAAATGAGGAAAGCAAGCATATAATTTTTTTAAAGTTCTCATTACGGAGAAATTATAGTGTTCAATATCAAATTCGTGAATTAAGATAATTATTCTTATTCAAGAAAAACTGCCTTTAATAAATAACAGAAAACGAGAATCGAAAAGTTATCTTTGAAGGTTGTGCTGTCTCAGTGTTAGAGCCCACATTGACGTAGAGAATTAAATTATTAATAAGTCGGTGCAGTGCAGAATACCTGCCGGGATTTGCCGGGGACAGTTCAAACAGCTTCGCATTATGAGGCGCGGGTCATGAACAATAGGACAGACTGTATATGCAGCCAGTAGTCTAGCGTTATCATGGCCTGAGGGAGTAGCAAACAATTTAAACAAGCCTAACAAAACTTCAGTGAACCTGCCGCCACAGTTTAACGGTGAATCCCGTTTACAACTCGTCCCATACGTCAGCATTAACAACGCACGTGGTAAAATCTTAGTAAAACCAAAACGCTCGGTTTTGATCCACTTTTTTAATGGATTTGCGCCTCGTCGACGTCGAGGTCATTATAGTCGGGAAATGCCATGAGGCAAGTAACAAGAAAGAATTCGGCCGTAGCATGTTTTTGAGGAACAATTCCGACATTCACCTGTAGTGATACGTATCTGGATGGCCGGCCGGGGATTGGAATCTACGTCCTGCCGAATGCGAGGCCAGAATGTTACCGCTCAACTACTACTATCCTCGACAGATTGGTTCAAACAACGACAGGAGTAGCTATCACTTCCAATCATTATCAAGCTATAATTTATATGGTGCTACATTCAACATTTTCCGAATCACCAAGCTTGACCACAATCACATTAAAACGTTTTTCAGTACTATGCAGAGGTTACTATTTCAGTGTCTTACTTTCTTGCCGCGACAGCCGAACTCTATGCATCTGTTATGGCACCGACTACCTTGTGTGAGTGAGCGTAATTAGACATTGTGTTTTCGCTTCATTGCAAAACGAATGTTTAAATAAGTCCTCCATTACTGTATAACTGTCGGAAAATGTTTCTCAAGTTTCCACATATCCTTGTATTATACTGACCTGAGGGTAGTTTTGTAGCTGTCTTAGTCAATTAAAACGCCTCAAGAATCTGCGAGGAGAGTTTGGTCTATGATAACAGTGACCCGGCATTGGACAACCATCTGCTCTGGTCTGTTCAGTGACTTGGTTGGATTGTGTAACAAGTGGCGCAAGGTATAGTTATGCACAATATAGTTCCTTTCCTACTCTTGTAACATGAGTCCAATTTCAGTTAAACTTTTTTTCCAGTATCAAATCATAGCTTCCCGTGCAAGTGAATATTGATTTTCAGTGGCGTTCGTTTAATAATATACTTCTTTTTTGCTTGTAATTATTTGTAAGACACATAGCGTAACATCTTCGTTGAATAAACCTTGTCTGCTTTACCTGTTATTTAGATAGTACAACCCTTGTGTTTTTGTATGTACTTACCAATAACTCATTTCGTGACTTATCTTTTATTTCTGAAAATCTAGGCACTTTCTTGATCTGCCACTGGTGGTCCGCAGAAGGATTATTTAATAGTTAGATATCACGCTCGTACTGTATAAGCCTATTAACTACAAGCACAACTATTTAATATCTAAGAATATTTCATCGATCAGACATATCTCTGGCATTTCCACGATATGAGTGTATGGTAGTATTATTGTTTCAACAACCAATTCACTAAATGCGTTTCCAGTCGTCGTCAGCGGGAGCGCCTTTGTTTATTATGTTAATGGCCATTTCTGAGGATCCTGTTGTAAGTGTGATGGGCCATTGTATGTGGTAGGATTATAAGGCAAGAGTGATGAATTAAACAACAACATAAGGTGTCAGGTCTCGTTTCTTTTATTTTGTGCATTTAGGTTGGCGATACAGTGTAGCATTATACCTACAGTAACATTATTATTCATTTGATTACTAATTACTGAAAGTCTGATCAATATGTAACTCACTTTTAAAAGTTGACTTCCATTTCATAACTGTCTTTCCGTAGGAATTCAAAACATGATTTTCTTTTACCCGCCTCTAATGCCCTCGACGTCGACGAGGCGTAAATCCAGATTAAAAAAAAAAAAAAAGAAACCATGCTTTTAGAATTAATATGTTACAATGGTATAATAGAATATGTCCCTGATGTTAATAACATACACGTAAGTAAGAAAACTTAGGTCCTCAAAAGTTTACTACTCCGCGGTAGGGGAGAATTAACTTGAAAGTATAATTCAGTGTTAGAAATAGGAGAAATCCCACCTCCTTTGCATTTTTTTGAGCAGATCTCAGGGAAAATTTAGTTATCATTAGTTTTTAATGCATTTTTACTAAATTAAGAATTATTATGATAAATTAAATTAATTTGTAATCACAAACGGTGCACTACAACATAAAAACATCTCGAGCTATGAAAACAATCAGGACGGTCGCGCGCCGGTGTGTTCAAACGAGTGACCAATTGGGTGAAGGTTTGATAGACATGTGCCTTTTAGAGGCTTTCTCCTATCTTACATTAAAGCGTAGGAGAGGATTAACTTCATCCCTATCTAAAGGCAGAGACCTCCAGTAATGCTGTGGGTCTCCTGGTGATATAGGAACTTCGTCACTTCCTTCTTCAGTCTACACTGAGCGAAACAAATGCTGCTGGCTGATCACTCGGCAAACGGCTGAGGACGCCGCCGCCGCAGATAGGCGCAGTCTTGCTATGTGTGGGCCTCTCCTGGCCGTAGTGTTCGACAATATTAAACTCCAGTACTTCTTATTCACCTCAAGACATTACTAGTGCAGGAACAGCAGAAGAAACACTCCGGCGTTTAGCACTCCAGCTAGACGTCTCATCAGCAGCAACGTGACGGCAGCGTTACTCGCATTTCAATGACAACTGTGCTCACGTTTTACTCAGCCGACTACGACACTGGTGTAGAAAAGCAGACAAATTTCAGCCTTTCCTGTGAAACTATAAAGAGCTGAGCTGCGACAGATTCTTTTGTTCTCCAATTTTTTGTCATCAGAATGGACAGAAACATTCCACGAGTCGGAGCGTCCAATGTTAGAAGTATAAATAGGGCAGGTAGGTTAGAAAACTTAAAAAGTGAGATGAAAGGACTGAAGTTAGATGTTGTTGGGATTACTGACGTTAAATGGAAGGATGCATAGGATTTCTGGTGTGGAGAACACAGGATAATTACGAGCACGCAAGCAGTCAGTGGAGCCACTGTTGTAGGATTTGAAATGAATAAGAGAGTAGGGAAACGAGTGAGTTCTAATGAACAGTTGAGGGAAAGGATTATTTTGGTGAGGTTGGAAACTAAGCCCAACCACGTTAATACAAGTATATATGCCAACGTCACAGGAAAATAACGAACAACTAGAGAAAATATATGCCAAAATTTGAGAATTAATCCAATATGTGAAGGGAGAGGAAAACCTATTAATCTGGGTGATTGGAATTCAATAGTGGGAGAAGGGAAAGAGGTAAATACTGTAGAAAGTTTTTGTTTGGGAGAAATAAATCAGCGAGGAAGCAGGTTGATAGAATTTTTAAAAAGATATAAGCTCGTAGCCGGCACGAAAATAGACCTGCGAATGTCAACGCGTCTCCATACAATGTTGCAAATTCTCAGAAAAATCAACTTCCAGTATTATGTGCTGAAAAATTCTAAGAAATGATACTGAATTTGTGTAACAAGGTGATGTGATTTTTAACACGAAATAATTACATGACTATTTTTTTAAAAAAATTAAAACTAGTTCCCATGAACTTTACGAATGAAAATACTTTCTTCACTTCAATCAATCGAAAAAGCTAACCAATGATAAAAAATAGCTGAAAAAAATTATGGGGCTTCCCGAAAGTTATCAGCTTAGCACAGAATATTTTATATTCATTATATAGCGAAGAATGTTATTTAAAAAAATTTAAAAGTTATACGAATCTCTTGTTTGTTCTTTTTGTGTAATGAAAAAAGCTGTCGCTGACTAACTTCCCTCCTGTTTGTTCACGTAATAACTTCCAGCGAGAAAGTTTATGAGAAAATATTTAAATTAATTTTAGAAAAAACAACAGCATCTTTAAACTAATCTTTCTGGTTTGTTTAATAATTTATCTGCATGTACTGTATGTTATCGCGTTGCGCTCGCGTCCAACACTGGCTGACGGCTTCCGTCAATTACGACGAGCGAGATACTCGTAGTTACCATATCTTCTCAAAAAATTCAAATTCAGGTTCGTGTAAGAATTTTTTTCATAACAGAGAATTACATGACAAAATACACATAAAAATGGTTTCCTGAAAAATCTTATCACCTTAATAAAAATAAAGGTAACGCAATGTCCGCTTTCAAAAAAATTACTAAAGAAATGATTGAAAAACTTACAAACTGGCTTATTTTCAGAGCTGTGTGCCATTATCCTCTCCGTAACTTATTCATCTTCGGATTTATTGGACTGAAGATCACTGTCGCTACTTTCTCCCAGCTGTATCACGAACTGATCCATTTCTGTGTCTCTCGCGCACTGTTTAACATAATCAGTTTTCTTGTAATCTTTCCGAATGTCGTACACAATTTGCCCAATCTTCTTGAGTAACGCTGTCTAAAGCTTCGTGTGTAAGTCGTTCGACATCGGCAAGTTTGAAGGTTGTGTTCTTCTTAAGGACATCCCGTTTTACTTGTGCAAAGATTAGTTCGATTGGATTATACTGGCAATGATAGGGTGGCAGACGAACTATTAGACGAACTATTTGATGTCCCACCGAGCGTGGTGGTGTAACGGATAGCGTTCTGGCCTCGCATTCGGGAGGACGGCGGTTCGAATCCCCGTCCGGGCATCCAGATTTGGGTTTTCCATGGTTTCCCCAAATCACTCCACGTGAATGCCGGGATGCTTCCTTCAAAAGGCCATGGCCGAATTCCTTCCCATTCCTTGCCCCCATCCTTTCCCGTCTCTAAAGACCACGTTGTTAAAAAGGGACGTTAAACTGTTAAAAAAAAAAAAATTGATGTCCCATTTAATTTGCCAATTGATCCAATTCGAATACCTTCTTCGCATTTCGAATTTATTCTTTACATAAAACCTCATCCCTAGTTTCATGCGGGAAAAATTGAACACCATTCTTACGTAGCCATTCAATAATATTTCCCTTACATCTGTTTGAATGGAATGATAACTGGCATTGTCCATGACGATAATGCACCCTTCTTCCAGCGAGCGATACATATCACAAAACCACCTATTAAAAACCTCACCGTTCATTTCTGTATGGTAATCCGATACAGACGAACTTTTTCCGCCACGAAACACATGTTTGGCTCCTGGTATGAAACCTTTATGTGCAGAACCAGCATGTACTATAACAAGTCGACTTCCTCGGCCAGTAGGAACTTTAAGACCTCCGTTACCTATCGAATCATGCCAGATATATTAGTTTGTGTGATTTTGATTAATGTAAGTCTCGTCCAAATAAACAATTGGCCTAGCGTTTTTTGTACGCAATGAGTTCATTGTTCCCAAAAACTTTGCTCTTGAAGCCGCAATATCACTGCGTTCCATTAAAAAATTTCGTCCGTCGTTGAATTTCTTAAATTTAAACCCCAGTCTTTTCAGAAGACAAAGAACGGAGAATTCTTAGCCTGAATAGCTGATTTTACGGGCGAGATCAGACCGCATTTTCATAGCCGTTGGGTATTCTCCTCTGTCGAAGTACTCTAAAACAGACCTGCGAACTACTTCTTTATTAAAATCATCCTGTTCAGTGCATTTGTGTTACCGCCTATAGTTCTTTCTTGGTGATTCAAAAACAGGGCTGAAATCGTTGGTTTCTGCCGAACTTAAAAAACCGACGCGACGAT
This sequence comes from Vandiemenella viatica, assembly GCA_031002005.1. Lineage (NCBI taxonomy): Eukaryota > Metazoa > Arthropoda > Insecta > Orthoptera > Morabidae > Vandiemenella > Vandiemenella viatica. The sequence goes on from JARYHS010013630.1 coordinate 272,532,766, forward strand.
ACGTTGTACCGACTTCTTCGAAATACCACAAGCCTCCGCTGTCAATGCTTGTACCTGAGCAAAGTTAATGTTTCCCCTGACTTCTTCGTTGTGGGAAAGGTTGCTATAATACTTGGAAAAATTTGCCACGACAACTTTACTTTGCTTCCAGATATCTGGACGACCTGCACGAACACCGATTTTACTTCTTTTCGGTAACGCACTGCATGTAGAATTCTGTTCTACAAAGTGATTCATCATAAAGACAAAATAATAACCTTTAGAGTAGCGAAACAAACCGAACGCAGCGAAACTACGAACCTACTGGCAGTGGAAGAACATTTGACAACACCACCGGCTCAACTGAGGGTGAAACGGGGTAGTGTTGGTAGGGGGTGGAGGCAAGACTGTGTGACCTTCAATTGACTAATTTAGTGAAGAGGATTATAGCTGTGGCTAAAAGACTGTTTGAGAACCATGCAAGAAGTATATACACCTGGAAACGTCCAGGGGATGCAGGCAGATATCAGTTAGATTATATAATGGTCAAACAGAGATTCATGAATTAAGTTCTAGACTGTAAAGCGCACCTAGGAGCAGACATAGATTCTGACCCTAATTTGGTAGTAATGAAGTGCAGGCTGAAATTCAAGCGAATAAGGAATCAATATAAACAGAACACACTGCAAGTAAATTAACTGAAACAATCTAACACGAGAGAAAAAAAATTCGGAAATGGTAGACTAAGGTCTAAGAAGTAATTCTGAAAGGAGTGCAACTGAGGACGAATGGAATCCATTGATTAGAGAAATAATGAAAGCTGGTAAAGAAACATTAGGGTTTAGGGAAAAAGTTGTTCGAAAAGCTTGGATCACAAAAAATTTTATGAGCTGATGGATCAGAGGAGAAGGCACAAAAATTCTCAGGATGAAGCAGGAAGAGAGCAATACAGGCAATTTAGAAATCAAATAAACAAGAAATGAAAAATGGCTAGAAGAAAAGTGTGAAGAAGTATAAAAGGAAATGGTAATAGGTAAAGTAGATGTTGCATATAGGAAGATCAAACACAATTTTGAAAAATTATGAAAAGAGGTGTAAACATTAATGCTGTCAATTGGAAACCTCTTTTAAGCTCAGAAAATAGAGCTAATCAATGGAATGAATACATTGAGAAACTGTATGGGGGAGACGACTTGAACAATAGCGTAATGGAAAAGGAAGGCGATGTCGATATTGATGACTCAGGAGATCCTGCTTTGAGGACAGGATAGAACTCTGAAAGACTTGAAAGCAAATAAGGCACTTGGAATTGATGAAATCCCTGCAGAACTTCTTAAATCTCAAGGAGAAGAAGGAATCAAACGAATATTCAAACTGATATAAAAAAGTTATGAAACAGGATAAATTCCAATTGATTTTAATAAAAATATCTTCAATCTTCCGAAGAAAGCACAAGCCGAAAAATCTGAGAATTATCGCACCATTAGTCTAACATCACATGCTTCAAAATTACTGACCAGAGTAATATAGAGAAGAATGAAACAGGTAGTAGAAGAGATAGTAGGTGAAGATCAGTTTGGGTTTAGGAAAAACCGTGGCACAAAGGAAGCAATTCTGGCTTTAAGATTAATACTTGAAGGGAGAATCAAGAAAAACATAGATTCTTTTATGGCGTTTGTTGATTTAGAAAAAGCTTTTGATAATGTTAGGTGGGACAAAATGTTCAAAATTTTAAAGAAGTCAGGTCTAAAATATTTAGATAGAAGAATACTGTATGAACTATTTAAGAATCAAGTGGCTATAATAAAAGTAGAGAATCATGAGAGGCTTGTATCAGTTAAAAAGGATATGGGAGAAGGTTTCAGACTATACCAGTTGATATTCAACTTGTAAGTACAGGAAGCAATGAAGGAAGTAAATGAAAATTTTCGTGTGGCATAAGTGTTCAAGTAACAAAAATCACTATGCTAAGATTTGCTGATGATGTTGTCTTGTTAGCAGAACATGCTGACGATATTGAGAAGTTGCTGAATGGCATGAACAAAATACTGAAGGAAGGTTTTGGACAGAATATATATCAAATCAAGACAAAAGTGATGAATGTAGCAGTAATGACACCAATCATAGTGGATTAAATAAGAAAATAGAATCGGATGCAGAAGGGGAAGTAAGAGAATTCTGCTATTTGGGAAGCAAAATTACAACCGATGGCCGAAACAGGAATGATTAAAGCAGAATAGTACTAGCAAAAAGAGTCTTCATGAAAATGAGAAATCTTTTATTTTCAAATGTTGATCTGGGGCTTAGAAAGATGTTTTTAAAACTCTATGTTTGTAGCACAGTACTTTACGGTGGCGAAGCTTGGACTTTAGGAATACCAGAAAGAAAGAAAATTCGTTTGAAAAGTGGTACTACAGAAGAAAGCTGAAAATTAAGTAGAGAGACAAAGTAAGAAATGAACGAGTTTTGGAAATGATGGGTGAGGAAAGAAGTTTGTGGAAGAAGAGTCAGACTGGTAGGTCATACTTTGAGACATGCTGGATTGGTTAATTTGTCAGTGGAGGGAACAGTCGAAGGTAAGAACTGCAGAGGAAGACAGAGATTAAAATATATGAAGCAGATAACTGAGAACGTTGGTTGTAATAGGTATGCAGAGATGAAGAGGTTAGCTTAAGATAGGAAGGGATGGAGGATTGCATCAAACCAATTGAAAGACTGAAGACATAAAAAAATGATTCTCATTACCAAATCCTTGAATTAGTTAAGCAGTGGAATGTTTTTGAATGTAATGACTTTCACAGTAATGTTCTATTTCTTTGTACAATATTTCAACTCATGCACTCATTTTACGCTAACATGTACTGATTATTTACATGCACTTTGCTATGGCGCTCAAGTATTTCATGAATTATGTTTGATTTTTTTGCAACACGTGTGTACATTAAATTGATGTTTAACGAGTCTCATTCGTTTAGTGACAAGAACTAGAACTCGTTATTTATTCAAGTGTATATAATTAATTAAGCACATTTTGAAAATTTGTTCAATGCTCTCAGCAAAACACGTAACTGGTTCCATGCAATTATCATAATGAGGAAGATGATTGTTTAGAACCGGCCCTCAACTGTCCACGCAATCTAATTCATTTCAATGTGGAAAAGACCATTAGGTAGCCAATATCTGATATTTATGGGTCAAATTATCCCCTGGGTAACCAATTGACAAAAAAATATTTTTTAAGGACCACATCCTCAACTGAGCCATAACAGGTTAAGGTTTATCAAAAAATCTAAGTGCAAATAACACGATATGGAAATTTAAAAGTGGAAACAAAATAATTAATTTAAAAGATGATAGTAATCCATTACTTGTTATATAGCTGTCGCATTTAGCAAACAGCATTAAAATGAAGTATATTAACCCTACAGAGACTTTAAAAAAGATTTCAAACTCAAATTCGGAACGCACGAAAGTTTAACTCAGTAGTAAATTTCCACGTTGCCACAAATATATCGTTATGTCAGAGGATATTAGATAAGCAATGAAATTGCACGAAAAATTAAGCAGCCACATTGCTCCTAAACGGAGGAAAGCAAAACAAAGGTTATGGCATACACAAAAAATGCCATTAGCAATATTAGAAAACTTTACATGAACCCTCACGCTGCGCATACCAAAAAGTAAAGAAAATATCCAGTCAAATCAGGAAAATTAATTTAAAAATCTTGGGGATACATCAAGGCCTCTATATTTATACTATAATAAACCCCCACTAAACAAGCTGCTGAACAGTAAAAACTGTCATCGGAGCAGAGAAAAAAAAAGTTATTCAGTCATGTAATTACGAATGGAACATCTCTTCGTCGACCTCTGTCAATACATTTGTTACTTCTTCCATCAACGATGACCGGTCGAGCAACAAGCAAAGCGTTATCCTCTAGTGACTGCAAAAAGTGAAAAAAATTGTTAATAATCCTGTAACATAATAAACGTTTTGTTTGAAACTTGTGAAGCGGTAAGAATTTCGTTACTATTACATTTGACGTGAACTGTTAAAAATAGTGAATTAATGAAACTGTAGTTTGTTCTCCGCTACTCCACTATTACCAGTATATAAATCATTCAGGATATTAAATTATTAGAGTGGAAAAAGCATTTTTGGTCGTTACACATTTCTGAAGACGTTATTTTCGTTTCTCATTTTGGGTAAAGAAAGAGTACGAGAAAATTGCGGTAGGAGATAATAGTGGCGCTGACTAAGGTAAATAGGGTCCAAGGTGCACCTCGAGACGCGCAGTAACTGTAAATCCTGTTACACGAAAAGAAGCCGCTCGCATTCATAAACACGACCAGAGGAAACAAAGAAAATTGGTGTATTGTGACAGAACCAGGGGGCCTGTGGGACCCACCCGGCCCCGCCTGAGTGATGAGTTTGCGAGGTGGCGGTACGACACAAATTCCTGTTTTATCAGAGGTGGCAGCAACGCCGCGCGGCGCTAATGCTGGCTGTAACTCAGCAGGCTAAAGGGTCGCTAGCGCCGTCGCCGATGTTTTCTGTGCAGTGTGTCCCGTGGGGAGGCCCCCTTCCCGCGCCGCGGGGTGTCCTACTTGTTGGCAGGTCTGCCAACAGCGGCGGGCGGGAGGGCGGTTGGCGCCGCAGCGTTGTTGCCCGGCGGCAGGCCGGGGTCGTGTTGGCCGGAGGGCGACAGCGCTGACTGAGATACGGCGTTGCTGTCGGTAGCAGTAGCGGCTGCGGCGTGCCCGCAACAAGCTGCTGCGCCTGCCTGCGGGACTGTTCCGTGGCCGCGCTGACACTGACGCCCTCTGCTCGTGGTCGGCGGCCCCCTCTCTGAGCTGACACACTGATACCTCAAACTAGAGTTGCGGTGTAATATGGAAATCACTAACGTGACGCTGCTTTCAGTCTATCGCACCAACTTCCTGTTAGTACATTAATAATGTTTAAGCTTTTCTGCTTCTTTATCCCATCTGCACGTAAGTAATCTGAAAACAAAAAGAGCTTGTATTTTACTAATTTTCATTGGTAGAATTCAAAAGTAAAGACTGCACTAATCAAATGAGTTGAAAGACTCAGTTATGAAACCAGCCCAAGACGTCTTGATTGATGATAAACTCTTCATCGCCCATCATTTTAGATTGAAAATTGAGCTCACACATTCTAATTACATAAAGGTACCCGAATGCAGAACTCATAGATTTAACCCCGTCCAAACATCGCCTAACGCGACTATAGAAGTTTTAACTTCAAAAATTTACAGAATGAAATTAATCTATACTAATAAGAAGTTCCGTAACGCAATACTCGTCTGAAACACAACCTTAGAGCATAAATTTCTATTGCGCGACGGTTAACAGTCGTAGTCAGTCCTAAGCTGCTAGGGAAGTGCCGTAATGCGAATGTATTTCACATTACTTACGATGTAGGAATGATATTTTATTTATGAGACTCAAAAGTTTTGTGCAGTTTTGTCTGCCTGAGTGTGTGGAATTAATTATGGTACTGAAATTTAGAACTGTTCATTGCGTGCAGTGGTATAGTATCATAATTACCCATTCAGTTGGTACTGCAAATGGATGCCTATATCCTTATCGTCACAATTCACAATTGAAGGATGCATATCATCACAAAATGGAGATAAACTATGTCTTAGCAGCAAACTTCAATCACAGTTTCACTACACGAAACACAATCATTCCAAACTAACACCAAGATGAATGGCCACAGACCAAGTTTGGAACCTTTTTTTTGCCACGTTCGCCACAGTAATTCCTTTGCAATGACGTAGAAAATCTCCTCGTCATGTGAACAGAACCTCCGTCAAGAAATTAAGGCGCGCTGCAACATAATACACCCTGCTTGGCTCTTTCATTCAAAATTTATATACGGCGCAATAGAAGGTGGAAAGAACTTCACCTCTCACCCCTCACGTAAGGAGGGCTCTACTCAAGATCTCCCTACCTATTCTCGCAGTCCTTCGGTATTGTTCTCTTCCGTGCGAAAAACATGCGGAACACTCAGGGCACTCTTTTCAAATGCAACCGCTCATTAAAACCACCGCCCAAGCCAGCACCGTTGGATAACAATAAAGAAACGTGATGACTAAGTAAAATTCACAATAATTTGAGAAAATATTGTATCTAGCATGGCGGGTGAACAGTTAACGTTCTGGACTCGCATTCGGGAGGACGCCGGTTCGAATCCCCGTCTGGTCATCCAGATTTGGAATTTTCATGTTTCCCCTAATGACTCCATGCGAATGCCAGGATGCTTCCTTCAAAATGTGATAGCAGAATTCCTTCCAGTTCCTTGTCCCAAATCCCATCCCGCCTCTAATAAACCTCGACGTCGACGAGTAAAAAATGACTGACGAAGAGGTATTTTCGCCAATTTGTAACTATACGGTTAAGCCAACAAATTATCCTTTCTAGTGTTGTTGTCTATGTTGGGTATGTGGAACATCACTGTAGGTCTTTCACTGCTGCTAACCACCAGATGCACAGGCTGAGACAAGTAAACAAACCACCTGGCTAATCTCGGAGAAGGGGGCTTGGAGGTTTCCCAAAACAAGAAATCATTTTCAGAAATCTCCAGCTGAGAAACACGAAGTTAATCCAGTTGATAAATACGACGGAGCCAGGGTGTGGGCAGTGTATGATAAGCAGCTACAAAGATATGTAGGACAAGCATTACTCATTTAACAGCCATGTTGGCTGCCGACAACCAACAACAACAGGTGTGGCTACTGCATTGGGCAGTCAGGCGCGTATTAATATGTTAAGCACAATTTCACTGAGTGGTTCATGGAACTCCAACACCAATTGTAATTTCATAAAATAAACTCCGATCAGCCTGTTAAATTCTATCTTTCAATGGATTTTGTTATGTTTAAACTAGTTTTGTGTGGCAGACTTCTTTGAAATTGTTTACCAGACCATTTCATATTAAATTATTCCAATTTAAACAGAAGTGGACGCTAGTAATTAGAATTAGCAATCAAATAAAACAGTATAAGTAGAAACATCAAATGGTTCCTGGATTTAGTGTGTATATCGAGTATTCAATGCACAGGTTAAAGCTTCCGTGCCATAGAATACTGACGTAACTCGCCATCAAGTATTTCACAGAAGAGATAAACGTATAGGATAATAATTCGTGGTGCTGTGGAACATAACATCATGACATCTAAACGAAATCTGGCAAAAGCATCGTTAAACTGCAGAACAACCGAACTGTAGCTTAACGTTTTAATTATATTTTAAAATTTACAAAATGGTATGAATTGTCATGTAGATATTATATTTAAGCAGCTGATGAAAACTGATTAAAATGATACGCCACGTAAGGTACGTGATGAGGTTGCTTCCTCTTCTCGTCAAACGATTTCCTGTATAGTACGAACCAATTTGATGATAACGGAAATTTTTATCAGGTTTAGTCAGCGAGACCATCTATGATTTGTTGTTACGTTAGTTATCGAGCCACACAGTCAGATTCATCAATATTACTGCTCTTGTGCTACATATCAATGGATGTTTTTAAGTATTTTGAACAGTTTTCGAAAATCCGTCATACTTACGAGTGTGAACTATGCGCTTTTACCTTCGTAAACGTTGCTGTAGATAAGCCGGTAGTTTACGAGTAGCAAGTATCATAATCTGCGTATTAGTCAAACAGAAACTCGCATTTACTGATTTACATGACAAGGAGTCAATTTAATGTTTGGTATTGGAAGGCTGTGAAGAAGTTCAGTATTAGAACTGCAAAACTCCTACTACAATGCAAGTCTCAACAGAACTGAATCGTGGTATCACGATTTTCTGTTTCAGTCAACATTCTCAAGTGCAATCTAATTACCAAAAGGCTATTTTTTTTTTAGAGAGACGACGATCAGAAACATATAACGAGTGATTAATATAATCGAGAATTTTGACTAATATTCAATTCTAGTTTTGCATTAAATGTGGTACATATAATTGAAACGAAACTTTGTGTTTCGGCCAATCACGTCAACATCTTTCCAAAAACAATACGATGCTTATAAGGAATTCACTCAGATCAGCATTACGAATGTGTACCAGTTTGGATCATCGCAGGAAAATTAGTATGGTTTGAAAATTAAACTCCGCTGGGCAACCAAACGATTAATTGATGACATTGAGAGAAATGCTGGCAGGAAGAAAAAGAAAAATTTGAAATGCATTTATCTGGGTTTTGCATTGTTATTCCAGATCGCTCCAGGCGAATGCCGGGTTGGTTCCTCAAAATATCCCATGGGCTTCTCCTGCCATATCCCGTATATCTTTTGCAAACTATTACACTTTCGGATAGGTGTAATACACCTTCCACCACACACTTTAAGTAAATCGTATGAGAAATAATAATAAATATATAATTGAAGTTTTATCTACATTAACAAATAACAAAATATATGGAGCATCAATTCTATTAAAAACTTATTGTATTTTATCGGATATTAATGAGAGCAAAAACCCTGTTTATAAACATCGTTACTGAAATTAAAAAAAATCATTAAGAATTTTGGGGATAGGTAAATTTAGGAAGAAACCGTTAGAGAGGGAAACAAATTATTGTTCGTGGAGAATTTTTTTAGTAAGAACAAGGCAGTAGAGGCCATGAAGACAGGAGGTTGCTGACGTCTGAGAGTCTCGATATGGAAGGAAGACATGTGTACGAACACGCATGGACAACGTGAAACGGTAATGCCGTGAGGAAACCTAATATTTGGCAGAAGACTGAACTGTTGTCGTGACTCTGTAAGAGCAGATGGCTCGTAGTCACACACGGGATGTGCATGCAAGCAGATGCTATCTGATCGTAACTACAAAAACGAGGAGGTTACGGTGCAGATAAAATACTATATTTACTGAGATTCTTGTAAGTCACTGCTCTCCGAACCACTCACGATACCATGCTTCTATTTTCTCCTACATTCCCCTCGCGGTGAAGGTGAATCCTAATGTTAGGTTTGATAACCGTCAGGACGCGTTTCGTGTACTGTCACGTGAATTTTTTCGGATTTTTCTCATCAACTGACCAAACACTCCAGTTTATTAACTTTACCAACATAGACATTCCAGTAATTTATAACTGCTAATAACAAAAACATAAACAACAACTTCATCGAAAAGAGACGTCCAAACAATACTGGAAGTTTCGACATATACTTGACGTAGATTGTTGGTGTAGAATGATAAGCCTGGAGATTCCGCAGACCCACTGTGTGACCTCTGGTGATACTAAAATTTTCAAAGACCTTTGATAAGCTCAACATGTGAAACTTTCATGGCATGGGCGTTAAAATTGTTAGCTCCACCTTCAACTGTAGGTATTACCTGATTATGAGAAGTCGAGGAATATTCCGAATGGTCTGTAAAATGAATCTCTGTCATCCTGTCGCTAAGACCCGTTATCACTTTGTGTACAATCGAGAATCTTGACCCAGTAATATCAAGGTTGGTATCACATTGGATACGTTTTCATAAGTATGTTTTATTATAAGGTCACCAAATCCCATACACACAATTATTATTGATAATTAATCAGTGGCGCAACTTCTTTTATAAAATAAAAATAATCCTTTTTCATTTAGAATTGAACTAGCACATCTGGTTTTTTTGTATTTTAATAAATACCATTAATAAATAAGTATAACAAACATTATTTAATTTGCGCGTGAGCAAACGGCATGTGTCTGGCCATCCAAGCGTGAATAAGTTGAAGCGTGAATTCCTAGTATAACAAGTAGATCCGCCAGAGCTTAGTTTCAAAGTAGGGTCGAATACAGCATATAACTGTAGGGAAGGATGTAGTCCTCTATTCCACTCAGTGCGCAGCGAAACTTATCTTAAAGGACTTTGAGGATGACAGCTGACGAACACGACGATATTTACTAATCGAGCCAAGAAGCTTGGTACTTGAGCTTATTTTGCAAAACCGAAGCAAAAGAGTGGTCCAGTGAGAGACCCAGTGACGTTTATGGAATGCCGGTAACGTTATGTGTTAGCTAGTAGGAACCAGAATTCGGATGTGTATGGATGAACGAATGGACAGTGAACCGCAATGCTGCGTTATGGTTGTTATAAACTAACTTGTGTTATTTATCATTTTTATTAAAGAAAATCACGGGGATTCTCTATTTCTGATTGGCTGGGATTGGATGCATGAACTGGTGTTCAAGAAGAACACGCGAACCGATTTCTCGTGATAGCCGATAGCAGCTACAAAATCAGTAGGTACCTGTGATTGGATTCTTCTATGTCTACTTATGGAGGAGACAAGATGCTAGTTGGTAACATCTTAATCTGCGTTCGTACTTGCGTTGTTAAAATGCACTGTGGAGTTTGGTCTCACATAAATACGTTAGAAATATTTCATAAAAACGTACCATGAATTTTGTGAAGGAAGGAATGATGCCTTGAGTTAATAGCCGGTAACTTGATCACTGTAGAGATTCAGTGGTCACTCACCTTCACGCCGCCAGTTCCCACTACTATAAGGTAAATTCTTCGTAAGTTTCCCCATCGCAGACGCAATAATGATCTTTCATTGAGCACAAAAAAGTACCATGCCTTTCAATTAGATGAGCAGAAGATGAATATTGTAAACGGTCTACAATGCTTCTGTATCAGTGTTTCGCATAGAATTTGTGTTTTAAGTTATTTGTGTTGAATGAAACTTATGTTTTCATTGAATGAAACGAGAATAAATGCGTCGAATATTATGTTAACTTCAATTTTTGTTTTTTATTTAATGTATCCCTTCATATGATTTGTTTAATTAATTGTGTCCTTGTAGTGGAGTCACATAAGTTAGTTACGCATTTATTCAATTTTTTAAAGTATTTCCGTGGAATCCGACTTTTATTTATAAACATATTTTTTTGCAGATCTTTCAATAGTATGTTTCACAGGAACGAATGATTAATTATATTCGAATTGATCATACGGTATTAGAGAGGACCCTGCACAATACCGAGCCTTGTGGATGAACTGATGTTCTATCTCAGCATTTTGTTGAACTAGACCTCGAATCCTAACTTGCCAATCCATATTTCAGTTTTTCCCTTTCCCCAGAAATCAGTTCAGTGGAATATTCCTTGGTAAATATCTTGACCAATTTTCCTTTCATTTAATTGTTGATAATTCTCTCAACCATCGTAGACGTGCCATATAAACCACATACCTTCATTTACTACTTTATGTACTTTCAAAATATCCTCTCTAGACTCATGGTCCAAGTGATGCCAACAGTTCACCACCCTTGTAAATCATCAAAGAGTAAAGGCACGACTCTATATGACCTACAGCTACTTACAGGCGGAATGTGTTACAGGTCGTACGATACTCAGGCAAGCTGGCTGCAAGGCTTACAATTTACACGGAATACACTTCACGTAAGCAATAAATTCACATTATTATTAGAATTATTTAGTGAGGTGATGTTGAAATCTGGGTGATGAACAAAAGAAAGTAGCACGTGAGGCAAAACATTAATAATTGTTCAATAAAATCAAGGTTAAATGTATTACAATTGTATGTTGTAAAACCATTAATAGAAATTCTCATCTTCTTGTTGACTCTGGTTCAACTTCGTAGTTGAATTGGGTGCTAAGTTATTCCCGATTTGTGTCCGAATCGTGTAAGCGTTCTACTGATGAATATTAAATTAATCTCTCTATCCTGTAGGTCTAAAATCAAAGCTGAGGGCTAATAAACATTCACTTGTATTATTACACAAACCATCTAAACACCATTTGCGTGAAGACCGATTCGCTCCAGCGACACGACTCGAACGAATATTCAGCATTGGGGCCACCTCATCTTCTTCCATCAGACTAATTATTACTGCTGTTATAAAGAGGATTATGAACGTATTTCTCATAATCATTGGAGAAGTTTGTAAGGTTGCGGGATTCAATTTTGTAACGATGTTTTCTCCCCATTAGTTTAATTGTTACTAGCATTGTCTGTTTAAATTCCATAGCACGCTCCACCCTTCTATTACTGCATGTAAATAGAAGGTATTGCGATAATAGGAACTTTGATAAAGGCTGCAATATGAATTTTGTGGAGATGCATTATTCTTCTCTCCGCATTTCCATCTTGAAAATCACAGTCACTTATTTACAAACATTAGTTACATAGGTCGTTTTGGCAATACCATACTTTTGCCTCGTTACTGTCTAATCCATCCATTATTCAAAATTATAACTGACTAGCTCGCACCCGCGACTTCGTACGCGTGGATTAAGATTTTTTTTGTTGCCAGAATTGAATATAGAAAGTTGTTGGTAACGAAGGGTTGGTCCCAAACAACACCGAGTCGGCATAATATGAAAGGAAAGCTATCACTACATCATTCTACCGTTGAACCTGTAATAAGTCACGTTTCCAAAGCGACGCAGTGTGGACAGATAAAGCGAGGGCTATTTTTCGGCGTGCGGAAGCCGCGAGCCGGTTCGTAAAGCCACCCGCTGCGCTGTTGACAATAACAACAGGGACAGCCAACCTACAGACAATAGTGACCCGCCACTCGGATGTTCTTGTATGCTGTGTTACATGGAATGCTGCTCGGAGGTGGAGTGGAGACGACACTTCTGGACTGTATGTCGTGGTGAGAGGAGGGACTGCGAGACCACCGCCATCCTCCGTGGGCCCGAGGTTCATTTCCCGTCGCCGGCAGTGAACAGTGCGCGGACACGGTATGTGCCTATAAAAGTGAGACTTAGTGCAACATATCAAGAGCCCGGAAAATACCCCTGAGAAGCTACCCTGATTAGCTGGATACTTGTTTAAAATATTCAAATTTCACATGTCAAAGTTGGATGTCTTTTAATTTGTATAATAAATTCATGTCTTTTGTTACCCATCTTTCATATTCTTGTAACCCCTGAGGCATGTCATGTGCGAGGCTTAATATTGATATATTGATAGAGAAAGATAGAAAAGTTTCAATTGCTGACGCCATACAGGGTGTCTAAAAGGTAGAGCCACCCCCACCTAAAGAGAATATTACATATGGCGCCCAACCTGGGGCCCGATTTTTTTTGATATGTTGCAAACAAGTCGTAATAGTGAGTAGAACTCTCTGTGTTTTCAGCATTTTCCAGTGTGGCTGTAACAGCAGCAATCCAGCATGTACAATAATTATTTATGTCATGTGTAATGTTTGTATCTTGTAACAGCTAGGATTTGTAAGGGCGAAAAGGACGCAGTTACAGGCTGTACATGTGTCATACATTGAAGAACTGTTGGTTGATGTGTATTGAAATATGTCATGCTCATTGTGTTGTCCGAGAGTGGAAGTCGATTGATGAATTATTGCAAGTACTTGTGTGATACACTGCAGAGCTGGTTATCGGTTGTTTTCACACACTTTATCTATGTATTTTTTTTATGGTAATGGTATTTGGTTGTGAAATTTGACTGTAAGAGCAGCGGTGTTGGAATAGAGAGATAGAATGTATGTCCAGGTTACACTGATGTGACCTATGTTGATTTTCATTACAGTAGTTGACATTATTTGGAAAATGTCATGTTCATTGAGTTATACTGCTGTAGAATTGCAGTTAAGGATGTCTGGCGGTCAGAAAAAAAAAAAATGTGATAGCTGATATATGTGGGTTTTAAGATATTTGTTGATGTTCGCATTTGTTTCGGTGCTTAGACAATTGGATTTTGATAGTGCTTTCCTGTTCTGTGAGTTGAGTTTTTCATGCCTGGCGGTCCAACCAGCGTTGTAATTGGTATATGTGTCTTATGCTAATTGATGGTTTGTTGATGTTTCATTGTTTGACGATGTTTGTTAGAGAGTTTATGTGTGGTTGTTGTCCTGTTGTGGAAGTAAAATTAATGTCAGACAGATCAGCGTTGCAAGTCTCATGTGTTCTCAATTGATGGGAGATAACACATAAGTTAACATGGAAATCAAAGACGGCACTTCAAATTGCGAAGAAGCGATGCCCGTTTCGCACATCTTGGGCGTAACGAGAAAAGGGGATGAAAGTACCATGTCTTTTTCTGGAGAAATGGTTGCCCAACAGCCGGAGCCAGCCAAAAATCCCCGAGCGAAGCCGACAAATTTGACCGTTTGTTCGCGATGATGTCGGAGATAAAGAGCGGACAAGACCGGCTAAAGTCCGAAGTCACAGAAGAAATTGCAGTACTCATAAAAGAGGAGGTTGGTGACATAAGGAATACCGTGTCTGAAGGACTCAGGGGAGTCAAGATAATATTGAAAACGATGCAGGAAGAACAAATCAGAATGTCCAGCGCCGTGAATCGCGTTAACGAGCAGTCAACACAGATGCAAAGAGAGATGTTGGAATGGAAGCAACGGACGGAAGCGCGAACAAACCAATTGGAACTGCGAGTCGCTGATGTACAAGCAAGCACTGAAACAAGGATGAATCATATCGGAGGGCAGATCAGTGAGGTTCGCCAGAGTATCGCCGAGTGTAAAGAAGAATGCAAAAGTCTCGGTGAGACGCAGAAGAGTTTTTCCAGACAAGTTGTAAATGAACTGTATATCCTAGGGGATCAGAAAGAGAATGTCTTGCAAGCATGTGCACTAAGATATGTCAAGGCGCCGAAGGTGACGCTTGTAGGAAGTGAACGTATGGATTGCAGTACATTCACTTCATTCAAACAGCAAAGACATGTTCAGTGATTGGGATTTCTATACTAGACCTGTCAGATGGCCGAAAATCTAAGTGTGTCTTGTATGAACAGATATTTCACGGTAGGGGTCTGCCCGGTGTTCCACTGAATGAAAAGATTTCGGCACAGGTGCCGAAGATGAATGGTTTTCACGGAATGCGTTCCATGACGACGCATGTTCAAAAAGCAGCATGCCGCAACATAAGCGTGAAGTATTTTCATTTCAAGGTTGGAAAAATAAGAGCTCAATGCCGTGATTTCGCCCTTCTGAGGTTGAGAGGGAACGATGGTGTGAAAATCGTTTCCAGGACGATTAAAGTCAACTCATAACCAGCAGACTTATTATGCTTTCTCGATGGAATTGACACTGATGTGAGTTTAAAGATACCTTGTTGTTTGTATTGGATTGTAAATATGACCCTTAATTAAGACTTAAGCAGGTAGTATAGTGGATTTAAGTACAATAGTCTATTCTGTAAACGGTAGTTTTTGTAAGAAAATCGTGTACACACATTCAAGATGAAATGCGTGAGTTCTGATGAAGAAGTAATGAGAGTTCACGTAAGATTTTGCTGACCTGACTGACTTCGCTACCGCTGTTAAATACTGAAAAAAAAAAGATCGGAATATAAAAGTTGGGATAAAGAAGAAGTAATGTCTTGATAGGCTACGAAGACGCTACATCCTGTGAAATAACCTCGCTTATAAATAATGCGCTTCAAGTGGCGTGGGAATGAAAATCAAAAGTGTTCATCTGCAAGAAAGAGAATAATCTAGCGGCTAAATTCAGAATTAAATATGACGATAAGGTTGTGAACGAAATGTTGCTCGCGGGAGTAACCAAGATGGTCTTTTCAATGAAAAGAGAACTTCCTTTTTGTCTACGTAGTGTGTCGGAGAGAGGTATGACGTCAGAAAGGCGCAGACGTGTCATGTGCAGATAGGCTGAAGTGGGAACTGAGTGTCTACAGTAGTCTTCTAATGTGGCAAATAAGTCCACCTCATTAAGCTGGGCAGCTCAATCTCGGAATAGCCTAAAAGCGGCAGAAGTGGATTGTTGCTTTAATTGAATAAAGAACAGCCTCTCGCAGAACAGTGACCGGTAAACTAAGAAAAGGAAGCAATCAATTGTTAAAATTCATAATTATCTTATGTTCCTGAAGTTCTGGCAATTACGCCCGCGAAGATGTAAAGAAAAATATGAAAGGCCGCATAGATGAGTAAAATGTCCCACTACACGCACTTATATTGTTTCTCCAGTATGTTCGGTTCAAAAGGACTGGTGATATACTGAAGCAGCGTAATGTTAAAATAAGCAAAATTATAGCAGTGACAAAAAGTTAAGTAGGCTCCTGAGGATATGGAATGCCGAGAAGAAACAGGAGAAAGTAGCTTGTTGCGAATCTGGGAATGTCAGCTGGGGTGGATGTTGTCCCTGACAGCGGGGGGGTCAGCAGTGTTTGTGTGAACTTCTCGGAATAGGGGAACCAGCAGGAAGACTAATCCCCTAGTCTCTTGAGTGGAGTTAGAGCCCGGCAGGTGTGTGTCCTTGACTTTGTTCTGGGTGAATGGACGGGGTGAGATGACTATTTGTTTGTGAAGAGGCAACTACCTTCGCCTATTAATGCGTGTTTGAAGTTTTGTCTTTAATACTGTTGTATTGTAAATAGATGAGTCGTGTTAGTAAATGCTCTTAGATTCGATTTATGTGTACAAATGTTGTGATAATCTGTCGTTAGAGTAATTGGTTTTGTAGCATGAGCTTTGTTATGTTGCGCTTTGTATATATTAGAAGGCAGTGACTAGTACTATTCCCCCCTATAGTCTGATGTAATTATGTTCTAAGAAATTGGATCATTATGTGATTACTGGGTGGCACTGATTGATATTGCCACGAGTTTTCATCTGTAATTGTATTATGTTTGAAGGTGTATGTGAATTATTGAGGATTATCTTTTATTCTGTATGGGAGATTAGTGTTTTTGAAATTTTAAGTTCATAACGATTCCTCAGAGCACCATGTTCTCAATTGATATTTTGGAATTGTATAACATGCATATATTATAGGTTAAGAACAATAGGTAATGAAAGACTTCAGCTGTGTAGAGGAAGAGTTGTGGAGGGACAACCTTACGTAAAAATGTCCATAGTTTCTTATTTTTGATGGACCTGTAACGCTTAAAGACATTCCATTGTTAATCCATAGTGAGTGCTTATGACACTATCATAAGCACTGTGAACCATTGTTTTTTTATTTTAGTGTTGTATATTTTTTTTTTATCTTGTGTGTATAATGTATAATGATAGATTAAGGCTGGACCCTGCTGTTATGTGGATGGCTGATGCATTGGGGAGTTTTGCACACGAAGCGAGTTGTATTGTAAACATTCACAGTTTGGCGCCTTTAACGTGTCCTCACATGACATTTCCGCAGGGGAATTTTGATTGAAAATGGGTGAATGTTGTAAATATCTTATGAAATTATAAGTTTGCAAGGTTTTATGGCTTTGTAAATCAAGGGTATTGTTATCAAGAGGGCAGGAACTGAACTGAGAACAAAGTTGCAGAGAAGACTTTATAAGCAAATTTAAATTCCATGGAATTTAAATTTAGGTGGGTTGGTTGGCAAGCTGTAATAAGTCACGTTTCCAAAGCGACGCAGTGTGGACAGATAAAGCGAGGGCTATTTTTCGGCGTGCGGAAGCCGCGAGCCGGTTCGTAAAGCCACCCGCTGCGCTCTTGACAATAACAACAGGGACAGCCAACCTACAGACAATAGTGACCCGCCACTCGGATGTTCTGGTATGCTGTTACATGGAATGCTGCTCGGAGGTGGAGTGGAGACGACACTTCTGGACTTTATGTCGTGGTGAGAGGAGGGACTGCCAGACCACCGCCATCCTCTGTGGGCCCGAGGTTCATTTCCTGTCGCCGGCAGTGAACAGTGCGCGGACACGGTATGTGCCTATAAAAGTGAGACTTAGTGCAACATATCAAGAGCCCGGAAAATACCCCTGAGAAGCTACCCTTATTAGCTGGATACTTGTTTAAAATATTCAAATTTCACATGTCAAAGTTGGATGTCTATTAATTTGTATAATAAATTCATGTCTTTTGTTACCCATCTTTCATATTCTTGTAACCCCTGAGGCATGTCATGTGCGAGGCTTAATATTGATATATTGATAGAGAAAGATAGAAAAGTTTCAATTGCTGACGCCATACAGGGTGTCTAAAAGGTAGAGCCACCCCCACCTAACGAGAATATTACAAACCTGTCTCTTGAATAGAAGCAATTTCCAACATATTTCTTTCAACATTTGATAAGGTCTCAAAATTTTGTGACTACAACTGTTAATCATAATGGAAAAAAATGTCCTGTGCCCTTCATACAGATTGTCAAATTCCATCAGTATCGATATAGCCATTTAGTCGTCAAAACGTAACAAAAAGACAGAGACTTATTTCCGTATTTATAGTATTATTACTGCGGTTCACACACACACACACAAACTGCGAACAACCCCTGAGGGATCATTATAACGTAAAAAAGTGTACACCTACAGCATTGCAAGACTACCTATGATTTGCCTCGCATTGCACCCCTAACTTTGTAATATCTACAGTTTAACATTCAATCCGAATAACTGACGGCCCAGGCATTACTCTTACGACCAAAAATAATTTTTAAAAATCTTAGCCCCCACGGAGATTTGAACCGGAGACCACGACCCAAACATTAGTAAGCCGGCGCTTTAGCCACTGAGCTACATGACCACCACACGGAAAACAGTAGAGAGACCTCCATATCCAACGCGTCTGTCTATCGCCGTTCAGTAGCATTTCGAAATTAATGGACAACATGTATTATTTATACTGATAATTTTTCAACCAAATGTAGACAGTATTTTTCTCCTTGTTTCAGAGGATAAGTGTGCAAAGTTTCGTCGAGATCGGATGAAAACTGTGGATTTGTATGAAGAACAAACAAACATACATTGATTCATCTTTATATATATAGATAGAGCAGATGAGAATTTTAGCTTGAAAATACCAAAATTTATTAAAATATTCACGGACTGGAGGATTTCAAGGGTGGAAAACATGTTTTCTTAAAAAAAAAAAAAAAAAAAAAAAAAAAAAAATGATAAGAAATTTCGTGTTGTCGCAATGACATAGTGATTGGGTTTCTTACAGGCTGCGCAATCCACCTCTATCATTGCCGCCAAACCAAAACCTAAAGTCATTACTGGGTATAGGGGACCTACCGTCGTCTAACGAGGAATACGAACTACAAAAGCATTGTTGCGTTCTTCACATTACACAGCAAGCTGTGTCAGAGGTGAAGGTCGGTATAAAGGCCTCTGAATATTCCATGCGAGACCGGTATTAGATCCGCAGATCTTTAGAACTTCAGTCAGATGCCTTAACCACTGAGCCACAAGACTCCTCATAGTTGCGGTAAACTGTATGCTTCCTGCATTGGACTACACAATCACCTTCGGCCTCATAGTTCAGGAGGTGTAATACTTGGAATACCAACCTACTCTATTTAGAGTGTTTGCTATTATGATGATTATTTCCCATATCGCCTGATGTAAGTTCATTTTGTGTTTTCTCTAGGTCTACGAAGAGTGAAGGTGCATCTTGTGCTCTTCTTGTTCCATTTATAAGAACTTACTTTTCCTACTGTTGATTCTTCCTCAAACTTTTTTTTTTCCATTATTCGTCAAAAAGCTGTTCCGATTATGAAGTTATGCAATCTTTTTCCTGATCAATTTTTGTGTATTTGTATCAATTATCATAGTTTACATTCTGTGATATTGTCCCTTCAGACTTTCATATATATGTGCACCAATACTTCATGAACGATATCTGGAGTGTTATTCGTTAAACACATCAAAGTCCTGTTTATTTCCTTTTTTTCCTGTTACCTCTTTGATTGTGCTTTGATTACCAGTTACAACATTCTATCTTCATACTTTTGACGTTAAAGTTCTTTCAGTCTTAAATGCTTCTTCTTTTACAAGTACAAATGAATATTATTCTACACGGTAGTGCCATTGTGCAGTTTATATTTTTTTTTTATCTTTTTGTAAACAAACTTATCATTTTACCTTCCCACCACTGAATAAATTCCACACATTTTCCCCCAGCCTTTCTTGTTTATTTAACTTACAGGTTTCTTCTGATGTACTTTTCTAATTAATTATACTTTTTATAATTAATTATTATTGGTTTTTAACTATTCTTACTTTATTATGAAGTACAGAGGTGGGATGGAGCTCAATTATTACATTAATTTATGATTGACAATCTTAAATCATTTATTCAATATTACAAAAAATAGATTTGTAAAATAAATTTTTTTTATTACCTAATCAGACTTGGTGGTCAAATGATATTAAACATGAATGGAAAGGGTAACTGAAGAGTGTGATGAGAGGAGGTACCAGAGAAGTTGAGGAATTGGGTCACAAAACTTGTTCAGGCCATTGCTTGAATATGGTAATGTAGTTTGGGACACACTTTTGTGTATCAAACACAGGAGTAGTAGAATATCTGACGAGTAGAAATGAGACAGCAAAATTAATCAGACAAACCAAAAGGAAATATGAAAATGAGCAACTACTTGAAATTGAGAAAGACATTCAGAAAAACAACAAAGGAAATTTCTACAAAACCTTCAAAACAAAACCCACAGGATATCAACCACAAAGTCTCTGCTTTGAAAAATACTGTAGACAACTGGCATTGAATTATAAAGAAAACTGTACAGTGCTCCCTGAGTATTTTGAAAAGCTCTTAAATTGTTCGAACCAACACAACCATTCAGACTACAAGAATTTAAACAACAAAATCCAAATTCATCACCACCAGATGAAAATGTTAAGCAAATAAAAAAAACTCAAAAACAAAAAAAGCAGCTGGTGAAAATGGAATCACAGCAAAGCTTCTAAAATCAGCAGGATCAAAAACTATGAAAGATCTCACAAAAATTATTCAACACATTTGGCAAACAGAACAAATTCCAGAAGATTGAAAAAATGCGTTAATTCACCCTTTACACAAAAAGAAAGATAGAGCAAGTGTTAATAGTTACAGGGGAATCTCACTGCAGTCAGTGCCATACAAAATTTTCTCCTAGTGTCTCCTCAATAAGGCCCAACAACAACTAGAACCAAGGATTAGAGAATATCAAGCGATATTTAGACCGGTTAGCTCTTGCACAGAATAAATCCTCAACCTAAAACTTATTCTCAAACATCAAAGAATTTGTAGTAATCGTTTAGTCTGTACATTTGTCGATTTTAAAAATGCATATGACTCAGTTGATCGTGAGTCATTGTTCCAAATACTGAAATAATAAGGCTTAGACTCCAAAACTCCCGCTTTGATAAAACAAACACTAACAGATACAAAGTCCAAAATAAAATTCTTGGGTGAAATTTCAGAACCCTTCATTAACAGGAGTAAGACAAGGAGACAGCCTCTCTTCGTTACTGTTCAACTGCGTCCTCGAAAAAGTGGTACAGGAATGGTGGAAACAAAAATCAATCCTTGTAATTGACCAGCCAATTATATTAGGCAGAAGAAAATTAAAGATAGATTGCCTAGCATTTGCAAACGCCATGTCAACCTTAACCCGTGACATTGCAAAAGCCCAAAAACAGATCGAACTCTTAAAATAAATAGCAGAGAAAGTTGGTCAACAGGTTTCATTTGAAAAAACAGAATTTATGACCTGCAATTAAAAAAAAAAAAAAAATACTCGGAGAGAAAATATGGAAAACTCTAGGCTAAACAATCCAAGAGAATGGGATTGAAGCAAAAGCTAATGAAACTATATACCAAAAGATGGAAGTAGCTTATCGCCTAACACAAAACTTCTACAGCAAAAAAAAAAAAAAAAAATCTCCAATCACACAAAACTAAGACATTACAATACATTTATTAAACCGGAATGTCTCTATGGATCAGAGATACTAATTTTGAACAGGAAAAAAGATATTGAAAATATTAAGAAAAAATAATGCAAAATTATAAGGAAAATTTTGAGTTCAAAACTCATAAGAAACCAATACAGAGTCAAAAGTAATCAGGAAATCTTACAATATACAGACATTCACAGCGATACTATAAAACTAAGACTAAAATTTTACGGACACATCAAAAGAATGAAGCCTAACAGACAGACAAGACAAATAGTAGAATTCTACGTAAAACTAAGTAAAGCAATATCACATACAATAAAATGGATTGAGAAATCAAGAAAGACCTCAAATTAGCAGGTATCACTCCAAAAGGTATTGAAAACAGAGGTACATTTAAATCTAAAATTCACAAGTGGCAAGTTGAAGGGGTGGAAAGACTAAAGAAAAGTCCTGGAACAACATGGTCACTTGAGAGAAAAGAAGCCCACAGGATGCGTATGAATTAAATATGGGCACAAACGATTCTGAGTTCTTTGTATAGTCCTAAAAGGATTATCCGCAAATAATAATAATAATAAATACAAAAAAAATGTAGGTAGAAGACAATGAAATATGCCACCTGCTTCATGATCTGGTGTTCAAATGATATTTAATTTAATTTAATTGCAATGGAGCACACGCTCCGGTGGCAATTTTCCTACACACCCAACTTCCCGCTATCCTTCACTCACCTACATTTGCTCTCTACAAATTTTAACTTTAAATTCTTTTAACGTTTTCGGTAGGTTATTCATCATTCCCCTTGGTAACTCATTCCAATCCCTGACACCCTTACCTAAAAAAAGAAAATCTTCCCACACTCTTGTGCCTGAAATCGAGTGCCAGCTTGTGGTCATGGTCATCTTTTCCCTTCCATGAACTACTTTTTATACCTACTGCGATATCTTTCCATGTCTCATCGCCAGTATACACCCTGTACACTCCCATTACCCTCCTCATCCTCCTCCTGTCTTGCAATGAATCCAATTCCAGCTCCTTTATCATATCTGTCACTGATTGCGTTCTGCGATAGTTTCCAGAAACAAATCTAGCAGCCCTTCTTTGCACCTTAACAGATATGTAAATAATTTCTCGTTAAAACATAACCAAATGAAACATCTGTATGAGATACAAAATCAGTACAAAGTGACTTAACAATTTATCATTTGCATTAGGTGGCAGAGCGTCTGACTACGGGCTAGACGATATTCGATCCCCGATGAAGACGAAGTTTATTATCCGTAGCTGAACATCAGTAACGGCTTCCCAGGCCCACTCATTGTCAACCTGCTGTCTAACGAGTACCGTGGAGAAAGCTCCTCGGGAAGGAAAAAATGGCTGGATCATGGCGGTAAACTCGTCACATCCCTTCTAGTTGTAATGGGAATGCGATGCTCCACCACGCAACTCCAAGGGAAGCGGCAGCAGTCTAAAAGACCTAGCAAACAGCTAAATCGCTTGTCTTGGCTATATTGTGCATGATAATTCTAAGAAGTCGTCCAGCCAATTCCCTCTACTAGTCCTTTGTGTCCACTTCAGGACTGGTCTCCAAATAGGTCTTCTCGCCGCCTCCTTCAGGATTTCTTTAAATAAACGTTTTCAGCTCCGACAGCCACAAACTGTTATAACATTAGCAACGTTGCGATCCCGTCTATTGCTACTGATTTCACTCATGCCTACACTCTCTCGGCGCTAGACGCTGTGATGTAATTGACTGTCGGTTACGTTAAAATTAGCTCCTTCTTGAGAAATTTCGGACATGTCTTTTCGTCACTTATTACTTCCCCTTCTTACTCCAGAGTCTCCTGATGCCCCTTATGACACTTATAGTATCGTGTCTGCTTCGTCTGCATAACAATAGGGAAAATTCCACTCATTCACATAGATCCTCTGGAGAAAACTTTTATCTAAACTTGCATTATTGGTGTATCTCTTTGCCCGACTGTCTATGAGTGCTGTTATCTTTTGTTTATGGCTTTACTGCTTGTCGACGTCCAGGTCATGATAAGAGGTAAATGACTGGGGCAAGGATCGGAAAGGAATTGGGACATGGACTTTTGAAGGTAGCAGTCCGGCATTCACTTTGAGTGATTTGGCCGGACGGGGATTCGAACCCGCGTCCTCCAGAATGCAAGGTCAGAGCGTTACCGCTCACCCACCACGCTCCGTGAGTGTTATTATCGTGCCGTATATCGGAATTTCACGGAATAATGCCGTTCGCTCCGATGACGGTACTTTCTCTGCCTGTATTCAGTTGCGTGACTAGTAAACTAAAAATTAAATAGATGTTCCCTTATAAGATCATAATTTCAGTAAAAATTTTCCCGAGATCTCATCCGCTACAGTTGTTTCCGACCGTCTTTCTGCCTGCTCTTTGTTTTCATGAATAGAAATTTTGCAGCTGATATATTCATTAATGGTATCTTCTTTTCCCAATCATTATCACGCAAACTGCTTCAAAATTTACTTTCAGAACAACTCCTTTCAAGTTATCTGTAACTTTTTGTATTCTATTCCTTAACTATTTTACCTGTCGTAGCTCAAGGAATAATTTATGGAATCATGGTTCGTACTACTACCGTACATTTTTGTTATTCTTCATGTGATTTTGAAGTGTATTCTTAAGTTTCTCAAGTACAATTTGTTTCACAACCTAATGATGCCTGTCACATTTTATACTTTTGTAGACCATCAAGTTCATTAGAGTTAAGGTTTCGTCTTCATTATTACGATCTAATTATGATTTTAACTCTGATTTCAGCAGTGTGCATGTGTATTTGTACATAGCTTCATACCTTAAACTTGTTTTCTTGATTTTCATAAATGCTCTGATTAAACTTTATCAGTCGTTTGTGATTGCACTAATTAGTAATGTTGAAAACTAAGTTTCTCGTGCCCGTCCGTCGTTCAGTAGATCGTTAAGTTTTCAAGGATTAATTTATTAGAGATATATCTAATGCTAAGAAAACATTAGTGTTATCCTCCATAAAATCTAAATATGAAGAAGACGTGGGTGTTTTTACGTAGTGTTGTGTGTGTGAATGTCTTGTGGTGTCCATGTGTCCATACGTAGTAACAACAATGCACTGGAGAAACTGATACACCGGAAGGGTCATGGTAATCGCATTGAACTGGCTGTCTTGCCTAAGTCACCGAATTCCATTGAAATTAGAAAAGAAAATACGAAGAAAAATTTTGTCAGCGTACGATAGACGTTAAAATATAATAGGGAGCAGTTACGTTTCGCGTATTTTCGAGAAAGATGATATGGAGTACCTCAAATACAAGAGAAATTGTCACTTGTAGCATCTAACTTAACATACAGTTCTCGCGAACTTCACATTTATCAAGCCCATCCGAATTCCTCAGTGACTGTTCCTGGTTTGGCAATTTGAAATCAAAGGAAGGAACATAAAGAAGACCGCCCAACAGACAAGGGCCCTTGGGAAATCATCATCAGCGCCAGAATCGACGAAACAACACAGGCATCTCTCCGAATACTTCCGGACGATCTTTTTGCTATCTGTTTGTTCATTTTTTAAAAAATAAACAACTACACTTTCTAATATGAGGAAACCACTAAAACCAGTAAAATAGTTAATACCAAATTAAAAGAGGAATCCAGTAAAACGGGTAAGATTCAGATTTTTTCATTGAGATTAAAAATATTTACTGCCATATACATATTAAATTTCAAGAAACATTTCTTTTGAAATCAATCATTGTAACTCATTGATAGTAACAATATCTAACGCTTATGGCCCTCAAGCTATGGTACCAGTTGGTAGATGACAGGTAAAGAGTGGTAACTCTCACCAACGTTTACACGGCGTTGATTTAAATAAATCTGGACAGAACAATCTAAACTGTGCAGAATGCTGGAGGGAACGAATTCTGACAATTTCAGAACACCACTTTCTCGATTATACATAGTACATTTACTCATATTTTCAGTACTACGTATTCCACTTTAATAGCGCAACTAATCGAACTGGTTGTGAGATGAGTTCTCTTACTAGTCAGAAGTCTTCTTCAAAAGAAACAATCGGAAAACTGTGTGGATTTATTACTGTACACCTGTATGTCTGTTTTATACAAAAACATTAGAGGTATTTCATACAAAGCTGATGAGACTCAAAATCGCCTAATATATTTATAGCTAGCTCAGCTTCCTGGTGACTTTAGTGACTAAAGCGTCTGACTGTGGACAGAAAGGTCCTGGGCTCAAATCCGCGTATCAGTGGGGATTTTCATAAGCCCTTAACCCGACCTCCATCTCTTCCATAGCTTGCTGCTGTCTAATGTGAAGTATATCAGAACGCTTCCGTGGTTCGGATTCCACTTTAAACTGCCCTCTATGTTAACACCCCTATTTGTACAGTAGCATGGATGTGCAGACGTCCACAACAAGTTCAAGCCATGTGGTCCTAGTTAAAAAAAAATTTAAAAAATGAGTACCGTATTTATGGATAAAGACTGAAAAAACGTAAGAGCAAATAATACTAAAACAAGATCCTTAAGATATAAATAAGTACAGTATATAATATATTTTTAGTGTTCAAGTAAAGGTAGAAAATTATCACTAGCGAAAGCTTAAATCATTTTGTCAATGCACAACTCTCTACACTGGAGTTCAAAGAAACACTGTCATCACTATCGATAACGCTTTATAAGATAGGTAATTAAGTGAGGGATAAATCTGTTTCGGAATAGACGTATATTTAGTTTGCATGTATTTGAAATAGAAAACAGTCGCTTAAATAACAGCATAAGTGTATATAATGAACACTCTGCCACTGTAACGAACCTAGTGTTAGCGATTCAGCTGCAAACATTAGATGGCGGTAAGTTACCTGATATCCTATGAGAAGCAACGCTTTCAGGCGGATAAACTACTTTAGGAGGGTGATGCCACTGAAACCCATCAGTTAGTGGATGAACAACTTTCAGGAAACACCAAATGGCGTAAAAGTTTTGAAACGGGAGATGATGCGCCTCAACTTTGATGAACGCAATTCAATCTAGGAGAAGATAACGTCCGTTAGGTTAGGTATCACACTGTCTATTGAAAAGTAGTATCGGGGAATAAATTCGACTTTAGGAATTTGATGGTTGAAAATAGTTGAGACAGACGTTGAGACGGGTTGTTATTTGGAACATATAATTAATGAAAACTAAATACAAAAATTATAATACTATTTCATCTCACATGAAATAAAAAAATAAAAGACAGACTACGAATCTGTATCATGAGTTCGGATGTAATGCACAGCAATATTTCTGTAGTAAGTCTGCCTCTAAAATACCTGGAAGAACAAAGAAGAATGTATAATGGGCTATTAGGCAGCTGAAAACTCACATAAATGTTAGGCGGAATATCCCAGATACATAAAATATGCACAGACAACCAGCTTCTTTAAATGAAGCTTGAATTTATAGGTAATAAATTAGATTTTTGTTCACAGACGCGATCTAAATGTGCGTTCATTTACAGTAATTGCTCCATTCTAAGCAGTATTTAATGTGAAGAGATGTTTTCATCTACGGCAACAGAAATTAGGTGTGGTCACACTGGAAGATATGGGAAAGAACACGCGAACCATTAACATAGAAAACTGATACCGTTTACACACACTATCAACATGAATTTACGTTGTAGCTACTAATGTTTCGGAGTTTTGATTTGTTAACCTTGTAATGATAAGCCTTATGCCTACCATACAATTATTCAACAGTGTGTTAGTATTGGCCAGAAATGGATGGGTAACGGAATATGTATCGTGTGTGTGAAAGTCTATGTTCGCCTTGAAGAGTAACGGAACAATTCTTGGTCATTGCTCCTCGAGGATACAGTTCCCGGATCCAGTCATGTATACCTGCATTCACAATAGATGAGGGACCTGTCTCTCACAAAGAGACTGAGGATGAATGTCTCACAAGCGGGGTGGTCAGCGTCTCCAACCCTTACAGCGCTCCCATCAGAAAAACACGCTCGGCTTAACATGTAGATTTGTGGTAGACACCAAGCCGCAGTATTTACGAAGAGCAACGAGTTTCGACGGAATAACTTGAGGTCATTTTGCCAATCACGATAAAGGTGCCCTGGCAATGCCATGAGCGTATGGGAGAAAGAAAATATTCCTCCAATAATCAATTTGTTAAGGATTTGTTATTATTTTGTTTGTAAAATTCTGTCCACATATTGAGTGTATCCGGATGGTGATTGGACGACAGGAGAGAAGAATAGAAGGGGAATTATGGAGATCGGAGATGTGGCGGCAGAAATCAGGGACTTGGATCTCGAGCGTTGTCTTGGACGGTCGAGTTACCTTGCTGGCAGCTTACAGACTTTGAGTTTGTGAGTGTTTTTTATTTTTTATTTTTTTAATGTCATCAGTTTCTCTATTGATTTGAAACAATACTCCATCCTTTCTTATTTTGCGCTAGCCTAAACATACACCTTACAACCCACGTCCTCACTTAAATTCTAATCTCTGTCTACCTCTGCAGTTCTTATCTTCGACTCTTCCCTCCACTAACAAACTAACCAATCCTGCAGGTCTCAAAATATGACCTACCATCCTGTGTGTTCTTTCCGTAAGACTTTTCCACAAACTTCTTTCCTTGACCATCATTTCCAAAACTATTTAGTATCTTACATTATCCGCCCACTTAATTTTTAGCGTCCTTCTATAGCACCACATTTCAAATGCTTCAATTTTCCTTCTGTCTGGAATTCATATAAAGTCCATGGTTCTCTGCTATAAAGTGCATTACACCACACATAGAGTTTTAAATAGATCTTTCTGAGTCCTAGATCAATATTTGAAACTAAAAGAATTCTCGTTTTCATGAATGCTCTTTTCGCTACTGCTATTTTGCTTTTAACATCATTCCTGCATCGGCCATGAGTTGTAATTCTACTTTCTAAGTAACAAAATTCACCTACTTCTGCTATCGCATCTGACCCTATTTTTATATTTATTCTACTGTGATTGGTATCATATCTGCTACATTTCATCACTTTTGTCTTGATTTGGTTTATGTTTAGTCCAAAATCTTCCTTCCGTTTTTTGTTCAAAATATTATATAACTTCTCAAAATCCTCAACCTGTTCCGCTAACACGACAATATCATCAGTAAATCGTAGCATATTGATTATTTCTCCTTGAACATTTGTACCACATTCAAATCTTTCTTTAACTTACTTTATTGCTTCTTCTACATACAATTTGAATATTAATGGAGATAGACTACGACCTTGTCTCACACCCTTTTTAACTCATGCATGTTCTCTACTTTTATTATGGCAACTTGATTCTTATAAAGATTATAAAGTATCCTTCCATCTCGGTATTTTAGAACCTACTTCTTTAAAATTTTGAACATCTTTTCCTACATAACGTTATCAATATCTTCTTCTAAATCAACATATCTTTGTTTTTCTTGATCCGCCGTTCAAATATTAATCTTAACGCCAGAATTCTTTGTCTTGTATCGCGGTTTTTTCTAAACCCAAACTGATCTTCACCTACTATGTCTTCTATTACCCTTTCCATCCTTAACTTTTTGATATGAGTTTGAATAATCATTATGTTCGTTTTTCTCCTAGTTCAGAAGTTCTGCAGGAATCTCATCAATTCGAACTGCCTTATTTGATGTCAAATCATTCAACGCTCTATCAAATTCTGTCCTCAAAACAGAATCATCTAAGTCATCAATGTTGACATCTTTTTCTAATACGCAGTTGATCCAATCACCTCCATCATACAGGTTCTTATGTATTCCTTCCATCGGTCAGCTCTATCTCCGACTCGTAGAATTTGTATATTTATTCTGATGATTCCTTCCTGAGCAGTCCCCACCCGGAGATCCAATTGGGAAACTAAGTACTTTACCTCCGGAATATTTTACCCAGGCAGCAGCCATCATACTATGTAATTTGAGAGGATACATTCAGGATCTTTAATGTAGTGGTTTCCTGTTGCCTACTGCATCCCCATGCCTTTGATCATTTCTGATTCATCCGCCTTTAGGGGCTGTTTCCAACCTCAAGGGTAAGAGGGTGCTCCGAACCACTCCTCGCTCCTCCACCCTCCTTTAGGAGGCCGTTGGAAAGCAGTGGGTGACTCCTTATACCGGTAATCTTTCAGTCGCCAGAGCCTCGTCCGCGCAAACGGGGTGCACCACGTGAAGGAGAATTTGAAATATGGTTGGAAGAGGCTAATATACTCGTAGTCTCTCCCAAACCGTTACACCCCTTATCAGAATTACTTTCACTTTAAACTCTGAACTAATGTTTTTTCACATGCTTCTGTGTTGGTGAGGACGATTGATGGGGAAGCGACTTCGAGGCCTGCACACTATTTTACGGTAATAACATCTCCTCGAACTATAATGACGAGTGTTTGCACATGAGTATTTTTCTCGAGGAGACCACCCAAATGACGCTCTGCCCGATAAGAGTTTCACTATCGTACAGTAAATAACAAGCTGAGCAAAATTAGCCGCGCGCATACGTTATGCTTGAGATAGAATAGCATTGATTATACATCAGATACAATTAAAGATTAAATTGAGACCTTAATGGTGCTCATTTGGCCCATATACTATTGCGGGTTCCTTTTGCAAAGATGTTTTTGTTATGCGGTATCTTTTTACGAAGTCAATTGGATATCAATTTTACTGTATTGTAAAATAATGTTCGTTTTTAAATATGATGTTTTCAATGTTATCAGAGTAAAATCAATTTCAAAGCATAACTGCCATTTTCGTAGGATGGGGTGCTGTTTGTACTAAGCATTTTTGAATTATTTATTTCATTTTAAATGGTAATACATCTTCCGTCCGTTTGGTCATTTCGATGTTAAAATAAACTGTCGGTTTAAGGCACATTTAGATTTACAAATGTTTATAAATTCATTTCACACTCTTTCCGCAATTATTCAAATAAATAATAATAATGATAATAAGATCCTATATAACCTCTATGTACTATAATCATAGGAAAAAAACTGATACTAAGAAAAGTAATGTACACAGCACTGTCTCTACGAAAGAATTATTACCACATTGAGAAAGGGCAGAGGAAGGAGCGAAGGATGATTTCTATGCTAATCTGTAAAGAGTACTTGACATCATTCCGAACAGAAATTACAAAGTACTACCAAGGTAATAGCGTACAGTCTGAAATAATCCATTTCAAGGCGTTGGAAGGAATGTTCATCAGCAGTACTAATTTTCAATGCAAGATCATGTACAAAGAGACTTAGGAACATAGAGATGGATTAAGGGGGAACTAAATCGATCAAATTTCCGTCAGAATGACAAAACAGCCAGGATTTAGTGTGTGCTAATAATCACTTACTATTTAGAAATATGTTACAAGTTCAGTAATAAATCAAAACAATAGAAGAGTTTTGAGAAAATGACATTTTGAAAAACTTGTAAATCCTTTCACGAATGGCGAATTCCAGATTCAGCCCGTAGGGTTTGGAAAGCTCTACCTGATTAACAAACAGAAGAGACAGCAGAGCGTAACTGGATTATTCTCCCGCATGTGGCAATGGAAAAGCAAACAAAGTTATGGAGCGACGATTCATTAACACAAGGATATGGTTTTGGGACAAAGTATTTTGACACTCTAACATCTGAGAGAATTCAACAAGTATTGGCTGCGAGGATCATACATAATGAAGGGAAGACATGCTTTAGATAAAAAGTGTAAGACAAATCAAACAACCGTCAGAAAACCCAGAGATATCTATCAGGGATGTAATTTAGCTGGCACAAAACGTCTGACTAGTAAGCAAATAATGCAATATGTATCTAAGTCTTCTAACCTTGATAACAAGTACCAGAAATGACAGACGCTCTTGAAGAATAGTGTTAAAAATATTTCCAGATGTATAATAGAGAAGCAAAGTGGTTTTCTGCAGTACCCTTAGCTTTGGAGAAGCAGATGAGCCTCTCCACTTCCATCCTCCAGTCGCAGCACCCACCATCCGCTCTATACAGGATCTAAGAAGTGAATGTGGTAGAGAAGTGCAATAAAGGACACGACCACGGAAGATTGTAGGATACTACACTGTAACTCGAAATGACTCATTTATTGACTATACATTTAATCCTAATTCTACGAAAAATTAACAATTAAAATGTTCAGTGCAGGACGATTGTGGCAGTTTCCTAAAACCGATTACCACAAGCCTGCACATCTGCACATTTGAGTAGCTATCTGGGACGGGACATGAAGGACTGGCATAGGTACAATCCAAATTAGCGTGCATCATCATCCCAGCACTCAACTAATCCTGGTGCAGCATAACAGATTTATGGGAGTCTCGCAAAACAAGATGATACTTTTCGCGTGCGTGCCAAATGGAGATGTCTACGGTGACTTCGCGATTTGTAGAAGACCTCCACTTGCGTGCGGAGACGCCACCAATCACAGCAGAACCGAGTTTTGCTGTAGTGAGATAACAATTCCGGACTTCACTACACAGTGACTCCTAGTGCAGTACAGATTTGGAATTGACTACTTGTGGGCAAGACTTTATTTCGTAATTCTCGTTCAAGTTTTGCTTATTCCGATTTCATGTGCTGACCCTCGAGTCTTTCATGGATCGCCAGGGTAACGAGGCTCTGTCCATCGGCACCTACAGATGTTAGCCTGTGGTGTATACCTGGCACATATCATTTTATTACCTTCTTTGATGCTTCTAGAATTCATTGCTTCACCTCAAGTGGAGGGGTTCCAATCTGCCACAACAGCCTCGTCAACCGTCACTTCCCCTTGATGTTTCTCGCAGACATATACTGTTAATATCGACGTTCCTCGACGCATAGGAACGACGTACGTGTTCTGTAATTTAATGAGCATCCTTCAACTCAGTCAAATGAAATATGAGATAAAGAATTACAGTTTCTTAACCATACGGCATACAGCAAGCGATGGTTTATTGTTATGTAATCATAATTTTCAATATTAATTTTAGTATTTTCAATTATCTTATGTTTTTTAATGGCAATCGTGGAATTAAGTTGCAAATTGGTTTTGTTAGACATTCAGAATGAACGAATATAATGTTCACAGCATTAATCTTTGTAATACAATATCAATAAGGTTCACGCCTGTACTATTTCAGTTGGTAATTTTATTAATCATGATAGATCTAAAGAAAGTAAAATAATAATGAACAAGT
The DNA here is from genome assembly GCA_031002005.1 of Vandiemenella viatica. Classification (NCBI taxonomy): domain Eukaryota; kingdom Metazoa; phylum Arthropoda; class Insecta; order Orthoptera; family Morabidae; genus Vandiemenella; species Vandiemenella viatica. The sequence goes on from JARYHS010013630.1 coordinate 272,565,623, forward strand.
ATTACGCCGCAAACAGAAAACAATTCTACACAGAACCAATCACTGTGGACATAACGAGAAGAAAATATTTAATATGGGCATGGCATTTCACGAAAATTAAAAAATTTGTCTATTTAAGTTACTAGATTTTGTTTTATGCCAAAGTTAACCATTAAGTAGGAAGTGAAAAATAGTTAGAAAATGATACGTAGGGATTTGATGGCGCCAGTGTACATTAATCAGCACCCAAGTATAATAAGAATTGTATTTACGCTCTTTTCGCTTTGCCTGGTCTTCATTTGGTGGTAATGAATGAATTTTGTTCGAGTATAGTAAAACTAACTATATTATATTTGGCTAAGTTGTATAGACCGACTTGAGTAAACAATTATTCATTTCTAAACTAAAATTTCAATTTTGTATAGAATTTCAATATCCGTCTTGTATTGTAGGATGCTTAAATCTATCCCTATGTCTGTTTCATTCCCCATTGTTAACAATTATGATGGAATGTCTTTAAATCTGTACATATTTTAGCTCCACGTTAGGAAGTCCGATGAAATTGAACAGGTAGGTTTGGTTGGTTGTATTATTATTTTTTTGTTAAAACTAATGTCTCTATGAGACGATTAAAAGTATTGATTAGCTGCGGTGGTAATAATAAAATCAACATCTTAGTAAGAAGTTAAATAACGACTTAATTAAACACACTGTAACATACCAAACGAACATTTTCTTTAAAATTAAAAACACCAAGCATGGTGGTGTAACGGTTAGTGTTCTGGCCTCGCATTCGGGAGGACGGCGGTTCGAATCACCGTCCGGGCATCCAGATTTGGGTTTTCCATGGTTTCCCCAAATCACTCCTGGTGAATGCTGGGATGCTCCTTCAAAAGGCCATGGCCGAATTCCTTCCCATTCCTTGTCCCTCCCCCCCAATCCTTTCCCGTCTCTAAAGACCTCGCTGTTAAGATACGGTAACAGTTAAAAAAAATACATAAGAATTGGAGCATATCACTCATATAGAACAAATGAATAGAAATTGAGACTCTCTATAGACAATTTGAGAACAGGGTACGTTACGAGTATCGTCATTATCCGCAATGGCCAAAGTTTTACTGACGATGTGTTACCGCGTCGAAGAAGACAGTCGGTCAGCTGGACGTGTTGATTTTTTTGTGCCCGTAAGAACTTAACGTGTCAGTGACTGAGATGAATCCAGGCAGACCGGCTTCTGATATTAACAACGAGCTACCTTGTGGCTTGGAAGGTAGTGGCTTTGTGAGTGATGTGGGCGAAGTCTTGCTTCTAGCATTCCAGGCACCTAGGGGCGTCGTAATAGCCAAATCAGAAGGCTAACTACATCAGCTGACAGCAGACGACAGAGCAACCATCTTCACAGCTCTTCGATGACGCATGTCGGCTCGATTAGCACAATATCCTTCAAGTTGAGAAATAAGCTACCAATCACCGATCACCTATTTTTACACCATAGGCCGCATGAAAAGCATATAAACATTTAATGTGACGAAATCACTTTTTTGATTGACGAACAAACTTAGCAAGGGAGAAACAGGTTTCTTCCGTACAGAAATCACGATTTCGGTTGGCATAATGTGTACGCGCCTTTGCTATGTGGCCTCAAGGTCACCCATAGAAAGTTGTTTCTCAAGAATTGTGACCTGCAGTTACCTCTTGCGCTAAGATTTCTAGCCGAAAACGTTCTTATTTCGTCGGACATTTAGATGCGTAACAATATTTTCATATTCTCCACTTTTCCACACTAGTGTATCCAGCGCGTTCATGGGCTTCTTTTTTCTTTTTTTGACACGTCCTTCAGCTAGCCCACTAAAATTAGTTACTATCTGGAACGTTAAGACGGTCTGAAAGTGTTCCAGCAAATCTGGAAAACGATTTCTTTTACTGACGCCATGAGGTATCTTACCATGTTCTAAAATAACTTAAAAAGGAAATGAGGATTTACACAAGTGGTAGAGCAGAACACTAGGGGTCAAAATATTTTGGGTATATTCCTTACAAAAAGCCCGGATATAACCTTGTGGGGTGTCAAGTAACCGAAGGATTTGTGTTAATGAAGCAGTTTTGGTGGATATTAGAGGATTCAGTGAACCAGCAGCCAAAATTGAAGGAGGAAAAAGTTACAATTATAAAAAGGCGCAGATTTTGAATTTGAATAGATATTTCATAGAACATTTCAGCAAATGGAAGGAAGGCACAATTACAGTAGAGTCAAGTTGAGAAGACTTCAAGGAGATAGTAAGAAAGGGGGAAGAAAAATTTATTCCAAAACAGAAAATAAAGAGAAATAGAGAAACTGTGTATTATAATAGGGAGGTGACAAGGTCAAACAGGTTGGTAAGAAAAGAACGTAACAAAGTTAAGACACAGCAGTATAGTAGGGAATATTTAAAACAACTAAACAAGGAGTTAATAATACTAAGAAAGTGGCTGAAGATGGGTTTATGAAGAGTATTGTCATTGCAGGGGAACCATTGATTATTGCATCTAGAAATTTCTATGGTTATGTAAGAAAACTGAGGGGAAGGTAGGATGTTGAGACGCTTACACATAAGGTTGAAGAAGAAGTTACTGAGAATCTAAAAAATGCAGAGATTTTAAGTAACTGGTGTAGTCAGAGCATTAGGTACAATCAGAAACGGGAGGATCTAAATCGGAGTACGAGCTTAACAACACGATTAGAAATAAGTAGACAAAAAAAAATTGAGATTGATCCTGAGGATGTCATGAAGGAGAGAAGCATGCTGAAAAAACATAAAAGGGCTGGTGGAGATAATATTACTACAGATATCTTAAAGATAACCGAATGTGACATTGTACCTTATCTTGAAAATATTATTTAAATTGAGACTTGATACTTGCTTCTTACCAGAGGATTGAAAAAGTGCGATAGTAGCACCGGTAGTTAAAGGAGGGGTGAGAATTAGGGTCGAAAATTATAGGCCAAACAGTTTGACATCAGTGGTAGGTAAATTAATGGAGAGGTTGATAAGCAACCACATCAGAAATGTATGTGAGGAGTGTAAGTGGTTTCCAAGTTGGCAACATGGCTTTAGGCATGGATATTCATGCGAATCCCAGTTGGTGGGATATATGCAAGATATTTCAGATGAAATGGACAAGGGAGGCCAGATTTACAATGTAGCACTAGAGCGTTCAAAGGCTTTTGACAGAGTGAGCCATAAAATGGTAGTAAATAAAATAGAAAGTATTGGAGTGGATGAGAAAGCAACTTGCTGGGTAGAGGAATTTTTAAAAGGTAGAAAACAGAAAGTTAGAGTAGGAAATGCGGTATCAAAAGAAGTGAAAGTAAAAATGGGATTGCCAAAGGATAACGTATTGGGACCATTGAGATTCATTATTCCAATGAATAATTGCATTAATTTTATACTATCAGAAATTAGATTGTTTGCAGATGACATAATGCTAAATAAAAGATTCAAAACGGTAGAGAACTGAAAACATTTGCAGGGTGATCTGGAAAGGATATCTAGTTTGGTTGGTAAACATGGAATGAAGATAAATGCCAAGAAGAGTCAGCTTATCAAATAAAAAAAATAAAAAATAAAGGTTTAATATCATTATTATTATGGGCTGAATCTACATCTATACTCGGCAATTCACAAATATTGTGGGTGGCAGAGAGTGCTAAGCACCAATCCTAGTTCTGTGCATTCCAATCCCGAACAGAACGAGGAAAGAAAGAATACATAAAAGAATCAGTACGTCGTCTTATTTCTCTACTATTACTATTACTCCGCGATTCACTAAAAGTGTTTGGCGGAGGGTGAATTGCACCTATCAGGAAAGATAATGGTTTGGAAGGGATATACGGGATATGGCAGGTGGCGCCCATGGGCTATTGTGAGGAACCATCCCAGCATTTGCCTGGAGCGATCTAGGGAAACCATGGAAAACCCAGATCTCTAATCTTATCCTTCCTGTCATTGCGACCTAAGTAGGTTGGCGGAAAAAAATTTCATTACTCTCGTAAATTGAAGATTTTCGCATATTCTCGAATAAATTCAAACGAAAACGACGTCGTCTGTCTGCCAAACAATCCCAGCCCAATCTGTGTATGAATTCTGTAACACTTACGTAAGGACTGTAACTAGCAGTCTCGAATCGAGCGGCTCTCTTCTGTACTTTCTCTTAATTGTCAATCAATCCCTTGCGACACGGATCCCAAACTCCACAACAGTAATCTAAATGCGGACGCATTAGTGTTTTGTACCCTATTTCCTACATTTGAGCATTACACCTTCTCATAATATGGCCTATGAATCGTAATCTAGAATTATGATTGCCCACGACGGAAGTTAAGTGCCAGTCCCATTTCATGTCGCTTTGTATGTTACACCTAGGTACTTCAGGGAATCCACCGTGTCAACAACTGAATTTTTAACTTTCTACTCGTCAGCAACCGAAGTCTTTTTGTTACCTATTTCCATTGCCTTACACTTTTTGCAGTTAAGTATAAACTGTCATTTTTGGCACCATTCCGAAATAACATCCAGATCGAGCTGAATTTCTAAGCAATCGCCAAGGCACCTTATTTCCCTATAGATAAGTGTATCATCAGCAAACAATCGCATCCTGCAATTAACGTTGTCATCGAGATCGTTTATAAAAATTAGGAAAAGAAGTGGTTCTATTACACTTCCTTGAGGAACACCCGAAGTAACAGCTAGCTTAGTAGAGGCTTCCCCGTCAACAACGACATACTGTGACCGACCTGTCAAAAAAATCGCGTAACCATTCGCAAATTCGATCCGATATACCTTATACTCGAATCTTCGCTAAATGTCGGTTGTGTGGTACAGACTCAAAAGCTTGCATCAACTTGTTAACCTGCATCGATAACTTTCCTTACGTCATGCGAAAATAGGAACAGTTGCATTTCACACGATCTGTTCTTCAGAAATCCGTGTTGGTTTACTGTAAGTAAGTCGTTCTCATCTAGAATCTTCGTAATGTCAGAACATATGACATGCTCCAGAATTCTGCAGCAAGCAGATGTTAGAGATATGGGTCGATAATCCCGAGGATCTCACCGACCTCCTTTCTTGAAAACAGGAATCATCTGTGCTAATTTCTAGTCAGAAGGTACTTTTCTCTCTTCTAAAGATTTACGGAATATATCTGACAGAAATGATTCTAATTCTCCCTCGTATTCCGAAAATACTCACTTCAGGAGCTTTAATTGCTTTATAATACCTACACTATCAATTTGTTCCGGATACATCTCAAATTCTACACGTCGTGGAAAAGCGGGAATGTTTCCCATGTTTTCGTCAGTGAAAGAATTTTTAAATTCGGTGTTAAATACGGTAGCCTTTTCGCGGCTGTCATCAACTTCTCGACCGTCTTGTAGTAAAACTGACATATTGTTGTCACTACCGATAACTTTTTTTTACATACGACCAAAATTTCTTTGGGTTTTCGTAGAGACTCTTAGAAAGTGAGTTGCATCTAAAGTCGTTAAAAGCCTCGCGCATCGCATTCTTAACATGTTCTCTTGTCTCAGCTAACTTTTCTAAATCACTCCTATACATCGTCGTCCTTGAGCGTGCATGTATCTTCCTTTGTTTTTTAAGTAACCGTTTAAGTTCACGTGTATACCACGGGGGATCATTCCCCTCCCTGATTGTCCTTTTAGGTAGGCTATATGTACCCATACATTACCTGACTATAAGAATGAATCGAAGCCACATCTCTTCAACCAGGCCTCTTGCTTCTGTGAAGGTAGGGTAAATACCCATCAAATACGTTCTGAAACTCTCCTTTGGGGCCTTCCGTAAACGATATTTTTCTTTTTTCTTTTTCGCATGACTGTTAATTTTACTGTAGCGATTAAAGTTTTATGATCACTTGTTGCTGTGGGGGTAGAAATTTCCGTGAATAATTCAGGCCTATTTGTAACGAGAATATTTAAAATAATTTCGTTTCCGTTGCTGCTTCGGTGACGAGCTGCTCAGGAAGAAGATCAGAGAAAAGGTCAAGAATAATTTCACAGGATGTTTTATCCCTGCCATCAGTAACGAAAAGTTGAAGTCACCTCCTAATATTATTGCATGACTCGGAAATTGACGAGCTATATTGCTTACATTATTCCCTACGGCCTTGGCAATAGTTAGATCTGCATCTGGTGGACGATAGAAAGACCCTATTACAAGTATTTTCCTTTCTACTTTGAGTCTAATCAATAGGATTTCACAGACCGTATCGATATATATTTCGTTACACGACAGGTATTTACTAACAGCTATAAATACACCTCCTACATTGGAATGCAACTTATCCTTGCGGAAAACGTTCAAGCTATTGCTAAGAATTTCTGCTGAACTTAAATCCGATTTTAACCAGCCTTCATTACCTTAAACAATATCTGCTTCTGTGCTACTAATAACACTTTCAAGCTCAGGCTGCTAGTTACAAACCCTTCTAAATTTAATAACGAATATTTTTAACTTTCGAGATTGATTTAAGCTACTCCTAACGTGAGGTGTCGAATTTAATTGGGCTGCCCGTAACTGTAATCCCAGTTTTCGGTCTTCCTCCCTCAGCCTAATAAATCCCCCAGTGCACTCCATACGGCCCCTGCCACCCGTGTATCCGATTCACGTGTGTAGTGCACACCTGATCTATCCAAGGGAACCCTACACAACTCCATCCCAGGGCGCAGACCAAGGAACCTGAAGCCATGTTATCGCAGAAGCGCCGCAGTCTCAGGTTTAGACCCTCGACTCGGTTCTGAACTAGAGGTCCACAGTCAGTTCTATCGACAATGCTGCAGACAGTTAACTCTGCCGGAATCAACCACAGAGTTACCCTTTGAGCAAGCCGCCGGAAGGAAGAGAGTATAACCTCTGACCCAAGGCAGCAATCATCGTTTGTGCCGACATGGGCGACAATCTACAGCTGTCTACACCTCGTCTGTTAAATGGCATCCGGGATGGCCTGTTCCACATCTTTGATCAGACCTCCCGGAATACACAATGAATGGATGTTGGATTTTATCCCTGACCTATTCGCCATTTCTCTAAGTGCTCAATAAACCGCCTAACGTTGAAGCTTCCTACCACCAGTATCCCCTTATGTGGGTACTCAGACCTAGAGGGCTGGGGAGCTAGCAACTTTTAGGATGGCTATTGCGAAACTAAATGACTCCCATACAATACATCAAACCGATTGGACAGCGAGTGGTACAAGCTAGACTAGTTGGGATTTAGAAGTGTATGACTGCCCCCGCATGGCGCTTCGATGTCCCGAAACCACACGCCAGTCACAGTTATGCGACCTCCGCACAGATTCTAACATCTCAGCCTGGAATGCAGGTACGATGATTGGAAGGGGAAAACCTGTAAGACCACTAGCATTAACAGGTTCACTCTTACCACCTCTGCTGCAGTCGTCTACAGCAGCTTCCAACCTCGTAACTTTCGTTAACAAAGCTGAAAGCTGAGCGCGACGATCAGTCACCTCAGCCTGTGTCTGCACACAGTATTCACAAGCCCCTACACAGATTACTTTCAGAATAAAAACTGAGGAGAGGATGAAAGAATGAACTAACCGAGAGAACGAAATAACACGCTGTTCACTAGTTACTAACAATTGCAATCACGGCTTAAATAAAACCTAACCGTGGAGATAAATATAGACCAGACGGTGGATACTGCCACTGACTAGTTAATAGGACGTACAGTGTTAACTAGCCACAGTAATAAATAAAATAACGAATAAGCTCTATTTACCTTCAGACAGAAAAAATTTAAAGGTGATCAGGATTACTGTACACAGCTGCTATTCAAATACCGCATATAAAACAAAAACTATAAAAACACTTTAAATTAAGTAAACAGATATGACGACACTAGTCACAAAGGTTGCTAGAGGTCAACTAGAATCTGCTCTGCGTAGATAGTGAATATTCAGAGATAAAAGCTAACTACAAAATTTTAAATTAAATAATCAGAATTGGTGGCATTTGACGGTTACTGGAGATCAACTGAATACTTGCGTATGTGATATATAAATATCTTGGCATTACATTTGGAAAAAGGCTTAACTGGGCCGGATACATTTGACAGGTAGTAGGAAAAAGTTTCAAAATTCTGCACTTGTTGGAGAGAATGATGAAGGTATGTACGAGAAAAGTAACGGAATTGGGTTGCAAACTTTGGTCAGACCATTGCTTGAATATGGTAGTGTAGTATGGGACTCACATTTTGAGTATCAAATACAGAAGTTGGAGATGGTACAATAAAGGACTGCTAGATTTGTTTCTCTAAATTATCATATTGATGTTAGAAAGAAAAGTTATTACATGGAATGAAAAATATGACCATGACCAAACAAGTTGGCACTCTATTTCAGGCACAAGGGTGTAGGAAGATTCTCCTTTCTAGGTAAAGGTGTCAAGGATCGGAATAAGCTACTAAGGGAAATGATAAAATTTGCAGAGGGCAAATGTAGGTGGGCGCATGAAAGGGGGAAGATGGGTGAATAGGGAAATTGCCACCGGAGCGTGTGCTCCATTGCAATTTAATTAAATATTATAATATTATGTCTTGAGGCACGTTATTCGTTTATGCATTACATTCTAAATATAGAATTGAACGTTCTTTGGTGGTCCCTAAGTAATACGTGAAATGTCATATTTCAGGTGTTAGATAATTAGTTAAAATAAAAAGGGTTCTTTACAATTTATAACAGCACATAAAATTGAATGTCATAACATGACCGGACAAATGACAGGCAAGATTGGTTTCCTTGAACTTTAGTGACAAATTAAATCTAATAAAGACACTCCTGTTAAATGATCATCATAAGTGAAAAACCACTACTATAAAAAGATAGAAAATTGTCATTTCAGCCAATATCACAAGGCGCTTATGTGTGTTAATTCTATCTAAACATAATAGTCACGTTATAAAACTAACAAGCTACAATTATGTAAGCATGGGTTTTGAATGTAAGCCATTGTTTGTCGGTGCAGCAAATACTCCTGAATTGAGTTTGAAAATGATTTTAGTGTAGTCACTGTTCAAATATGCGGCGACTTTACCATATGTCAACTAGTTGTCGACTTATGCATCATAGCGCTATCACCGGCATCTACCGTCAAACACTGCACTATGAAAACAGGTAAATCTTGCATGTGACTGTAAGAGCTTGTTATATGTTCACTGTACGTGACTAATCATTACCATTCAGAGTTCCATCCCCCCAAAGCGTTTCGGCGTACCTAGTGTTGCACATTGAAAAAAAAAAAATTTTTTCAGCTTTGTGAAAAAAAAACTTAGCTCCCTGTTTTTTTTCTATTTTTTTTTTCTTTCAGAAAACATTAAATTTGATAAATTGTAGTTTTATTTACGGAACTTACATTTTACAAGTGTGTTTTAAATCTTGCTGAATTATATAATGTTTTACATAATGATTCATAAATGTATCTATATAGGTAACATAATTTTATTCATCCTCTATCAGTACCACATTCACTAGTATCAGCATTACCATCACTAACTCAGTCGGTGTCGTAAATTTATGTTCCTTCTTCTGTCTCCTCTATATCCATAACTTCAGAAGAAGTTACATTTTCTTTTACTGGTTGTTCTGGTATTGTACACAAAAGATTTTGAGATTGCAATTTTAAATTGTGAGCAAAGTACACACCGTGCTTAAAGACTGCGCCGATAGTTCAGTATTACGGTCTTTTATGTTTGAAAATTATTATAAAAAATAGGAGCTTTATTTCTTTTCAATCGTTGGTTTACGCCAACAGTTGCAAGGAAATGTTTCATAATTACTGACAATTTAATGACTCAGTATCAATATACGCTGAGAGTTTAACAAGTATACGAACAGTGGCGTAGCTAGGTCAACAAGGGTCCCGGTGCAAAAAAATTAGTTTGGGCCCTCAGGCCACATGGGCGACCGTTTCTTGGCTTTGTGTTGCTGGTAGGGGTACCCTGAGATAAGGCTGGGGGCCCCTGAGTTGTGCTTGCGGGCCCCCTGAGCAATGGGCAATGGTTGGGGCCGCCCCTGAGCAGTGAGGGTCCTTAGTGAGGGGCTTCGTTTGTCTCAGGTACCCCCTTAGACCGACGGTATAGAGCTAAATAAAAATGAGCATAGGGGTCCCGGTGCACTGCACCGCCTAATACCATAGTAGCTACGCCCCTGAATACGAATACAAAGAAAGCACAACAAGTAATAAAAATAGGCAAAAAACCGTAGATAAATTTTAAATTCCTAATTTTTTTAAAAGATCTATAGGTCTACAGATAAATTCGTAGGGCTAGCAGCACTAATTCAAATAGCGAGTATCGATCCAAACAATGGGGAACGGGGATCCCTTCTCGCGCAACCTAGCCTCTTCGGGAAGTCCCCGTTCATAAAATAAAATTTCAGTCAATATTGCCAATATTTTCGTATTTCTTTTTCTACTGAACCAGAAAAATGTATTAGATTTAAAAATTAAGAAAAGTACTTAGAATAAACTCTAAAACAGTTATATTAAACAATAAATGCCTTACAAATTTGAGATTTAGTAGTTATGAAAAAAAAAACGTGTTCCAGAAAAAAGTTTTTTTTTCAAGCCAGAAAAAAAACCGTTTTTTTACAACACTAGGCGTATCTAATAGTACACAGTAAGCTGTGCCAGAGGGCATGGTCGGGTTGAGGAATATGAAAATCCACGGCGAGACAGTAATTCTAACCGGGGACCTTTAGATATCCAAACAGGTGCCATTAATCGCCAAGTCAACAAACGATTATTTAAAAATTAGTTTATTTAAATTTTTGACTATCTAGCCACATTCAGCTTTCCACAGAAACAGCATTCCTTACCCCGTCTCATTAGTATTGGCTGAAACCATCTTATTTGTAATGTCTTATTGTAGAATTTAGTTTATGGAGCCTTTCTTAGGCTAGATAAACCCACTTCTACGAAAAGTTCTTCTCCCCTATTGTGTCCCACTCCAATATTATGTTACATGTTAAACCCTGAAACCAACATATCTCATGTAAGGTATGTTACACCAGTTAGACTCGACCTCTTCGATTTATGTGTCGTTTTTTCTTGAATACGCATAACCCTTTATTCGACTCGTTTCGCCGATTCGACAGATGTCAACTGTCAGCTTTGAGCGTTGTCCTTTCTCACTCTACCTGCCTCAAAGTGACCGCCTGGGGTGTCAGCAACCCGCTTCTCCCACTCACAAGGCCTGGCCACACATAGCGCAATACAAAGGCCGAGGTAACTGCAGTATCCCTTTCCATTTCCTCAGGGACACTGACCCACGTTCAAATACTCGTATCGTTCTCATGTTGAATATGACAAGTTATTTTTTCATGCTTTTTCCATTCGTACTGTATACACCATTGTTTATTTACAGAAATGTAGTTTTGCTATAACAATACAATATATGGTACATCACTTATTTTATTATAATTGTATTAACTTTATACTAGATATCATAATCTTCCCTTTCCTTCACCCCAAAGTATCCCAGTATTTTAAGAAGTAGATGCTATTCAAAGATACTGTAACAACTATTCTACCTATATCGTTCTGGGAGCAAATACAGTATGTGCGAAGGAAGTCATGAGACATAAATATAGTCCGCCCTCATAGTACTTTGCCGAAAGAACCACTTATCCACGAGAAATAAATTTAGATACACATGATAAAAGAAGCAGTGTCATATAGTTCTGTAAATTGCTCTCGTGAGGCAGTAATGGGTTTTTGTTTGTCTCATTATAACAATGCAAGGTACTCTCTAAAAATCTGAGTTGAGAATATTCTCAAAATACATCAGATATAACTTTCCTTGCAAAAGATTTGTACTCAGCAAGAAAATAATATTATAACAACTGTCCTGAGCTAAAGGAGCCAGGAAGAAGGCCGAGGACGTAAATATTTTAGCAGGCTGAATGAATTGTTATATAATAATTTCGTGTGGTCCTTTAAGAACCAGGTTGACAGAGTTACTTATCGAATATTCAATTTTCCTCTGTCGTAGCTGCCTGTCCTAATCCGGGGGTATAGGAGACGTACAGTTTAAGGTGGTATTCAACCCACGGAAGGGCACTGGCATAATTCACAAGATCTATGCGAAAACTTAATGGATGACCGCTTAACCTGACATAGTTAAACTAAAAACAAAGGACTGAGTGACGTATTTCTGTGAGACTTTTTTATATTATTTGCGAGCTATCTGTACAAATTGGCAAAGCAGATAATATACTAAGCCGAGCCTTTTTACTACGTGTGCAATGGCATTTTGTTTTTAACCACATATCTTTGTATTACAATTCCAATCGATGTGTGCGTTACAATCCCTTATGTCCCATTCAACATAGTCCATCTCGCCTGAGTAAAATTCTCAACTCCTTTGACGCAGTTTGATGCTTTTTGTTTGATTTATTAATCTCTAGTTTCATACAAAAATAAACTTCTGCTAATGAATAACTAATACATTTGTAAACTTTAATATTTGGTGACAGTAGTTAGACAAACTAAATAACCTGTAAACGTGAGATTTTTTTTGATAGATGTTGATTTCCTTCGCGTTTTTTGTTTGATTTAGATGTATTATGCACTAATAAATTTTACTTTTCACATTATGCTTTCTGTGTGATAATAAATACTAAATTCTGACACATAAAACTTGGGATCAGTGTAAAATATGATGTTATTTCATCATCACCATCGTAAATAACATTAATAATTAGTTAACCTCAATAAGCAGATAGAAAATTTCTTCTCGGGCAATGAATTTTCTATCTTTTTTAGTTAATTATTCCTGTACCTAATTTGTTAATGATTTACGCTGACTTCTTGCCTTTCCACATTTGTTTTTTCGGAAGGATAATACCTTAATCCAACACGAACGTAGCATTTATTTCGTCTTCTATTGAATGAAGTGAAGAAATTTGTGTGAATGACGCAATACGCACGTTTTATTTCAATAAGTAATGGTTTGAATGTAACTCTTGGGAGATGCGATGGCAGATATCGTAAGCAGCTACGTTACAGACAGCAATGGATTCCGCTTCCTGTGTTGAAGCTGCTTCTCAGCGGAGTTATTGTGTCAGGAGAGCGAACTGTCGGCCGAAGTTACAGGAATTGGAAATCCCTCTTCGGAGGAAGTGAAGGGTCGGTCGGGAGAGTTGGGAGTCGAGGGGGAAGTCGAAGTTGCCGGTCGAAGTGGTTGCCTCTAGCTCGCGATTTAATACTCAAAACGGACGGCCAGCCGAGCTCGGTCTGTAGGGGTAAAGTGATTTATAATGGGGCCGTGCCGGCCGGCCGGGGATATTTTCTCCTTGACAGGTGCGGAGAGTGGACGGCATGCCGATAACCACCCGCACCAGAGTGATGTGGCCCGCTGCTCTGCTTTTTGGTGGTCGCCGGAGGTGTTTTTGCTGCCACAACTGCTACAGGTATAGGTGACCTACGTTAACTTGCTACTTACCATATAGACGTAACTAAAATTCTTCCGAAAAAAAAACCACCTATATTCCTGGCTCTTTAAAATAGCGATCTTTGGTTTCTGAAGGTAGAAAATGGAACATCCACATCTTCTCCAGTCAATTGACCTTACCAGATTGACTCCTACGAATATCGGTTGTATCATTGAGCACGGAGATATCTAGAGACTTGAAACCATAATTCACAAATAGAATGTATATAGAACCGTGAAAATATAATCCGTTTCTGTTCAACTGATACCTACTTGCCATGACTGAAAAAAAAAAAACGCAGTAGCATCAGCGAAACTGTGTCATACTGGGGGCACATTCCGTCTCTGGAGATAAGTCCGTCTGGTAAAGGAGGTCTACAGATTTACCTAGTATATCCGAATCTCGGAGATTCCTATCAAACATTACGGCAACAAAACAAAAATTTTAAAAGAGAGGGGCCGAGTGTGGTGGGTGAGCGATAACACTCTGGCCTCGAATTCTGCAGGACGCGAGTTCGAATCCCCGTCCGGCCATCCAGATATTGTATTTCAGTGGTTTTTCCCAAATCACTCATGGCGAATGCCGGTAAGGTTACTTCAAAAATTTCAATGGGAAAATTTCCTTACCGTTCATTGCCACAGTCCCTTTCCCCCTCCAACGACTCCGACGAGGTGTAAAGCAAAACGAAATAATAATAATAATAATAACCAGAGAAGAAGCTCAATTTTAGGACTCTCAGAAAAGATTAGAAAGGGGACCTTCTGGACCAACAGACGACTAATACAGAATTAGCTACTGACGCTTAATTAGTGCTTCGATTATCATATTGTTATCCTCTAAAGGCTCAAGAGTATGAGGAAGCTGTATGAAAAGATATGTTCGTGTTTAATAAGGACAAGTAGTTATAAAAATTATAGAGAATTGTGGTATATTGTAACGCATGTAGAATTTTTAAATGAATACAGTTAGTACAAAATTTTCTTAATTTTAAGAAAATGTTATGATAGGGGACGTTTATAATAAAACAAAATACCCCTTTTAAAGAGTTTAAAAAGTCATAAATTGCTAATTCCTAGAATGCTAGCAGCTATTTTCTAAATCAATAAGAAATTTTAAATTAATGCAAACGAAACATTATTCACCAAACATTTTTTTAAATTCTGACTTTTTCATTATTTTCGGGCTTTATGGCTACTCGACATCTAGGCCATTAGAACTGCGAAAGAATGGGGGACAGAGCAAGAAGTGTAAAGGAATTCGGTGATGGTCTCTTTAATGAACCATCTGGGCATTTACCTCGAATGATTTCTGGAAATCACCAAAAATCGGAATCTGATTTTAACCCACGTCCTCCCAAACGCCAGGCCAGATTTCAACCACCAGACTCGATGATTACGACAAAATAAACTATAAACATTTATACTTTTTATCAACAGATTGTTTCAAGTTAATGGATTATTGATCTGTGGTGCAGGATAAACAAAAAATCCACTTAGTTCAGATTGCAGATGATAACTATCTCACTAATGGGTTCTCGTGTTAAGGATTTAGAGTAATCAGGTGATCTAAGCTTTATGGAGCCATATATTTCTTGTCTCACTAGCTGAATGAACTGGTTTCAGTTGTTGCCTCCAGAAGTTCGCAGTGACAAATTGTCACAGATTTTGATGTTATGCGCACGTCTTGAAATATACAGTTTATTGAATTATTTTAGTAAACCTATATAAGACAAAATTACGCAAACAGTCTTATCAAAAGTAAGCACACAAACACAAATTTTGTAGTATTGCGAAATGTAGAACTCACTGCTCGAAAACCTCTGCATCATTCTGTTGTTTATTTTTATTTAATCGCGATGGAGCTTATGTCCTGGTGGCAATTTCCCTACACACCCATTTTCCCCCTTTCCTGTACCCACATACTTCTCCCTTAATGTAATAAAAAACGTGCCAATTTCTGTGAACATGAGCGTAAACATGCCTGTTACCCTATCACTTCTCCTGACAACACTTCAGGGAAGAGAGAACCCCAAATAAAAATTCTATTTTTGACTACAGCTTTGAGTGCAGCTCTGGTTGTTAGAGCGGTAACACGAGATCAAAACATTGCGGCAGAGCTCACCGCCGAAATCGTCTTTCTTCAAAACCATTCGGCGGAGAACCCCCGAAGATTATACTTCAGCGCCACGTCGGGAAAGCCTTCGTTCACACACGTATGTTTTCAGAGATGAAATAACAAAAAATGATTATTTAATTTATGAGAAAAAAAATTTCAAAACCATCAAACTTTTAGGTTGCAGTTATTAAGGTTCATATAACAAAGGTTATTTTTTAAGTTAACTTTTCTTTATCAAATGGTAGTTCTACATTGAGTCAACATATATTTTCTAACAGGCTGTTCATATGAAGACGACAGAACATTTCCTCGTGATATGATGTCTCCTAAATATTTTTTAAGAGCGTAAGATTATTTTAAATTTTGTTAAAGGCTTTTATACAACTAGTAATTGATATATGGAGTTATTTTGGCCTGTTTCCAATTGCCATGAGTTAACGATTTGCATATCAATTAAGCATTCATCAGCGACAATTTCCATCCACTGGGCTCTTTGTTTTCTTCTCTCCTTCCGTTCTCTGCCTATTACCACTTTGATCAAACTTCACCACTTTTTGGCACACGTTCCTCCACTCTTCTGTCTTCATCTCAGCCATTTACTTCAAACTCTCTGCCGTGAAGCATGTGATTGCCTGTAGGGGTTAGACGTAAAGAGGACCTATCGTGCAGTGGAACCGTTACGCAAACTGTGGAGACCCTACAGACACCCCGAGATGTGGCGGGTAAAAGGGGTTCTCGAGAAGCTATGACAGGCCTAGGAAGCTAGCGGCGGATTGAACATCGCTTTCAAAAATCAAACAGGTCTCATAATGGATGCGTCATAAGTAGCTGGACTTAACTAGTAGACTAATACTGCCAACTAAACACAGCAGTATCTATTGCAGTTTTAAAGATTTAGTCGTTTTGTGGCATAATCAGCCACATGTCAGCCGATCCCAAGGTTTCTTTCCTTAAAAAATATTTAACAACTACTCGTTAAAATGATTTCACATTGTTTTAATTGATTTGATATTATTGATGACTTCCACACATTTTACAATACGGAATTTTTTACCAGTACATGATCGTATTCACATTTACCACACAGAGCACCACAACGCGCTGCCTCTGACGGTGCGTGTTTGCAAAGGGCTTGATAAATACTGCTTATATTTACACGTTCGCACAGGCCTTCGTTCAGGGTAAGCGCGAATCTACAATTTCAGTGCGGAATCTACAGAAGGACGCCATCGAATCTCTGTTTGAAAAAATGGTGGCGTTAGGTCAAAACAGGTTGAAAACCAATACTCTAAAATCTTGTCTTCTTTGTTTTACTTGTTTACACCTCTTATCCGATCAGGTAGACAAATGAAATTCTTGTGACTGCATATTTAAGTTTATGTTTTGACAGACGCTTTCTCCTTTCCTCCATGAAGTCTCTGTAATCAGTTATGTTATCTGATTGAACCGGCTAAAAGATATTTAAGTTTGATGTCTGCTTTTTATAAGTCTGACAGCCTATAATCCATGTGTAATATGAGTACGTTATTTTTTAAGCAGTTTGCGATTGGATATTTCAGGTATCACTAGTGAATGGTCTGCATGTAGTGTGTCTTAGACCATTTTACAGGCAATCTAAGGGACATTAAATGTAATTTCCGGTGATACGTTCACTGGAGGAAGGTTTTTCGAACGTTCATGGATAGGAGTTATAAATTGGCTATCTGATCAGATTTGGCATCCCTTATTTACGTAATAAGTAGATCGTTCCACTCAATGCCAATTTCGTCTACAGTCATCACGGCCTCAAAGAACAACCAGCAAGGCCAATCAGATCTTTCTCTCTCTCTCTCTCTCTCTCCTGTTTGCTCTCTCTCGTGTATGGCGTGTTAAGTTTCCAAATAAGTAAATATACCGCAATTATTCTTGGTAAATCTTATTTATATATGAAAATAGATGTATGTTTTACTCTATTTCACTTTTAAGCCACCACTACCTAGCACAGATAACTGGTATTTGTGTGTGGATGTAGCATGGATTTTCCTGTCGTGCACGACGTCGGAAGAATGCCGATAGCTGTGGGGATGTGGGAGATATGATGATTAAAGTTGGTCAATGCAACGCGTTTTCATATTTCGACCAATAATTTGTGTCTCCTTATACTTCTCTTTACTGCCAAAACTACATAGCATAAACCATTGGTGTTTGTGTGTGGTAGTAGAATCGTGTCTCCTGTCTTGCACTATGGTTGTTAGATGTCGGTAGCTATATGGGTGTGGGAGATATAGGGATTGAAATTGGTCGACCTGAGGCAGTTTCATATTTCTGCCAAAGACGAATGTGTCTTGGTGTATCACTTTTCAGCGAAAACTATATATCGCAGATCACTAGCGTTTGTTTGTGGTAGTAGCACAGAGTCGCGTTTCGATCACAACGTTGGCCGAATTTCAGAAACTGCGGGAGTGTGGGAGATATGGTGGTTGAAAGTGGCCGATCAAGGATATTTTCGTATTTCGACCAAAGACATGTGTCTCCGCATATATCATTTTTTTTGCCACAATTACATAGCATACATAGACCATTGGTGTTTGTGTGTGGTAGTAGAATCGTGTCACCTGTCGTGCAATATGGTTGTTAGATGTCGGTAGCTATAAGGGTGTGGGAGATAGGGGGGTTGAAACTGGTCGACCTGCGGCATTTTAAAATTTCTACCAAAAACGTATGTGTCCCTGTGTATCACTTTTCAGCCAAAACAATCTATCGCAGATCACTGGTCTTTTTATGTGGTAGTAGCACAGAGTCATCCATCGATCACAACGTTGGCCGAATTTCGGAAACTTTGGGAGTGTGGGAGATATAGTGGTTGAAATTGGCCGATCAAGGATATTTTCGTATTTCGGCCAAAGACATGTGTGTCCGTAAATTTTACTTTGCTGCAGAACTACATAGCGCAGATTCTGACATTTGTGTGTGGTAATAGCATCGAGTCTCCCATCGTGCACTAAGGTGGTTAGATGTCGGTAGCTGCCAATCCAAATTCTTTACAAACACGAACGATGTCGTGGGTACCAGCTAGTGTGGAATTAATTCTTCAAACTTGAATGAAAGCATAGTGAGCTTAAGGCTGGCCGTCCAGTGGACGTGAGTTCGCGCGAGTACGCCTGTAGTAACGCGATCTGAGTTGTGCGAAGACACTCCGTCCTCTGAAAGCAGCTTCCCGTGACTTTGTCGGCATATCTCCCTTGTACCCCGCATCAAATTCTTCTTGACATAAAAAAAAAGAAAACAGAACAAAAAATCCTTATTACATATTTGTTTACTTTTTAACCAAAAAAGAATAAACGTAAATTTCTATGTTAAGGCTCTACATCGGAAAAATTTGCAAGCTCATTTCGAATTATCGGCGACGCAGTCTACTTAGAAAATTAATACACGATTTTTTAAGAAATAATGTAGATAATAGAAATTTAAATTAGATTCAGGAAAATATATGTACATACCTTTAATAAGACACATGTTTGGATTCCACGTTAAAATGTATGTCCCAGAGAAAAGGAACCGTCTGTCCTATCTCTTATACAATGGCTTAGTATGCTTCCTTCTGGCGGATCCATTCAACCTTCGGGTGGTGAACTAAGTTTATATATAAATGGAGGATGCTAGTCAGAGGATCTGCTTCTGAGGAAATTTCTTTTTAAATCATTTTAATCTTACAACGCATTAGCTGTATAACTTTATGTTCAAAATATATTGGTACACTTAAAATAGTTTTATGTTAAGTGAAAAATAATTGCTTGGAAATGGGAGACAAAATAAGTAATTAGAAATGGCGACTTTAACATTTTGCACTCACAATGGACGGAGCCATATAATATTCGCTGTGTTTGGATTGGAGCGGTCCGTTCGCGCGTATACGGGCGCATTCCCGCGAGCATTTTTCGCGCGAATACGTGTCCACTGGACGGCAGCCTAAGCATTCCCTTAAGACTAATAATATAAGTAAGGAGCGTTTTTAAGGAAGACAATGATATCATATTGATTTTGTGTAAAAGTTCATATCTTGATTAGAATAAGCAAGGAACTCTAAAATTTAACATTTTTTATTCTAATGCTCCCCTCATCTTTCTTTTGTACTTATTTTCGGAAGTGTGTCGAGGCTCTAGTAAAAGCATTCTTCGGTAGTGCAATCTGTTAACATAAATTGACATACGTGACGTCAAAAAAGTGTATTTGATTTGTAAAATACAAGTGGGTTGAAGTTAAAGAAAGCATATTAAAGATAGAACAATAAAAGCTGAGAAAGAATAATTAACGGGAGAGATTGCAACCTCTGTGGCCTATACTGAAAGAGTACGATATTGCTAACCAGTTGTGAAAATTATTTCCTTCTATAAACACAGAATGTTTTGGTCGCAGGTTTTATGAATTCCGCTAGATGGGTTTCTGAATTCTTTTCCCTGTTACTACCCCCAGTGGCGTAATTGTTCATTTGTAGGACGGATTTTTGTTTTATTCGGACAGCGAGCTGAACATTCATTTCCTTTGCGGTATGAACACATATCGCGATCTCTGTGGCTAGTCGTGCCTTCTAAGTCATGAAAAACATTTTGTGTATCTAATTTGGCTCCTGCAGTAGCTATTGATATTTCTTTAAAAGCATTGTTTGGTACATTGCGTATCTAAAGGCTTTTAAAACAATCCTTTTCAATTTCTATGATCAAAGAGTACAAAGAAATGAGAGTATTATGTCCTTAAATGGTAACAATTACAAATAAGGAAGAATATTTACTTGAGTGATATTTTGAATTATTATTTTGGATAATCTCTTCATATGAAATATTCTAGTTTGGTAATAAGTCTTAGGAAATATTACGTCTCCTGCAAATTATTGAAAATGCCTTCCATAATCTATCATGTATAAGCGCAGTAACGTGCACACTTGAGAAGTAGTTTACAGAAAATTGGTTTAGAGGCATGTTTAATCTAAATAATCTTTAACGGTCGCTCACACATCTTTAAAAATATTAAGATTTTTCTAAATTTTGAATCCTTAACAGTTCCGTTGTCGTTTTATACGGCATATGGTTAGGAACTGGTAACATTCTATTTATACCGAGCGTGGTGGTGTAACGGTTAGCGTTCTGGCCTCGCATTCGGGAGGACGGTGGTTCGAATCCCCGTCCGGACATCCAGATTTGGGTTATCCATGACTTCCCCAAATCACTCCAGGTGAATTCCGGGATGCTTTTTTCAAAAGGCCATGTCCGAATTCCTTCCCATTCCTTGACCCCAATCCTTTCCCGTCTCTAAAGACCTCGCTGTTAAGAGACGTTAAGCAGTTAAAAATAAAAATAAAAATAAAACATTCTATTTATATGTACTATCGAAGTAAAATGCCAAAGAAATTAAAACAAATCACTGTTTTCCTTCTACACCAATAAATATCAATATATGGCTGCAGTGATCTTATCATTTTGGACGAAACATTTAACAAACCTGCGTGACCGAATGGACATGAACTTGCTGATATTCGCACGGCGTCCTCTTCTTCGATTATGAATTGCTCTTCCGAGTTTTTTTTTCAGTTACGTCGTACTTTCGTAGGTTTGAAATCGCAATGCTGTAAATCACATAAATCAATTTTGTACTGAAGCTACTAACCACAATGTGGGAAACGGAATATACACTGCCGTTTGTGAAAAGTGCAACACCGAGAAGGAATTGTTCGAATAGCGCCACACTTGATGGAAGTGACGACGGGTGTGCAAGCCATAAGTGATAAGTTTTCCAGCGAGATGGGGTACAGCTATTCCAAGCAGAGCCATCTCGTGTCGGTCCGACAGGGTCGGTTTTGCGCCGAGTGTAGTCGCTGCAGAGGTGGACACAATACAGTGAGTGCCATGCCTTGTCGACGCAAAGGGAGCCATATCGGTATGTGAGCGAACTGGAACGGGGCAGAATGATCGGTCTCCGGGAAACGGGGTTGTCATACCGTGACATTTCGGCTCGCACAGGGCATGCTGCTACGACGGTGATGCGTGTGTGGAAGCAGTGGATAGAGGAAGGTCGTACGCAGCGAGGAGCGGGAACTGGACCACGGAAAAGGACCACAGCACGGGATGACCGTCATTTTGTCCGCATGACCATAACGGACCGTACAGCGTCATCCACAGTGTTGGCTCGTCGCTGGAGCACTGCAACAGGTGTGAACTTGTCTGTATCGACAGTTAGTCGCCGTCTGCTGCAGGTTGGACTGGTTGCACTCATGCCATTACGTCGGCTTCCATTGTCCAGAAACCACCGGCTCCTCCGACTGCAAAGGGCACGTGAACACCGTCACTGTGGTACTGAGTGGCAAAATGTAATATTTTCGGACGATTCCCGCTTCATCGTGTCCGGTGGTAGCGTGGTGAGCGCAACCTGGAGGGCTGCGTTATGAGCGGCATAGCGGACAAACACCAGGTGTGTTGGTTTAGGGTGCCATTGGTTACAACATCCGATTTCGCCTCCTATGTATTGAGGGCACTTTGAACAGCAACCGGTACCTAACGGTGGTTGTGGTGCTTGGGGTACTCCCCCTGCTTCAGGCATCTCCTCAGGCCCATTTCAACAGGAAACTGCCCGGCCACATGTTGCGAGGAATGTACAGGCCTTCTTCGAAGAGCGACGGGTACCACTGCTTCCCTGGCCTGCACGTTCGCCCGACATGTCGCCCATCGAACTTGTCTGGAATATAGTTGGTCGGCACCTGGCGCGTCACGGTCCTCCAGTGTCTAGTGTCACGGATTTGTGGGGTCGGATATAAACTGCGTGGAGGGAAATCTCTCAGGAACGCATTCAGAACCTTATTGATTCAATGCCACGGCGTATAACAGCTCTAATTGCAGCGCATGGTGGCCACACGACATCCTGAATAGTAGGGCTCAAAGGACATGTACAGATTTGAAAAGGTAATCATTTGTTACTTGTCGCGTACCTAATCTGTGGAATTAAATTAATTGATTTCGTGTGTTTCCTTCTCTGTGTTGCACTTTTCACAAACGGCAGTGTACGTTAATTTAAGAACTCTCCGCTTCTAACCGGGATTCTCACTTGTATCATTTACATAATAATTTATTCTTACCCTACGATACTAATCTGGTTGTAAATATTTGTGTGACAATGGTGGTGCAATTTGTTACAGTACTAATATTTAGTTCTATGCGATTTCCTCCCATGTTTTTACATAAAGATGTGTTTCTGTTTCACTTGAAGTCGGTGCTTCATTATTATTCTTAGATATAGCTTATAATTAGAGAAATTATAACAAAAAAAATCTGACAGGTGAAGTAAGTTCTACTGTAAAATAATTACATCCCACTAAAACAATTCTCGTACTCGTGTAGTGACAATAAGTTATGAAATTTTCTTATGAGCCAACTTTACGCTTTACAGTGTGTATTCACTTCACTTTGTGAAACAGAATGGTTTCTCTCGGTGTTATAGATCGTTTTTTAACCGACTTCAAAAAGAGGAGGAGGTTCTCAATTCGTCTGTATTTTTTGTATGTATGTTCAGCGATATCTTCGCCAATTTTCAACCGATTTAAATGATTTTTTTTTTTTTTTTTTTTTTTTTTTTGTGGATAGGGTATACCTCCAAAGTGGTCCCATATGAATCTCATTGAGAAACCACCCCTTTTACCCCCTTCCACCCTCTAATATTTATACAAATCAACATTTTTTATTCGATCTCGATGAAACTTAAGGGAAAAATACTATCAACTTTTGGTTTAAAAGAACTGGATCCCTCTCCCCCTATCCACCCCCTTAATTTTTACCAATTTTCTTTATTCAAAGCTACAGTCGACACTATTTAACTGATCTCCATTAAAGTTGGCAGTTACATGTAGTTCTTCATGGAGAAGGTTTCTGACAAAAAAATAAAAATAAAAAACCACCCCTCTCCCCTTTACACCCCTTTTTTTTATAGAAAACTACATTTCTTATCTGTTTTTTATTGAACTTTGCCCATGTATACTTTAAAACAAAGAGAAAAATCCTGTCAACATTTGATCTGCCAAAGCTCAACCCCTTCCCTCCTTCCACCGCTTTAATTATTGTCAATACTCTTCATAAAAAGCAACATTCGACACCGTTTTACCGATTATCATCAAAGTTGGCATATACATATAATTGTTCATGGAGAATCTGAACAAAAAATAAATAAATAAAACACCACCCCTCTCACCTTCACACCCCATAATTTTTATACAAACCCACATTTTTTATCCGATTTCGATGAAACTTTCGACATGTATAGTCAAAAATAAATAGAAAACTACTGTCAACTTTTGCTTTGAAAAAAACTGAAGCCCTCTCCCCCTATTCACCCCCTAAATTTTTACCAATATTCTTTATACAAAGCTTCAGCCGACACCATTTAACTGGTCTCCATTAAAGTTGGCATATACATGTAATTTTTCATGAAGAAGGTTTCTGACCAAAAAAAATTAAATAAATAAAAAACCACCCCATGTCTCCCTTTACACCCCTTAATTTTATAGAAATATACATTTCTTATCTGATTTTTATTGAACTTTGCCCATGTGTACTCTAAATCAAATAGAAAAATCCTGTCAACGTTTGGTTTGCCAAAGCTCAACCCCTCTCCCTCCTTCAATCTTATTAACTTTTGTCAATGTTCTTTATAAAAAGCTACAGTTGCGATCGATTGACCGATTACCATGAAACTTGGTGCTTATATGTTGTTTTTTTTCACGAAGAAGGTGTATGACCAAAAGATCTAAAAACAACCCCCTCTCCCCATTAAACCGCATAATTTTTATACACAACCACAATTTTTATCCGGTTAGGCAGAACTCAGCAAATTTTTACTATAAAACAAAGAGAAAAATAATGTCAACTCTTGGTTTGCAAAAACTGAAACCCTCTCCCCGTTTCCACCCCCTTGATTTTTGTCGATTTCTTTTTAGAAAGCTACAGTCGACACCATTTGACCGATCTTTATGAAAGTTGGCTCATATATATGTAATTTGTTATGGATAAAATTTCGGACCAAAAATCAAAAAAACTACCCTAGCTCCCTTCCCTTAATATTTGTACAAAACCCGCAATTTTAATCTGATTCGGTGAAACTTTGCATGTGTATACTTTAAAACAAATAGGAAAAGAAAAAACAGTCCACATAACTTTCACAAAAACGCAAACCCTACACCCCTTTCTACCCCTTTAATTACTGTCAATGTTTTTTATATAAATCTACCAATTCTTCCTGATTTTGAAGGAAGTATGCACATGTATACTGTAAAACAAACAGAAAAATACTGTCTACATTTGGTTTTGAGAGTCCAAACTTCACTCCTTCCTTTCCATCCTTTAATCTACAGTTTCTATCCGATTCTGAAGGAAATTTGCACACGTATACTTTAAAACATACAGAACAATTGTGTTTTAATTAGGTTGCAGAAGCCCAACCCCTCTTCCCTTCTGCCCCCACCCCTCCTATTTTCCAATGTTCTTTATAGATACCCACAGTTTTATCAGATTTCCATGGAACACTGCACATGTATACTTTAAAACAAGGAGAAGAATACTGCCCACACAAGCTTTACAAAAAACAAACTTCTCTTCGTGTCCACACCAGTTAATTGTTTTTTATACATACCTACAGTTTTATCTGATATCAATAGAAATTTACACACTTATACTTTAAATCAATCAGAAAAGGCTGTCTACATTTGGTATACAAAAGCCCAATCCCTCTACCCCTTTACCCTCACCGATTTTAATTTCCAATGTTCTTCACAAAAATCCACAGTTTTAAATCCAATCATAATCAATTAAGGTATTTTTAAGTCGTGGCATAATATTTATAAAATAAATGTCATAATGTCTCAATATGTACTTCAGATTTCAACTTGGATCCCATGTTTTCACGTTGTGGAAACCAATTAAAAATCAATTTTTTCTGTGTGATGCCGGAGCAAACAGATATATTCCAGAGAAAGATTTCTGTATGTGGTATGTATTAATGCCCAGATGTTACATGTTTCGGTTATCGACCAGCAGCTTTAACAGATCAATCGAAACATAGCCTGGACCAAAATGTAAACTGACATTCCTTAACACAACACCCAATTCACCTCGTTCTGGAAGTTGTTGGGGTATTTAAAGACAGAATTCTTCTTTGAAAGCAAGCGCTTTAACCTTTGAGCTACCAGGAAGTTACCAAAATGGGAACTGCTGCGGCATATTTAAAATATAAAACAAACTATATTACCACTAAAAATTTAAAAATAAAATAATTGTTTAAAAAACATAAAAACCGCCTTCAAAAAAAGCACTAAAAATATTAAAATAACTTTATACCTTGCTTAGGAAAAAGTAAATCTAAATGGACAATATTTTACATTACTGTCATTGAAATTTTTACATTAATTAGTTATTTTTGGAGTCGGTGCCAACGAAAGCAAGAAAACAAAAAGATAAAAACAATAATTAATAACAATAATACATCAAAAAGTCATTTTACTGCTTACCTACAATTAATGCTAGAAACATGTTTCAACAAAACTGAAACATACAGATGATACGCCGATATTATACTAACTGTAAAGCGTTTACTGCAAGATGCAGCCTATCAACTGACACTGTAGCACCAGAGATATGCCTGGATTACCAATAAGGCCGATCCACAGATTAAAATACAGTTAATTTGTTTCCCTAAGCTGTCTCCCGCAATAACACTATCTGCCTCACGACATGCTGTAAAATATTGGGAATTTTTGTTCATACTCCCCGTTTCGCCTCTAACACCAGTAATTCGATCTTCGCGATGTGACAGCTGGCACCGACTCCAAAAATAACTAATTAATGTAAAAATTTCAATGACAGTAATTTAAAATATTGTCCATTTAGATTTACTTTTTCCTAAGCAAGGTATAAAATTATTTTAAAATTTTTAGTGTTTTTTTTTTTTTTTTTTTTTTGAAGGCGGTTTTTATGTTTTTTTAAACAATTATTTTATCTTAAATATAAAAATCAAGGTAGATATCTATGTATGTATGTCCTCTATTCGCTCCTAAAACTTTCATCCGATTACGGTGAAACTTTGGTGAGTTGTCGAGTGGGCGTCGGAGAAGGTTCTGATAAGAAAAATCCAAAAAATCCAAAAACCACGACTCTCCCATTAATTTAATCAAACAGATTTTATCCGATTTCAATGGAAATTTGCACACGTTTACTTTAAAACAAACAAAAAAATGCTACCTGCATATGGTTTCCAAAAATGCCAACCCCCTTTCTCCTTTACATTCCATTAATTTTTGCCAGTGTTATTTATACAAAGCTATTCTACCCGATTTTGATGGAATCGTTTCACACATATACTTTAAAAAAACAGACAAATACTGTCTACATTCGGTATGCCTAAGCCCACCCCTATCCCCTTCTACCCCATCTCCTCTTAATTTCCAATGATATTTATTGAAACCCACAATTTATAATCCGATTACGATGAAACTTGTGAATTGTTGAGTGCGCGAATCCAAATGTTTCACAAAAAACAAAAACAAAAACTAAAAAACCACCCACTTTAAACCACATAATTTTAAACAAACCCACATAATTTATCTATTTCGATAGAAATTTGTGCACTTATACTTTAAAACTATTGAAAAATATTGCCTACATATCGCTTCAAAAAACGCAACCATTCTTCCCCAAAAATCCCCCTAATTTAAGCAAACCCGCAGATTTCGATAGAAATTTGCACACGATTGGTTTAAAACAAACTGAAAAATACTGCCTTTGTATGGTTTTTAAAAAACGCAACCCTTCTTCTTCTTTGCACTCCCTTAACTTTCGTAATGTTCTTTATACAAAGCTATAGCATTTATCCGATTTCGATGGAAATTTGCACATGCATACTTTCAAACAAAGAGGAAAATACTGTCTTCGCTTGGTTTGTCAAAGCAAATCCCTCTCCCCTTTTATCCCCTCCCTTCTTAATTTCCAATGTAGTTTATAGAAACCCAGAGTTTTTATCCGGGAGCATTCTACACATACATTTTAAAACAAGGAGAAAAATATTGTCTACATTTGGTTAGCAAAAACCAACTCCTGTCTCCCATTTCCACACCCTTAATATTTGTCAATGTTTTATAAGCAAAGCTACAATCGATATTGTTTGACCAATCACTTTGAAAGTTGGCACATATATGTATTTTTTTTCATGGAGGTTTTTGACCATATAAAAAATCCGGAAGTCACACCCTCTCCCCTTTACATCCCTTAATTTTTATACAAACTCTTTGATCCGATTTCGAATGGAACATTGCACACGCATACATTAAAAAACACGCACATTAGTTTTACGAAAACCCAATCCCTCTCCCTGTTCCACCCTCTTAATTATTGTAAATGTTCTTTATACAAAGTTACAGTTTCTGTCCGATTTTGAAGGACGTTTGCACACTTATATTTTAAAAAAATAATGTCTAAATTTGGTTTGATCTTCTTTATAGAAACACACAGTTTTTATCCGATTTCTATGGAAATTTGTATATACAAACATTAAAACAAGGAGAAAAATACTGTCTACGTTTGGTCTAAGAAGCCAACTAATCTCTCCCTTCTTCCCAAGCACCTTTATTTTTGCCAATGTTTCTTATACATACCCTCAGTTTTTATTCTATTATACGAAATGGTTTGAGATTTGCGCTTGAATACTTTAAAAAAATCGGAAAAATATGGTCTATATTTAGTTTGTAAGGTGGTAATCCCCCTCCTCCTTTACCTCTCCCCCTTATTTTGTGCCAATGTTCTTTTTAGATAACTACAGTTTCTATCGAATATTGATGGAAATTAACATATCTATACATTAAAACAAAGAGTAAACTACTGTCTTCATTTAGTTTACAAATACGCAACCCCCTTTTCCCCTTTAAATCCCCTTACTTTTTACTTATATTATTTATACAAAGCTACAGCTTTTCTCCGAAGTTGAAGGTACTTTGCACATCCATTTCCCGAGCAAAGCTAGATACTCTGCTTTTGGAGAAGAGCGAAAGTCAACAAATGTTGTAAACCCAAAGCAGTTCAATAAATTTTTCAAATTTAATTAATTTACAAAAAACCATTGACTTTATTTTTTGCATGTAGGTGTGTATTCCTTGCGTATTTGTACCCACTTAGAGCGAAACAAAGGCATTGCACCGAATGCCGAGCAAAGCTAGTTAACAATAAAAAAAATTCTGGCGATTTGGCCATTACGCATGCCATGTTTTAGTAAATCTATATAAGTACCCTAAATGTGTATGTGTATATACTTGTAACAAGTATATTTCAGTAAAAAATTATGACATGTTTATAGCCAAGGTCATCACATTTTTTTTTTTTTAATTCTAAATAAAACCTATAACTCCGACAGAAACCATTCTGTTTGACAGAGTGAAGTGACACAGCATAGTGTAGACTTGGCTCAGAAGATCTCATAACATTTTGTCACTATACGACCACGGCACTTGGCATATTTTTACAAGAATTGTTTTTGTGGGATCTCATTTCTTTTTGTAAGTTGATCGCTTATTCTGAATCATCGCTCATTATTCCATTTCAAAATATGTGAAAATGAATATTTCAGAATTGAAGACATCAATATAAGTTACCAAAATTGCACCATCTCTGAAAAGAATGGGTATGCGCCGTATCATATCAATGCAAATTGCCGCTGATTTAAATACCACCATAAGTAAATGACGAATAACTTCTAAACTAAGTATATGAACAAAGTAAACTTGAGATGTTAGATAAACTTACTCATTTCTAGGCATTAAAAAAATCTCAGGCATATAGCTTCTTCCGGAGCAAAGCAATGAACCCGCAAATATATGCCAGAATTTTACATGTTTTCGATTGTAACTAAATAAATACGAGGAAAACACCAATATTAGACTTTTCTTGTGATTTAGGGATGAAACCATATATGTGTATCAAATTCCTTGTTTCTAGGATTACTCGAAGTGTGGTGGAATTTTGATGTCAAGGTGTCATGGTCGAAATAGAACTGAATTTTACCAACTTCCAAAGTAACGAAACGAAAGAACTAAATTCTAACATATTAGTTTAACATAGTAAGCTCACACTACAATGAAAATCTGTGGTATATAAAGTTATTAGGGTAAGAAATGAAGGGATAGGTAAGGAGCAGATATGCGGAAATTTACGAGTTTCAGACTTCACTTATAACATGTGCGTATAATGTTATCTGTGTACTAAATTTCAGCTTTCTACGACTACGGGAAGTATACTGTTTTGATGATCATCAGTCAGTGAGTGGTTGAGTGAGTGAGTGGCAAAATCGGCGATATTTGCGTATGAATAACATCCGAACTGACAAGAATAGCAAAATAGAATTTAGTATGTTTGCTAAGCGATTGCCGATATCAATGTATAACAGAAATTTAGAACATATTTCATCATTATGACCGAAGAAATTTGGGCAAAAATGTGGCACAAATTGCAACAAGAAAAGGGTAGGCAGTGTCGACTTGGCGGGTGCAATGCTGTGCAACCAGATTTTCTAAATATGTGGGCATTTAAAAGAAAACTGGCTTCCGGAACGTCAACAGACGATGTGATTTCAACGCGGTTGGGAACCCGAGTAGCTTTCAGTGCGATAGCTTCCATAGTTTTCTGGACATTTGGTTAAGAACTTTCCTTGGGTATGTTATTTCCTGACGCAATTAGGTAAGAATTAATGATATATTATACGCATAAGGTGCATAATATAGGCTCGATACCTTAAGAAAGTAAATAAATTTAAAAGAAATTAGGTATGCTTAGACTTGAACTGAGGACCGTACATTCACAAGACCAGAACGTTAACCGAACGTCCAAGGAACTCATGTTACTCGTCATAATCTGTTTATGATCGTTTCTATAGTTTCGAAGTACTAAAAATTCTGCATCCTAGAACATGGAAATTCGCTAATTGCTACTCTAGTCACGTTATGAGTGTAATATTATTGGAAGGAATCAGCAAAACCAGAATACGAATAAGTATCGTTAAAGTTTTACTCTAATTGTTTGTAGTAAAATGTAGCATTGAGCCTCTTTTTTGTCACGCTTTATTGAAATCTTGTTCATTACAACCTTAACGATATATTACACGATCTTCATTAAAGTAGAAGTACGGCCGGCCGTTTACTGAACCAAATTTCGTCTGATCGAGTAGTCGTCCGTATACGGCCGAATACGACAGCCAATCCCGGGACAGGAAAATGTATTATCTATTTCGGAATTTTTGCAGTCATATTCTGGCGTATACGATCGGATGAATTCAACCTTTTACTGAAATGTATGGGAAGTAATAAGAATAGTCATCGTCAATGGGTGTAGTCTTCCTATTTTGTCCCACGGATTGACTTAAGGAAATGAATTATCTTAAATACAGATGGTGCTGAATTAAATACCCGCTTTGGGATTGTATCATGGGCTGAGCTAACTGAGGCGCTACCGTTTCCTCCGAAGATGTACTGTCCGATGTTGTCAGATTGTGTAAACTTAGGATGACAGATTCTGACGCCAGCGGCCAGTTTTTTGGCGAAAGAGTGTACATTCTTGCTATTAATCGAACCAGTTGGAAAATTAGGCTTTTTAGTAGTAAGCCACTTTTTCTCCTGTGTGAAATAGGTTGAAAAAAATTCTCAAGTTCCTGTCGCTCTTTTCAAATGCACTTTTTGAACTAAGCCATATCTTGTTTATCACGCATTGTTTACAGTGACTGCGTCTACACTCTATACAATATAACTATGCAGCTAGCACGCGAATGCGTTTCAAACTAAATGATTCTCTAATACAAACAAAGTGAAACTGATAGGTTTAGTTGTGAATATAGCAGCAAGTCACTTCAAGGACGTGTTATCTATTATCTCGCCTCTGTGTTCAGAAGCTGGAGGCTTTTTGTTTCCAGGGAATGGTCTACTGACAATACCTTGTATATTCCAATGGCCAGCAGTGTTTTCATCTTTCTTTTGTGCACGTTTATGTAAGAATCAAACAGGAGAAATGTTTTATGAAATTGCCAGAAGTTGGCAAGCTGTAAATACGATAAGGCAATATCAACTGCATGTTAATTTGACAAGAATGTTTTCTAAATCAGAAGCTATTAGAATAATATCATAACTCAACAAATTTCCAAACAGCTTCTTAATTGGTTCCAATGACATCTCCCTGAGCTTAAGCTTCAGCTTTAACATCTTAATGACGTGGATCGAGGCCTTCTTACAAATTAAAATGGAAAAACATTACTCGCAGGAATTATTTCAACAAAATGTCGTACGCTAGAGCCTCATATCTCAAATATTCAAGTTGACCTGATATTAAATTGTAGTAATTCTTTCTTATGAAGAGAACGACAAAATATTCAGCTGAGGTGCACATAATGCTTTTCCTCCTTGTTTTAGTGTACACTATGGCTTTTTAAAAAGTAAAATTTCACAGTATGTGACCACTATTTACAATGTAACACTAAATCAATGCTAGATTTACTTTCAAAACTGACTGATTATTAAAAATAAGTAGCAAATCCTGAGACTTAATATCGTTCTCGGAAATCGTAAATTTTAGAGAGGAATAGAACATAAATATTGTTACACCACCTTCTAATCGTTCCCTTTCATTATATAATAATACTATCAGAAGTTTCGCTACTATAGGACTGATACGTATGTTCAATTATGTTCCAATTGATGATGTTGTCGAAGTTTCAAATGTCACTTTTTACATATTTTTGGTATATATACTGGCAATGGTTTGGCTAACGTACAACGTGAAATAAATTATCTTACTGAATGTTATATTTTCCAAACACATATAAATGTTTCTGATTCGATGAGCATATTGACTTCATTATTTATTTAGTGTCATGTGCAGTACGAGAATATGTCTGAAATATGATAAAAGAATGCTATACTTCCACAACACTTATTTGTTGGCAATGATTACGAACAAAAGGACGCCAACAAAAAGTTCTTTCTGCAGGCAGAAAAGAGACACTGTGGAATTTAAAGCACTCTGCCGAAAACATTTCTCCCTTTAAAAACCCGCACAGAAGATTCACGCGGCCGTCTGCGTGAAATAACGTCACGCTCGAGAAACTTTATGCGATAATAAAAATTCACCACGAAAAGAGCAACGTCGTAGGCTGAGGCAGCTGCGGCCTGCGTAGTGGAAGGCAAACGAAAGCCCCCCAAAGGCAAAGGCAGCCAATCAAACGTTGACTCGCCGTTTGCACTCCTTGCACGTTACGATCTTACACAGGGCGTGCTAAGATTACCAACACTTGTTACATGGTATGTTAATAACACGGTTCTCCATATGTACTCATACCCCAACAAACCCGCGTACGTCTCCACACAGCCACTATTTTATGCATACACAAACATTAAATTTGAAACCATAACACTCTGGGAGATAAAACACAGATTTTATACATCAGAAATTCAAGAGAGGCACCAAACCACACTCATTAACACACCGATAACTCCGTCAGGCACAAGATCTTATCAACGTTCCCTAATGACTTATGCCATCTGGGCGGATGTGATCATAGACAAGAATACCAGTCGTGGCCTGTGAAACATCAACGAAGCAGGTCATACTTAGGTTTCACAAACTCAAATAATCCATAAACTTAGTCACCTAATATAACTAGTAATAATTTCCGACTACATGTCCTCATCTAACAATAATAGTACATCTGGGTTAGACTAATTTAAGTTACACTAGATAAATCTTATGCAAAGAAGAGACGAGTGGTACACCTGTGCTACCGCCCAGATGGATTATACAACCAGGACATAGGCACTCCATCACCGGCCAGCATCAGTTAAATCTGTAGTTTTTTGATCTGCCATGCCTGCAACTCATTTCTATCCGAGTATTTAATCATCTGTACATTTTCATCTTCCATTATGTTACCACAGTCACTAGTTTCCATTCTCTCCAATTTCTAGATGTGAATATTGGAGTGTTCTCGTGATATCTCTGTTTCACCATTGTTACTATTTTACTTCGTACACCTTCTCTCTTAGTATTTACTACAGTCTTACGTAAAGTTGTTAAAAGTCTTCTATTCAAACACTAGTCTACTCTCCATCATCTCCTAAAACTCATTAAAATAATAAATTCCTCCGTCTAAAGATTTTCAAGTTTAATGAAATATTTCAAACAATCATTCATATTAAAAATTTAAAACATTAACAGCTAACATGGTCTCCAGTTTCTTTTCTTGTCTTTAAATTTAAGTGTTTCGCTCCGAAATTCTCATTTAATTTTCTTTTTGTTGTTTCCGTTACTCTTTTTGTTACAGCCTCACGAATAAGATGCATAAATTTAATCATCATATAATATTTGTTACTTCATTTTTCCTGTCCCTGGTAACTGAAACACAATTTTCTGCGTGAAATCTTCATGTACAAAATGGCTAATTAAGGTGTTTTATTACGCGCACTGCTCTGTGCTCTTGTTACGGCAGTCCACCTGGCTCACCTGGAACTGCGTTGTAACCCATCTTTTTCTGTCCCATGATTTTGTTTCACTAAATGGGTTTCTAAGATGGGGTGTAGTAAAGTTTTTTTACTTTCATCACCAAGAAAGGAGCCTCCGCGAAGAAGTACCCTATTAAACTCATTCGGGCCTCCCGCGGGCAACACTACCAGTCAAGCCATTCACTTGTTTCTAGGCGATATCGTTTTGCTGATTTTGCCAATTTATGTGTGCCTTTTGTCTATTGTTTATGATGTTTTGATTTCTTTATCATTCCCATCAAACCAATCCTGACGCTTCCTTTCATGTATCCAACGTATTCGTCACCAGCTTCCGGCAATGCCGATTTAAATTTTGGCCAGTGGTGTTCTATGTCATTGAGACATTCAGTTGTCCAGAATCAATTTAAAGTTACTTTATGTATTGTCATTCTTAAGATGTTCAGTGTTTAGTTTACGAGCTACGCTTTTCCTCAATTTCCAACATTTTAGGGGAACATCAGTCCAACATTCATCAACACTAGTATTATTACTGGTAATTCGTACATCGCACTGGTCTCGAGCGCGCACAATAACGTAATCAATTAGGTGCCAGTGCTTCGACCTGGAATGCTGCCTTGTTACTTTGAATTTGTTCTTTTGTCCGAAGAGTGTGTCTGTAATGAATAAGTTGTGTTTTGAGCATTTAATGAGTAGTAGAGTTCCATTCTAATTATTATATTCCACGCTCTGCTTGGCTATAGTGTCAGCCCATGTTTTGGAGTCTCTGCCTACTTGAACATTGAAATCTCAAAGAAAAATAATACTAGCATTTATCTGCTAAGGCATTCACAATTATGGGACAAAAATGCCTGAATCAAGAATGCAAATAAAAGAAAACCTATAATTTCACACGAAATTGGATCTTCTCATCAAATCTGTAAATTGAACATCGATAGCACAATTGAAACCATCCAGCGAACTTTCTACAATGAAATGCATTTGACATCTTCTTTCTCCATGAAGCACACGCTACTGATAAATGACATACAAAGCAGAAGGAAAATTCAAGACTTCAGATTACTTGTTTTCAATAATCATCCAAAATATGGACTGACGATCTAAATGAACATGAAATCAAAAACACAGGGAGTTGCCCGCATGCTGCGATAAAAACATTTTTACAATTACAAAGAAAATTGAAAATACGAGTTTTACAGCCAATGTGTTTAGTCATCCTCG
Source organism: Vandiemenella viatica (assembly GCA_031002005.1). NCBI lineage: Eukaryota > Metazoa > Arthropoda > Insecta > Orthoptera > Morabidae > Vandiemenella > Vandiemenella viatica. The sequence continues at coordinate 272,600,970 of JARYHS010013630.1, forward strand.
CATTGCGGCAACCAAAGTGCCACCACTGTAAATTCCGCTGCTTTCTTTCAGGTGTGATATGAGCAATCTTCGTTTCATCGCCAGTGTAAAGTGCTCGAAACAATTTCCTCACATTTCTCTCATTCATATAACTTTCACCATAAGCATCAACAATTTGTCAGTAAGTTTTCGATACACAATGATTTATAATGCCCAATAATATTATCACCGACCGATGTTCACAGCCGGTGGAATATTTTAAACTAACACAAAAAAGGGAGACAGTATTGTGTAACAATGTAACTCGCACAATTTTTGCGCTAGAGGATCAGTAACTAGCTGAAGACGGTGTGATAACAATAGCATAGACAGTGCGAACTCTGTGCACAACTGGATCTTACTTTTTGGAGACGCCTCGCAGTTGACTAAAACAATTTTTACCACCTCAGTCGCAAACACACTATTACTAATCGACTGCAATAGTCACCACATAGTGAGATCCATGAGCTCACAAAAATATTAATCAACGTCGCTCTTCCCATCCATGAAGTCACAGGGGTGTCGGAAATCATATTTTTCACCCGTACTAAAAGCCAAATAGATGATTTAATGCGACAGCAGAATGTCGACAGCATTGGAACAATGTAGCTCCCAAGAAGTGGCCAAATTCACCGTCAGGTTTGGCCTACCACGTAAAAAATGGGTTGCCCTTAAAAGGACACGAACCAAACATAAAACACTGCCATTTGAAGAAATGGCAGAGACTGGTGGCTGTGTGTGTGTATAGACGGTGTAGCTCACTGATATTGATGAGAGGGGGGGGGGGGGAGAATGGGAACTTCACCAACCTGTTACTGTGCTACATTACAACATACTATCAGGCATATTGTCTCTGAGTGTAGTAATAGGGCATACCTAGGTTCGCTGGAATACTTGTTCAAGACTCTAGAGCTGCCACAGGGTGATTGTACAATTTGAACTGAAAAATGTGATTTTTTGTTTCTGGTGCCTTTTTGATTGTTTTAACATAACACATTGTTATTTATTCTCTTGTAATGTATGTATTGTGTATTTTGCCATTAGCTAAATAAATAACAAAGCAGAAGCCTGAATGATCAGGGGACCTTGGCAACAGATTAAGTTTATCACATTTCACCAGTGGATCATTTAAGACACAATATTTGAAAGAAATATGGACAGACGTATTTCTGTAGAACTAGATGGAGTGAGACCAGATATAAGTTATACTAAGATTTATTGCGAGTGGCTGTAACAGATATTCTTTTGTTCTACAGTAATGAAACCATAGCGGTCCAAATCTATTGATGACTTAAACGATAATCACATTACAGCTATTTTCTCCATCTCACCGGCATCTGTAACTAAATAACCCCCTCCCCCCCAGAAAATAGAAATATAAATTTGTCAAAAGTCAAGTCCATTTTATTGTTAATCTGTACTTCCCTTTGACCAATTTACGCGTCTGAATGGAAACATGGACTCAGAATTTTGATACTAACTGATTGGTACACAAATCTGTTATCCAACCAACGAGTTGAATCTCTATCACAAATATAGCTGCAGAAATCTTGTCCCAAGTTATCAAGGAAAATCGTTGGCACAAGATTGCGGCGGACCAACAACTTGAGAGCAGCGTGTAAGTTCCAGCAGACTTGTTGCATCAGCGTTGGCGCGCCATAACTTAGAAATGACGTCGGCAGCAGGTGGAGGCCTGATTACCGAACCAAAAGCGGGGCGTGACCAGGGTATGGAAACGCACCATCAACTAAAACACGACACTGAAGTGAAAACTCGAGGAGTACTCTTCCTCTTTTTTCGATTCACAACGTCACTGGATGTAGCAGAGTCATGCTTTGTTGTGTTTGATTGTACATCGACAAAAGCACGTTAACAGTTTTAGGACGAACTCTTATCAGTTAGATCTAAGTTGGTTTACATGTTAAACTGTCTAGATTTATTTTCATTCTGATTTTGTAACAGATAAATCATCAATGTGCTGCCGTCCTACCTCCTTAACATAATTATCTTGTTACTGTTAATTTATTGTTTTCCTTGATTGGAGCTATAATTAATCTGCAATTAAGTATGACACGTACAACTTTACTACAGAAGACATGTCGAAAATTATAATTATTTCTTCGTTTATTAATAACTTATTAAACCCTGTTTATCGAACAATTCGTCATGAAAAACTAGTTTACCGAAGCGCAAACTTATTTTGAATATTTCTAATTAGGACAGCTAGCAGCCATAAATGAAATTTCTGCATAATGATTATATAATGACGGCTAACAGGCTACGAAAAAAGCAGACTTACAACTGTAACGAACTAAACTGTTTGGACGTCACGTGACGTCTCATGAAGACAATTCGAAAGGTGCACAAGCCCTTGACAATACATAAATCAGAAATCGAACAATATACTATTGCTCGTTTGTTACAGAGGAACATATTAATCAAAAATACTGAATGTGACTGTGCAAAAATGATTTAAGCGTTCTTTAAAGAACTTTGGTGAAATAAGTATCTGTATGGTATCAATAAGAGTCAAAATATGATCTAATTATTCTGTCGTAACATAATAACTGCTTGTTTAGATTCAATTTATTTTATAAACGCCAAAAGCAGCTCTGTTCCGTTAGAATTTCTATAAGAATAATTTCAAAAATAATGGTTATGACTACCGTTACTGAAGGAAGGAAAATCAATTTTTAGTACCGTATTCGTAAAATCTAATAATATGGGAATAGTCACTTAAGACTTTAATAAGTTGAAACAATTTCCTTTTTAATCCTTCCTCTTGAAGCTGTAGTTTTATGCATTTAGTTTCGTAGCATTTAGAAATAAAAGGCATAATTTTTCTAACACATACTTTACTATGGTGTTGCATTACATTAGTTTTTTAAAACATTCCGGTAAATCTTTTTTATGTTATAATGTAACTGAGGTAAAAAACGCAAACTCATCAATAACTTGTAAGTGTTTAAAGTCATCATCAGAAAAAGAGTAAATATAAAGATTTCTACCTCTAGTTTGATCCGTATGAGTAACTTCGTTTCCCAAACAGTGGTAACAAAAAAACAAATAATTCAGATCAACGATTCCTCTAATTCATTATTCTTATTGAGCGACAACCACCAAGATACATAGGCTTGTGACGTTCCTACATAATTACCATACAAACATTTTAAGTTACCCCTGTGATAATTACAGTGACATTAATTTAAAAGGGGAATCACTTGTTTTGCTTCTAACGCAAATATTTTACTATTCATAGCTGGCCTTTAGTCTCAGTTGGTTCTTTCCTCATCTTGTGTGGAGATATTTCCCATCCGTTGTTGCATATCCAAGAATTACTAATAAGAATGATTGTTTTTCATGCGCGAAAAAATAAATTGTAAATCTGATTCTTATTTTACATACCTGCGGTCAATACATAATAAATGTTGAGTCAAATAATATCGCAGACGAAAATAATTTCCGCGTAATGTCTGGGTTTGCCACAAAATGAATGAAGTTTGTTTCTGTCGTTTTGTCTGTGAACAGTGTTATAAGCGGAGAGAATGTCAGGAATTCCGGTGCAGCACTCCATGAGTACAGGCTGAAAACAGATCGAAATTAAACTCCACCGGGGAAATACCATTTTCGATACTGAATTCAATAAGTGGCCTCTTTAAACGTTTAAATTCTATTTCCGCAGAGATTTACGGATACGACTGATGTTGTTAAAGTAACGGTTATTCTATCACAATGAAGTACAAAGAGTAATGTCTCTGGAATTAATATATTTTGCTTCTCTTGTAAACAGTTAATAACCACATACCGAAATAAACAATAATATTCTCGTTGAGATTAGCTTCAAAATTATACCAACGACTGCGATGAAAGATTACACTTGCTTTGTAAACATTAAAAAGAATATTCTGATTGTAGAGTAGAAAACAAAGTAATGTGAAGAATCAATTAGTTTGCAGTTCAAATAATCAATTGAGGGAGGATTCGCATGTTTATAAATTATTGTGAAAGCTTTTTTTTTTAACTTGTTTCAATCTGCTTTAACGTTTTCGAAATTGTGTGGAGCTGGAGTGCAATAGAAATAAAATATAATTTTTAGAATGAATTCAGCAAATTACACAATGGTAAAAAAAACGATATTAATACAATAATACAATATAAATTAATAATTTATACTTCTACGCACTTATCTGGTAATGTGTTTATTTTAGCAATCCATTTTCAACAGAAGCAAACGTATACATACCCAGCATGTATGTATTGCCAGTTAAGGGAATAAAAATATAAATTTGACTGTCCTGAAAACATACGCCCAGTGTATCCCTACTATCAGAAAATTCAGTCAAAATAAATCATCCAACATACGTTACGAAAAAGCAAGCTGTGAAAAGTGTTTGACTTTATGTACGGTAAGATCAGACAGTCACGATCTACTGTAATTATCTGTATCTTGTTAGAGTTGCTGCTATATGTAGTTTCTTGGACGTTACAAGAGATTTACAGCTACATCTTGTGAAATCGACTGGCACGTACTTGAACGAGAATCTTTTCTGTTTGAAAATTTGAAGGACCGATTTCATTAATTAAGAAACATGTCTGTTGATGTTTCAGCATATGTTGCCAGGAAGGCCTGAACCTCTCTGGAAACTTAGAGAATTATCGGCTAACATCGTGTGGTACCCCTTTTTGGCTAGCGAAATGCAGCAACCTGAGTTTCCTGAAGATATATTCGCAACTAGCCTCGTACCCGCGACTTCGTACGCGTGGATTAAGAATTTTTTTGCCAGAATTAAATATAGTAAGTTGTTCGTAACGAAGGATTAGTCCCAAACAATATCGAGTCGGCATAATATGACAGGAAAGCTATCGCTATAACATTCTACCGTCGAACCTGCCACTTGAAGAGAATTAATTTCCAACATATTTCTGTCGCTATTCGATAAGATCTCAAAATTTCGTGACTACAACTGTTAATCATACTGGAAAAAAATATCCTGTGCCCTTCATACACATTTCTTTATAAAATTACATCACACGATATAGCCATTTAGTCGTCAAAACGTAACAAAAAGACAGAGACTTACTTCCGTATTTATAATAATATTACTGTGGTTCACACTCACACACTGACTGTGAACAACACCTGAGGGATCATTATAACGTAAAAAAGTGTACACCTACAACATTGCAAGACTACCTACGATTTGCCTCGCAATGCGCCCCTAACTTTCTAATATCTACAGTTTAACATTCAATCCGAATAACCTACGACCCAGGCCTGACTCTTACGATGAAAACAATTTTTAAAAATCTGATCCCCGACGGCGATTTCAACCAGAGACCACGACGTTCGTAAGCAAGCTGTTTAGCCACTGAGCTTTCAGCTCACTACACGGAAACACGGTCTGAAGACGTTGCATATCCAACGTGTCTGTCTATCGCCGTATTTCCAAGTTATGAGAATCAATTGCCAACATATTCTGTCACCATTCGATAAGGTCTCAAAATTTCGTGACTACAACTGTTAATCACACTGCAAACAATATCCTGTGCCCTTCATACAGATTTCCTTATAAAATTCCATCACAACGATATAGCCAATTGGGAGTCATAACGTATCAAAAAGACAGAGACTTACATCCCTAATTATAATAATATTACTGTGGTTCACACCTTACACACTGACTGCGAACAAAACCTGAGGGATCATTATAACGTAAAGAGTACACACCTACAACATTGCAAGAATACCTACGATTTGCCTCGCATTGCACCCATAACTTTCTAAAATCTACGGTTTAACATTCAATCCGAATAACCTACGGCCCAGGCCTGACTCTTACGATGAAAAACAATTTTTAAAATCGTATCCCCGACGGAGATTCGAACCGGAGACCACGACGCTCGTAAGCCAGCGGTTTAGCCACTTAGCTGACAGGCCACTACGCCGAATTTCGGTACGCAGTCGTCCACATCCAAAATGTCTGTCTACCACCGTATTTCAAAGTTATGAGACAAATGTGTTATTTATACAAACAATTTTTCAACCAAATGTAGTACAGTATTTTTCTCCTTGTTTCAAAGGATAAGTGTGCAAAGTTTCATCGAGAACGGATAAAAAACTGTGGATTTGTATGAAGACCAAAAAACCAACAATAGAAAAATACCAAACAAACAAACATACATTCATCTTATATATAAAGATTACTGTGGTTCACACTTACACACTGACTGCGAACAAAACCTGAGGGATTATTATAACGTAAAAGAGTATACGCCTACAACATTGCAAGAATACCTACGATTTGCCTCGCATGCACCCCTAACTTTCTAATATCTACGGTTTAACATTCAATCCGAATAACCTACGGCCCAGGCCTGACTCTTACGATGAAAAACAATTTTTAAAAATCGTATACCGACGGAGATTCGAACCGGAGACCACGACGCTCGTAAGCCAGCGGTTTAGCCACTTAGCTGACAGGCCACTACGCCGATTTTCGGTACGCAGTCGTCCACATCCAAAATGTCTGTCTACCACCGTATTTCGAAGTTATGAGACAAATGTGTTATTTATGCAGACAATTTTTCAACCAAATGTAGACAGTATTTTTCTCCTTGTTTCAAAGGATAAGTGTGCAAAGTTTCATCGAGAACGGATAAAAACTGTGGATTTGTATGAAGACCAAAAAACCAACAATAGAAAAATACCAAACAAACAAACATACATTCATCTTTATATATAAAGATTACTGTGGTTCACACTTACACACTGACTGCGAACAAAACCTGAGGGATTATTATAACGTAAAAGAGTATACGCCTACAACATTGCAAGAATACCTACGATTTGCCTCGCATTGCACCCCTAACTTTCTAATATCTACGGTTTAACATTCAATCCGAATAACCTAAGGCCCAGGCCTGACTCTTACGATGAAAAACAATTTTTAAAAATCTTATCACCGACGGAGATTCGAACCGGAGACCACGACGCTCGTAAGCCAGCGGTTTAGCCACTTAGCTGACAGGCCACTACACCGAATTTCGGTACGCAGTCGTCCACATCCAAAATGTCTGTCTACCACCGTATTTCGAAGTTATGAGTCAAATGTATTATTTATACAGACAATTTTTCAACCAAATGTAGACAGTATTTTTCTCCTTGTTTCAAAGGATAAGTGTGCAAAGTTTCATCGAGAACGGATAAAAACTGTGGATTTGTATGAAGACCAAAAAACCAACAATAGAAAAATACCAAACAAACAAACATACATTCATCTTTAAATATAAAGATTACTGTGGTTCACACTTACACACTGACTGCGAACAAAACCTGAGGGATTATTATAACGTAAAAGAGTATACGCCTACAACATTGCAAGAATAAATACGATTTGCCTCGCATTGCACCCCTAACTTTCTAATATCTACGGTTTAACATTCAATCCGAATAACCTACGGCCCAGGCCTGACTCTTACGATGAAAAACAATTTTTAAAAATCGTATCCCCGACGGAGATTCGAACCGGAGACCACGACGCTCGTAAGCCAGCGCTTTAGCCACTTAGCAGACAGGCCACTACGCGGCATCTCGGTACGCAGTCGTCCACATCCAAAATGTCTGTCTACCACCGTATTTCGAAGTTATGATACAAATGTGTTATTTATACAGACAATTTTTCAACCAAATGTAGACAGTATGTTTCTCCTTGTTTCAAAGGATAAGTGTGCAAAGTTTCATCGAGAACGGATAAAAACTGTGGATTTGTATGAAGACCAAACAAACCAACAAAAGAAAAAAACCAAACAAAGAAACATACATTCATCTTTATATATAAAGATTACTGTGATTCACACTTACACACTGACTGCGAACAAAACCTGAGGGATCATTATAACGTAAAAGAGTATACACCTACAAACATTGCAAGAATACCTACGATTTGCCTCGCATTGCACCCCTAACTTTCTAATATCTACGGTTTAACATTCAATCCGAATAACCTACGGCCCAGGCCTGACTCTTACGATGAAAACAATTTTTAAAAATCTTATCCCCGACGGAGATTCGAACCGGAGACCACGACGTTCGTAAGCCAGCGCTTTATCCACTCAGCTGCCAGGCCACTACGCGGAAACTCGGTTCGGAGTCGTCCACATCCAAAGTGTCTGTCTACCGCCATATTTCGAAGTTATGAGACAAATATGTTATTTATACAGACAATTTTTCAACCAAATGTAGACAGTATTTTTCTCCTTGTTTCAAAGGATAAGTGTGCAAAGTTTCATCGAGAACGGATAAAACTGTGGATTTGTATGAAGAACAAACAAACCAACAAACCAACAAACAAACAAACAAACAAACAAACAAACCAACAAACATACATTCATCTTTATATATAAAGATGCTTTCTCTACAGCCGTCCAGAATTGCGGAAGTAACGCCGGTACAGGACTTTGTGTACTAACTGGGTTATCGATAATGTTAAAGACACGTTCAATTGGATTCATGTAGTACGATATAGGAAGGTAATCATTTGCCGGAATTGTGCAGAATGTACCTCAAAACAATCGTGAACAAATTTAGCTCGGTGACATGGCGCATTGTTGTCTTATGAATGGCGACAAATGATCAACAAGTAGCTATGAATAACCATTTACAGACAATGATCAGTTCAGTTTGTTCAGAAGTCGTAGTCTATGCCATTTAGACACAGCCATACCAGGATAGAGCCACTCCGGAGTCAGCGCAACACTGGAACCCCTACCATCAGATCTTACCAAATGGAATTGTGACTGGTCTCCCCAAATAACCTTTTCCCAGTCGTCTGATGTCTAACGGACATATTCACGAGCCTCGGTATTCTGTTACCATATCTCATCAACGTCAGATTTCACTGCACTGTCCTCAGGGGCACGTCTGTTTTACGTCCCTCATTGAGTGTTGCTGTTCTTTAACATTGTATTACCTGTCTGTCAACACTGACACCTGGAAGCAAACGTCGTAGGTTTCGATCATTAAACAGACGTGGTCGACCACCGCGTTGTCCATGGTGTGAGGTAATGCAGGAAATTACAAATTCACCGCATGATCTTGACACTGAGGATCGAGTCATATTGAATTCACGAATAATTTCAGGAACAGAATGCCTTTAGCGTAAAATACAACTCCTCGCTCAAAATCTGTTTTTCATGTAGTGCGGCCATAATCATGCCTAAAAACCTTTCACATGGCTGAAGAGAGTACAAATGAAAACTCCGACCCAGTGTATTTTTATAACATAGCCTACTAGCTCGTACCCGCGACTTCGTACGCGTGGATTAAGAATTTTTTTGCCAAAATTAAATATAGAAAGTTGTTGGTAACGAAGGATTGGTCCCAAACAATATCGAGTTGGAATAATATGACAGGGCAGCTATCACTATATCATTCTACCGTCGAACCTGTCTCTTGAAGTGAATCAATTTTCAACATATTTCTGTCACCATTCGATAAGGTCTCAAAATTTCGTGACTACAACTGTTAATCATACTGGAAAAAATATCCTGTGCCCTTCATACAGATTTTCATATCAAATTCCATCAATATCGATTTAGCCATTTAGTCGTAAAAACGTAACAAAAAGACAGAGACTTACTTCCGTATTTATAATACTATTACTGCGGTTCACACACACACACACACACACACACACACACACACACACACACACACACTGACTGCGAACAACATCTGAGGGATCATTATAACGTAAAAAGTGTACACCTACAGCATTGCACGACTACCTACGATTTGCCTCGCATTGCACCCCTAACTTTCTAATATCTACAGTTTAACATTCAATCCGAATAACCTTCGGCCCAGGCCTGACTCTTACGAACAAAAACAATTTTTAAAAATCTTAGCCTCCACGGAGATTTGAACCGGAGATCACGACAGTTGTAAACAAGCTCTTTAACCACTGTGCTGCCACACCACTACACGGAAAAACATTACAGAGACGTCCATATCCAACGCGTCTGTCAATCGGCGTCCAGTAGTATTTCGAAATTATCAGACAACATGTGTTATTTATACAGATAATTTTTTCAACCAAATGTAGACAGTATTTTTTTCCTTGGGGTCTACTGGAGATCGCGATTCCGCTACAACAACATACAGTAATATCGTTGGAAAACTGCTGTAGTAAATCGCAAGACGTATTGTTTTCAAGCACTAATTACGATATAATACAGCCTGGACCATTATTTTGAAGCAGAAATTAGGTTGTAATACAGCCTGGACCAGCATTAAACGGTTAAATGTACTTGGGAAAGAATTTCTAGTGGAGTCTTGCGTTTGACCACTGCAGTATTTGATGTAAACTTCTGGCGGAATCGCGATCTCCAGTAATCCCTTTCCTTGTTTCAAACGATAAGTGTGTAAAGTTTCATGGAGATCGGATGAAAACTGTGGATTTGTATGAGGAACAAACAAACAAACAAACATACATACATACATACATACATTCATCTTTATATATATAGATATGCTACCACCCCAATTGCACAGTAAATAGTTTTCTGTAAAGATTAATTCTTATTAAATTAATGGTCAATGTATTATATGAATGAAATGTAATAATTTGTATAATGTAATTGCTCACGAAATCCATAGACTAGTAATAATTGTAATGTCATTGGGTACTTTTAAGTTACTAGAATCTTTGGTCCGCTGGCGCAGCAAAAGAGCGGAGTCTAAGTCGCGCTCTGAAAGAGTGAGGTTGTTATCACCGAGCGTGGTGGGTGAACGGTTAACGCTCTGGCCTCGCATTCGGGAGGACACGGGTTCGAATCCCCGTCCGGACGTCCAGATTTGGGTTTTTCCATGGTTTCCCAAATCACTCCAGGCGAATGCCGGGATGCTTCCTTCAAAAAGACCATGACCAAATTCTTTCCCGTTCCTTTTCCCTAATCCCATCCCGCCTCTAATGGCCTTAACCGTCGACGAGGCGTAAAGCAGTAAGGAGAGAGAGAGAGAGAGAGGTTGTTATCGCGGTGTATCATGAATGCTGCGGCATTACTTGTTCCTGTTCATTAATTATTCTTGTTTGTTGGAATGTATATTGGTGGTTTTGCTTAACATTAAATCCAGCCATAGTGAATTTTCATAAAAGTATTAATAGTTAATTACAAGTATTCACCTGACCTCATGTTAGAATTGACAGGGTATTAATCCATACTACGTGCGCAGTCGATAGATGGTGTATAAAGGGGCCAAAATACTGTCCAAAGACTTGTAATAGGAAATCGTAAATAACCATGAAGCTTGTAGCAAGTAATTATCTGCAGAAGCTGATAATTAATGTTTATAGGGATTAATATATTAATTAATATTTATTGGGATATCTGACGACTTCTATCAAGGTACTTAAGGAGGTTATAACTTTCGACTACTGACAGGCTGGTTATAATTTCTACGTTTCTTCCGTGGTGCTACCACGATTTGGATATTTACATCTTCCTATCCCATGACTTTGGGCATTTCAGTTAATAACGTCAGAAATGTTCTGGAGAGGAATACTAAATTTTACCTACACATATTCGCCAGTGCAACGATCACTGTTCTCGATTCTAGCTGGAAGAAATCACAAAATTTAGCAAATAACGTTCCACATAATTAAATTGGATTTCAGCAAGTATGATGCAGGTGGCAGTTATCAGGCGTTGGATTCCACAAATGCAGAAGTAATAAAAAATGAGACTTCTCAAAAAATATGGCACGGTACCAGTCAGATCGCTTTTACAGGGTTCCGTACCTCCCGATTATAAGAATAAACGCTTTTGGAATCACTGATATGTTCGTCTGCCTCGAACACCTAAGAAAAAGTTTGCAGGAGTTACCATCAGCATTTATGTGGGGCATAAGGGAATTATGAAAGTTTAACCCTTGTTCTGCCAAAGTTGGAAGATTTCCGAGTCATGCGTCGATCCTAAGTTCATGTATGATTCACAGTTTCAGACTTTAACAAAGAAAGAACAAGACAAAGTTAGAGTGACACAGAGTGTAACGGAAAAGTCGAAGAAATAGAAACAAAGACTTATGAGAAAAAAAACAGGACTAAATGAGTTATTGAAATCGAAGAGAGCGGGAAATGTCAGGAGAAAAACAAATGACAGATGGAACAAATTAGCTACAGATTTGATACCGCTAATAGGAAAGACAAAGAGGAAGACAGAGAAGTTTATGGCAAACGATAAAATGGGATCGATACTGGTGGAAGGGATTCGGAGAGGTCTTCGTACCACAGTGGAACACAAATCGCTAGCAACAACAGATACAGCAAATTGAGGAATTAACTATCGCTGTCATATTTGGAAGGGAAACATTTGAGCGTTAGAAACAGGAAGCAGAGAATAGCCGCGAATAAACAACGGAAGCCAGCGTGCGCAAATGAATCGTTACTGTATATCATGTTGAGTGCCGCAAGGATCCAGTTACGGCTCTCCTCGTATATATATTTTTTGATATTCTGTCAGCTCACATTTCAAATTAGTTTTAACGTCACAATGCTGCTGTGGAGAATTTGTTGGCTGTTGTGTTCTCCGACTTGTAGAATGACCGAAGTAATTAATATGAACAGGAAGTGTAGAAGAGTAATCAAATACTGTGATCGGAAATAGAATAGATTCAGTGAAATGTTGAATTTTGTTGTATAATTATTGAAAGCCTCTTGGCTTCAAATATCTGAAAATTGTTTTATTCGCAAGGTGTATTATGCTTTGAAAAATATTAAATATTTTTGTGTCAGCTGAATAGATAACTTCGTGCTCCATGCTGAGTGTAAACCTGTAACCTGGGCATTAGCATCCTGTTCGAAGCGAGAGTGCTGAAAGCGTTTTTGTGTTTCTGTTCCAGTTTTAGAGAGTACACTTGAACCAACCTAATACACACGACACACCTGGTTTACAATAAAAATTGATTATCTGTAAAATCAAGGCAGCCATACTCTTTTGGTAATGATAATTTCAGCTTGGTTAACTACTGACTTGATCTGCATTTAGAATATAGATTTTTCATATGCATATTAATTACATCGGTTTTTAATATTAAGTAGCAGAGTACGAAACTATTTCTAATTATCAAATACATTCTGTGGTGGGATAATTGATGTTCACTACATCTTAAGTCCTAAACCAATAATCTACCTTTACAAATAGACTATTGTAGGTTTTAGCAGGTTACTTAATTTTATACGTATATAATTGCTATATAGCTTATACCCCCGTAACAATTTATCTACAAACCTATTTTCAATTTCTTGTTATTTTACCTTTAATTCTTGGAATTCAATTTCCCAAATTACCATTTTTGAAATTGACAAACATCAATTTTAAATTAATTCAGTGCTTTTAGTAAAATGTTTTTAGTGAAATGACTTTTATCTGATGAAGAAAATTTTCTCATCCACTATTTCTCCCCACGTACAACTCAAAAATTTTCAACCAATAGCCTAATATATATAGGTGGGATTTCCGCCAGTTTTTGTTAATACCCGTAAGGAGGATATCTAGTACAACTTTCGTGGGGGTTGCACTCAGAAAAATAGTTACGGAAGTTCACCCAAACATCACACATAGCATCCGAAATACCACACGCTGCTCCAGTTTTAATCTGAAAGTCTCTAATTACCCCAAATGGGTTACTGTTCATTTAATCTCCTAGTCTGAACATGCAACTCAGCTAATAACTAGGAAGATTAAAAGTACATTTTCACGATAATACTTCTTAAGCAGTTTCCCACAAAATAGTGGCCGTGACAACTTGTGGCTTGAATGGCACAATCACCGGCATGTTGAAACTTTAAGTCACACCTCCTACGCCGTTCTCACCACTCCCTCGTAATGTTGCGTCATGTTTAACTTATGTGTCCCAGCACTCATTTATTAGATTATTATTTATATCAACTATCAATCAACTTGTACCGAAGTTTAAGCATTTATCCCTTACTACCATTCTAGCATGCATATTACCTGGAGGCATTGATTCGATGTAAAACTTCCAGTTTTTATGATGATCTTAAATCAGCATAATCAAAGATCAACTTTGAGAAATTTGTAGAAAAGAGTGTTTATAGATAGACAAGTGAAATTAATAAATCATTTAGCTTATTTACTCAGGATAAAAATATTTGTTAGAAAGAATTACAATTAGCAAAGTTTTCTCTCTGTGATAGAGTGGGATTTTTAATATATCTGCTGTTTCATTTTGGGAGAACATACCCCTGTTTGAAGTTTATACTGAATTCCTTTTTCGTGTAGGTAAATTAACTTTTTCTGCCTTCATGGTAATTACGCAGTTGATAAAATAAAAATTATAGGAAGATATATTTAATATATTTTTTTAAATTCAAGTGAAGACCAAACACAGGCTTAAAAGTCGTCATGCGGGAGTTCCGCACGCCGTCAGTCCCAGGTGGACCTGGGACCATCCTACGTTTGTGTCAGAAGGCCGAAAAGAAATAGAATAAAGCCATAACTTTAGTCTTGACAAACCTAAATGTGCACGAGTAATTTTTAATTGTCGTTTCGTAGGTTGCTGCGTCCTTCCACAACGCTTCTTCCGAGCAAATAGTACTCCCAGATATGTGCCGCTAAAATCTTACACAATTTATCAAATTTTTTTGGTTATCGCAGTAATTTCGATTTAATAAACGACGCTGTTCCAGAACTGTCAAGGAACAAAATCATCAACAACTTGTTTGGGATGTCGTAAATGGCACTTACTAATATCATGAAAGATATAAACTTCCAATACTTCACAACCGACTAATCTTGTTTAATAATCATTTCTGCAAATTATTAGACACTTAAGGAACAATGTACTTGCCAGTCCACTGTACAATAATATAATAGGAACTAATCCCTGAAACCCTTATTTAATAAATAAGAAGATTTGTGTTAGTTTTTGTTATATATATATTTCGGAAGATTTTCGCATACACTACTCAATGAAACCATTATGTTGAAAACTGTTCATCAAAGATTCACCAGAAGCATAGCACGTATATTTTAACATGAATGTAAATAAATTAAAATGTTACTTCTATTCAAGTTAATTTTATTTATCATTCACATATAAAAAGTATGTAGGCAAAGTTTGAACATAAATGCAGACTAAATCAACAACAGTAAAACCGTAACAAATGGAACAGATTCAGTAACACGTCTACTAACACGTTGCCGATAAGAAATAGAGTCGATATTTATAGGCCAATCAGTTTGACACAGGTGATAGGTAAATTGATATGCAAGCACATCAGAAATGTATATGAGGAGCGTAAGTGGTTTTCAAGTAGGCAACATGGCTTTAGGCAAGGATATTCATGTGAATCTCAGTTGGTGGGATATATGCAAGATATTTCGGATGAAATGGACAAAGGAGGTCAAATTGATAGCGTAGCAGTAGATCATTCAGAGGCTTTTGACATAGTGAGTCATAAAATGGTAGTAAATAAGGAAAAATCTATTGGAGTGGATCAGAAAGTGATTTGCAGGATAGAAGAATTTTCGAAAGGTAGAAAAAAGAAAGTACGGGTAGGAAATGCGGTACCAACAGAAATGGGAGTGCCACAGGATAGCGTATTGGGACCATTGCTATTTATTATTCTAATGAATAATTGTGTATATTGTTTACTATCAGAAATTAGATTGTTTGCAAATGACATGATGTTATATAAAAGGATCAAAATGGTTGAGGATTGTAAACAGTTGCAGGGTGACCTGGACAGGATATCTAGTTGGGTTGGTAGACATGGGATGAAGATAAATGCAAGAAAGAGTTGGCTTATTAGATACACTAAATAAACCTAAAGGTTTATTATGATTATGTGGTGGTGAATTAATTGCTTGGTGAAGACTTCAAATGTAAATATTTGGCATCACACTTGATAACAAGCTTAACTGGGCAGGGCACATTGGACAGGTAATAGGAAAAAGTTTCAATATTCTGCACTTGTTGAAGAAAGTGATAAGGGGATGCACGAGACAAGTAAAAGAATCGGGTTTCAAAACTGTCTTCAGATCATTGCTTGAATGTGGTAGTGTAGTATGGGACCCACATTTTGAGTATCGAGTACAGGGGCTGGAGAGGGTACAAAAAAGGCTTGCTGGATTTGTATCTGGAAATTATCACAGAATGCAGTCAGTAATAGATATGATAAAAGAGCTGGAATGGGATTCATTGAAAGATAGGAGGAGGGTGAAGAGGATCATGGGAGTGTACAAGGCATATATATGTTGATGATGTGGCATGGAGAGATATTGGTGTAAGAATGAAAAGTATTGCATTTAAGGAAAATGATGACCATGAACATAAGTTGACACTCGATTTCAGGCACAATGATGTAGGAAGATTTTCTTTTTAGGCAAGTGTGTCAGGGATTGGAATAAGTTACCAAGGAAAATGATGAATAATTTACCAAAATCGGTGAAATAATTATAAGTTAAAATTTGCAGAGGGCAAATGTAGGTGGGTGCAGGAAAGGGGGATGAGGGTGTGTAGGGAAATTGCCACTGGAGCGTACGTTCCATTGAAATTTAATTAATTAAAAAAATACGTACCGAGTTATAGTAGCAAAAATAGGACAGATGAAACAAATACTGTCCCTTAAACAGACCAAAACTAAAAATATATCCTAAAACAAGATGATTCTTATTTATAAAAATTTCATGACTAATTTATCAGCGTTACGTAAATGTTAGCTCTCGATTTAACTGCCAACATTTGCACATCACATAAATGAGAACATATTTTATTTAGAAATTTGTACATTATGTAACATGAGACAGGTGCACACTTCTATTTATTGTTTCGTAATAACTCTTTTGTGTCAAGACTTCAAGAAATTATTAACGGCAGAATTTCGTCCACCCAATTTTCATGCTGCCATCGATCGTAAACTAATATTAGATACCCAAACTCGTTGGAATTTTTATGCCGAATTTTGGCGCACCTGTCACTTTACAACTTCGGCTGCGATGAGTGCGATGGAAGGGCGGAGGTGTGGGGTGAGGACAGTTGTGATGTGACTGCTAAAATGTATTTCGGGCGCCGAAGTTGTCGAAATGTGTGCGCAGTTCGCGACGTACTTTCACATCCATTGCGTTCCGTTTGTATATCCTATCCTGTAAACTCGTAATAGGCCGTACAGATGGATCGTAGCCTAGCTTCCGTTCATCTTTGAACCGGCTGTAAATGGGATGATAGAAAGCATAGGGCCAAAGCACTGTATTTTATATTTTTCACAATCTTGTTACTTCAGGCACTGCAGACCAGGTGACTGAATAGTAGACAAGATTCACAGGGTTTACCGTATTTATTCTTGGCTAGTTTAAACGGCCGTCAAAAATGACGGGTAACCCCTATAAAGGTAGTAGGAATTTCTCCTGGAAAACTTTCTGAGCAAAAAAACGAATAAAGATGAATAATTATCTTTTTTTACTGATAATTTTCGTGTTTTGAATAAACTTTCTCTGATTAGATTCTCAAAGTATTTGGTTACGTCGTTTTTAATTAACTGCATTTGATTTTAAATGACGAATATTTTTATTGATATAAAAAGTTTCTAAATAATTTCAAAAACGAATTACTATTATTTATTTGATTGATATAGTTCGTGATTAACTACATTTCATGTATATTTTTCTCTGAGTTTTTAATAAACTTCCCTGTTTCCTACCTTCTGTATCAGGTTATGTTGCGATCTGGTTCCAGTAACTGCTACAGAAAATACAGCGTAAACATCGGAAGCTCGTCTCTTTAAATGAATTTTTGCAACTAGTCGTTGTAAATAAACAAAAAGCAACATGCAAATTTAAAAGAACGTCGCACTATAATTTCTGTAATCTCTACCTGGTATTATATTTTTTTATTTCTCTTCTTCATATTTTGTACAGTTACTTCCTCAACAAACATTTGCCTTTTATCTGACATTGTAGTTACATTTCTATTAACAATGTTAGTGCACATAAAATAAAATGCAGTTATTTATTAGAAATTTATACTTCCTTTTAATATAAAAGCGCAAATAAACTCAAAGTAGTTATTCATTTGAAATTTTATGGTTAACCAAGCAGTGCTGTAGGGGCGGCCGTGGAGGAAGGATGACAGTGGAGACAACACAAGGGACCTTCACCACGTACTGGAGTGAACCCGCGGAGAGAATTGGGGTGGGAGGGGGGGGGGGTCGTCATATTGGATAGCCGTAGAAACACTTCAAGCGAATAGTACAACAATGGCACTGCAATTTGTTGATAGATTATTATATAACTCGACGATACAAATAAAAAATGAAGATTTTTTTTTTTTTTTTGATATCCTGCTTAGTTCTCGTGGTATACTGTCTCCAAAAGTCAGAAGTTTAAGTAGGAGTAGTTTACATTGCGATACGCGATACACGTTGTGTCATTAATATGGTGCTCATGAAATTACTAACAACTAATAAGAAATAAATCGTTTGTCCCTTCTGGAACAGACTGCATTTCAACCTACCACCATTTCCAATAATATTGCCGCTACAAAATCAAACTATGTAGACACATCTAAATGCATGAAATTCTTTGCGAATTACATTTTGGGTAACTCCAACATTTGCTCCATCACGTTTCACGTAATAACATGGTACACTTTCAGTATAAACTGAACTGGAGTAAAGCATGCAGAATACCATATTCATTGTATCGCGAGGTAAACTTCACCCTATTAAATTAGACTTCCAACACTTATTTACAATAAGTCTAGCCTTTTATGTGCAAAGTAGTAACATATACTGATTGTCTACGCCAACAAATATTTGAGAACGGACATCATTCTATTGAGAGCAATGAATAAATTGATTACAATAGGACCTACTCTTACAGTTACCTATCAAACACGTTAAGAACAATAATTACAATGTGACTTAACTTATGAAACGTTATTCCAGTTTATATTCTATCTGAACTGCTTGTACAACCGTATGCAACACAAGCTGACATCATAAAAAAAACTTTGAAATATTAGAAAATGTAATATTGACGGCAGGAAACACAAAGCAAAGAGCGCAATGTTATGGGATTTCTGTAATGGCCGCCGCGCATGCGTAGTAGGAGACGAGTGTTTATATGAGGCTTCACTGATTAAGCGTTATGTCGCCTCTACTATCTTCCTTCCTCCATGGTGGCGGCCAGTGTAACTAACCATTCGAGTATCATCGTACTCGCCAAAGATTTTCGAGTTATTGTGGTCACGTCCAGCCTCCAGGTTCAACGTATTTTTTGAAGTGAATTGTTTGAATTTTAAAGAGATTAACGTGTGACAGTGGAAAAAGCGCCCTGTGATGCATCCTACGTAATTGACTTTTGTGGATCTCAGATGCAAAATATTACTGTTATTAAAACTCCTTCTGTAAAACAAATTAATGCAGCTTGATTATTACCGTAATAGCTTTCGACATTTACAGCCATTCAGCCAGTTCTACAATGTTCACATTGGTATACAAGAATATATGAATTCCCAAAATTAAATGTTTGAATATTACTAACAACACAGACAAACACAGCTCTTATTTAAAATCCCCCATGACAGAGGTTGGTCTCGAACCGGCAACCTCTTGTAAGCTTCCGACCCCCCCACCTTTAATAATTGCATCCTAATTTATTAACTATTTACTATCGGACTTATTTGCCGGATATTGACTGCATTCTCTTGTAACAACTTGTAACAATAGCAAAATAATAGGAGACCGAAACAATTCCAAAAATTAAAATACGTGGATAGATAATGAACCACAGAAAATAAAATTAGATTCTGTCCAATCTCTTTGTTACGAAGGTATATACTTGAAATAGGAACTCGTGTTTAATCAAGTTCGCAAAATTGTCTAGTAACAAATTTGTCTGCACCTAAGATTCACAGGTAAGCAATTAAACAAGTCCATACAGTTCTCTCGGTAGTGATATTACATATCAGCAATTTATAAGCGTTATCGTGGTACACGGCAATTATAGCATTCCTTCTAATGTTATTAATTTACTTCACTTTATAACATGTAGCTTGAGTGAGAGTGAGTACAGAGAGAGAGAGAAACTACAAATGGACTTACATCTAGCAGGCAGTACCACACTGGATCACGTTGAAAGAACTGAACAAAACTAAGCTCTATTGTATCTTTGTGGGCCTTAAATAACCTCGGGGTAACTGTACTCTTGGTTGCCTGATGTCTTTTCCACGTTACTATTACCAACCCAGCCTTCCAGAATTTCTTTCTCTTTTTCCATCCCCTCTACTTTATGGACGAACCCACAGATAACACCTCTCAGGAGGAGACTTTTGGCGTTCGTGGGGTGGTACCGTGCCACGCTGATTGGCGGGAACAGGCTGACTGACCTTTACGCTGGTCTTGCCACTATAATGGCGACTACAGCAGGCTCCTTATATTCACAAATTAAATACACTACCGCAAAATTGAAACAAAACTGAAATTCTTAATTCTATTTAATACTATTTCTCAACCTCCTTACTTATAGTTTTTTTTTTTTTTACCTCATGTATACTCCTGTGGCATCACACCCTGCAGCTCAAGGCAAATATGTCAATACCCACGCTGCCATGCTCAGATGATCGGCTACCCAGCATCTTACCAGACTTCCAAGTGCCTTTTTCTGTCCCTATACCGCTGACGGTGTCTCGGAATTCCATGTTGGTCTTCCCTATGTTGACTTCCCTCTAAACTCACTCCGATAGTCTCTTTACGCCGAGAGATAGTTGATCGGCAGATTCGCTAAAAACACACCCTTACAATTGTACCAGTATTTGCCGCATTACAATAATACATTTCCAGATATTTTCAAAGTAACAATTAAATAAAAAATTCCATCACTTTACTTAAACCAATTAAAGAGCATAAGATGAATATATTATTTCAAATTTAAAGAGGTAACCTTCGTCTTCATTTAATGTACCTCTTAAAATTTTGTAGATTCGTCTAAATGTTTACTGATAACTTTAAAAAATGCTATCAACATTCTGGAGCAGACAGAAAAAAATGAACTAAATTTTCTTTAAAATGTTTAAAAAAATACTGCATTATTGTTTTTCTGGACAGACGCATTTATTATTGAAGTACCACAGAAACGTTTCTTGGTTTGGACCATTTTTTTTGTTTTTTTTTTTTTTTTTTTATATGATGGATAGTGGAACTATTTTCACAAAATCGATTATCTAGAAAGTTACTTCAAAACCTTCAAAATTCTGTTCATTTTTGAATTTGCTAATCAATCGCTTTCAGATTATTTGAATCTGACATTAACTGTGGTTGTAATAGGAAAAAGATTCTTAACCAATTGCATTTGTAGGCAGCACATTGCATGAGAGAATCCGTGTTTAACAAAATTAGACAGCAGTTACTAAATTGAGATATTTTTTTTTTTTTTTGTGAACCTGGTGATTCAATTATGCGTCAAACATTTGGTGTACCGTGATTGATGCGACGTAAAACAGTTTTTCAAATTCCCAGGTTATTTGTTATTTTACTTACTGTGTGTTACGAAGAGGGCTGGAATCACTCAAAATAACCGTTAGTGACATTCTTTTGTCGACATAAAAGATTAAAATTTTGTTGGCAGTATGAAGATCAAAGTAGATGTCTCCTCTTTTAATCCGCAAGTCTTTGTGGGATAGGTTTAATGAAACTGATATTGCTTTGGCAATATATCTCTTTGTCGTCTTTTATGTCACGAAGTTTTCATATTAACTGATTGATTTGAAGCAATAATGTTTTAATGAATTATTGTTGTCATTTTCTTAATTTTCGCGTGACGTATGCCCGAATGAGTATATATAAAAGTTTAAGCTATGAGAGATGCCATAGTTAATTCTTCAATACGTTTAATTTTTTATTTATCTTTAGAATACTAATTTTCATGGTACACATGTCCCTTGTATGAATAAAAATTAATATACAAGAATTATCCTCCCTTTAATTCGTTGAATTAAAGAGGTATTCAATAGCTGAAAAGCTATGTACTCGGAGATCTCCTGCTCTGTTCAGTTATTGGCATCTTCAGCCCAAAATACACTCTGCAGGATAATTTGAAATGTGATATTCAGAACAAACAAAGAAGGTTAAGATAAACAAATACTGAAATAACTTTGAATTACAGCTCATTTATGTCTTGATTATAAACTTTATTTATTCTCAAATTCAGAAATTTTAAAAACTGCCGTGTTCTTAATAAGCTACGAATGCTAATTTATTGTTACGAACCCATTACTGTGGTACAACAATAATTACTTCTTTTAATGTGCGTAGTCTAAAGGGAAAATTAAAACTGAAGTTTGTACTGCACATAAATTTATCGTTTATCTACTCCATAGGTGAAATCGCTTTCCACCTAATATCCCTATACGTCACAGATTTTAATTATGGAGCTTACTAAGAATATCTAATCTATTAAATTTTACTTTTTACTTCTCCTTTCTTTGGCAGTTAGTCAAAAAGGAAGCTTTTATCTACTACGACAGTCCGTCGTCATTTTTCCACTGTACTACCAGTGGTTCTGGAAATAGGTAATTTTGTTACCCGTGTATAGTATCACCCTCAAATCCTGAGAAAAGTCCAGTATTGTTGATTTTACCTGTTTCCATCCAATGGTAACCTGAAACGTTCTGGCGCTTCCTCATAACTAATTGTCTTTGTTCTGGATGATGTTAGGTGTCTCAAATTTTCGTTATGCATATAGATCAGCAAGCTTAAATAACAGATTAAATTTTACTTTATTTCTAATGTTAATTCTGAATTATTCGGTTAATTCGAAATTTATGATTGTTGTTAAATCTGCAGCAACAGGCATCGTCCCGCACAGGACGAAAACTTATGGATTCGAAAAAAACTGGCACATTGTTGCTATCGGAAACTGGTTTATTAATAAGACTTGGCTTCTGAAATCACCTTATCCATGGATACTCAAACTGAACCACTGGTTCTGAACGCCGACTCAGAATAAGCGGTCAACTGAAAAAGGTAAATGATTTTAAAAAAGAAATAAACATGCAAAAATAAAACCAAGTGACAAAAAGTTTTTGAGGTGCTGTACTGTGCCAATTCAACACGTTAAAGATTGTCTCTGCTTTGCAGTATTTATTCACTTCGTTTTCTGAAATAGAATACAGCCGGATTAAAAAACAGCGTGGGGCCCGTAGCAAATGTGGAGAAGGGACCCTTTGTTTTCGCCGTCCGTGGCAGTAGTAGAGCTCAGGTCGTCCATCTGGCCTGACGGGGAGGCTCCCCGGCATCCTAAGCGGGACCCCTCTATAGAAGGCGGTGGTCTCCCCTAGAAGGCGCCCCCCTCCCAGAAGGCCCCCCCAGAAGGCCCCCCCCCAGAAGGCGCTAACTTCTACTACGTGGCTAATCCGGTACTGAAATAGAATAGTTTCTCTAGGTGTTATGGATCGCTGTTGCAAAGAAATAACTGGAGACTTGACCGCTATGTACACCATGTTTCAGGAAACTAGATAGTAAAACTTCTGCCAATATAAATACCTCGCTTTTTTATCACTCTTAGAAATACATAAATGATGCCTGTTTCAGTTAAATAGACATTTTATATTTGAGATTTCATCTGTGACATTTGCAGTCAACAATGTCACTTGCTTGAAGTTGGAAAAACTGATTTCTCCTTCAACAAAACTGTTAATTCCACATAGCTTCCATCAAAATAGTAAGTAGTATGTCCGTGTTTTGGTATGGCAGAACAATGCCGATATTGCAAAATTTTTGGAAGCGTAGCATGATAAACGGCTGTCACATGCGGTGATGTAGTATCACTAAGAATGCAACCTCAATTGCGTGCCAAAACTGCCTTCTAATCTAATTAGTCGCCATACGCACTGCTGACTCCCGCAGACGCATGTGACAGAGCACAAACGTAACAGCACTATTGGCTGACAGTAGATATTATTCTATTGTACTATTTCGGACAGTTCGCTAGACTCCTACCAGTTTAGTCACTCAGACCATAATTACAAGTATTTAATTCCATGTTTGCTCGTGTTGGACTCTTTCATAATGCCCTTAACAGCCTTTAAACAAATTATTACCAACGAGATTACTAAATACCGTACGCTCAAATACGCATTTTAGGTTGTTGTTTTTTTTTTTTTTTTTTTGCTTAGTGAGATGTCTAACGATTTGTCACATTTGATATAAGATATTTAACGATGGCAACTACATTAAAAACTGGTTACAAAGTACTTATGAATTGAAAAATTACTCATCCCTGTTAAGAACATAACAAAAACAACAAAATTGCTCATGTACACGTTCATCTTTTGATCATGCTTCCATTACATTATTCAAGCATGTTGCCCAGAATTCACATTATGGATTGTAATTGTATCAACTTCAGTATTGACTCAGTACCGTTAGTTTCTTCCCACACATTCCAGTGATTATGTATCTGTAAAATTGAATGCGGCAAGTTAACACAGAAAAAACTGATTAATTTACTTTTACTATTGCCTGTTTACTTCCCAGTTACCGACTGTAAATAACAGTATAAATTATAAATAGAAAAAAATGGGCCTATAATTCACTTGATACATAACATTTACAGTTTCTGGAACTGACGTCAAACTTCTCCTTCTAGTTGTTATAAATTTTAATTAATTTTACTTCCCACACACTTTCCAGTTAGACTCTTTGATTGATAATAAATTAATTGAATGCTGTTTCACCTTCCACCAACTCTGTGCTTTTCTAAATTTAATTTTAATTTTTTTTCAGAATTTACAGTAAATTATTTATTATTTCCACTGGTAATTTATTCCAGACCATTCGACTCTTACCTACAGCAGTTATTGTCCCATTCCTTTTCACTTCATATCAATGCCGGCTTGTAGATACCATTACCTCTTTCCTTTCATAACTAGTCTGATTTGTTCGTACCAGTGTACATTCAAGCCTTATTCTCACCTTGTTCACTACAAGCACTCTTTCACCCACTTCCCATCTTCCAATGATTCTGAATCAAGTTCCTTTATCGTGCTAAGATATTTATACATTAGTTCTTCAACAATCACCTCCATCCCCAGAAAAGAAAACCCTTCTTTTTTTTATATCTGTAAGTAGAGGGGGATGGATGGAACTGACGAATTTCGGAAATCCCCAGGCTCAGCCAATGGAAAGCTTTTGAATCAGCCACTCAGAGTGCAGGGGGGCGTGGTTAGATCCCGGCGCGCCGCCAGGTGTCAGCAGCGTACAGTAGTAACCTCGATCTGCGCCGGTATTCCGACAACGCGTCTCACCGACGCGCTATTTCCGACACGACATCGCCGTGCAGTACAGGCGTACAGTGGGTCCTCGGACTATTCCACATGCCACGCGTGACGTCACAGGCCTCGCACTACTTGTGTCTGTCCCGCTGCTCGATAAGTAGGACGCGACGTCGGCCACCTCGTACTGTACTGCTACACGCCGTATATAAGGAATATTTCCAGCGAACCATTAGGGAATTCTGCGCGGCTGCTTGCTGTTAACATTTGTTATTCCCAAACCTGTAATTTTCTTCCTAGGACCTTCGAAGAGCATTTTGTCATATCTTATTGATATTTAGAACTATTATAATTCATTAATTGTTTAATTACCATAAAATTAACTTCTAAAATTATTTAGCGTATTTTTGCACAAAACTTATTATGCTATATAGCACACGTCGTCTACCAAGAATATTTTCAGCGTATCATCAGGGATTGGAGTGCAGCGTGGCTGCTTGCTGTTATAAATTATAGACCACTCAATATTCATTATTCCCAAACCTGTGATTTTCTTCCTAGGACCATTGAAGAGCATTTTCCATGTGTTATTGATATATCGAACTATTATAATTCATTAATTGTATAATTACAATAAAATTAACTTCTAAAATAACTTTTTAGCAGACTGTCAACATTTTTTATCAATAACACTGAGTTCTAGGATGCATACAAAGTTTTCTGACATCCTATGATTGGTCTATCATGATTGCAAAGTTATTCTAGAGACTACCCTGTAAGCACAAAGAGTTAATTCTGCCTTTCAAAAAATTATGAACTTACAAATCAACAATTTTTCTTCACAGATATTTCTGACGTTGTTTGATATCTATCTTGCCATCAACTTATCCAACACTTAAGTTCACCTAATTCACCATTAATTTTCAACCCGATTTATCGCACCTCATGTATGAACCGGTTCTCCGGTAAGCAGCATGGCCGCATAATCAATCCTAATAATATTACAAAATAATATATCTGCGTTAATAATATCCATTCCTTCCCCTCTCAATTTTTGACTTCCATAATTTGCTCATTACATATTGAGGATTTTTTGGCTACTTATCAAGAGAAGCTCTTCCCTTGAATTTCCCCTTCCTATTTTGGAATAATATCCCAAAATGTCTTCATTAATACAGTTACTTAATATTTCTGCCGTTTTTCAACTGCTCAGTATTTTCTTACCCATCTCACATTTATTTATAATTATCTGAACACATTCCTTTTCTGTCAATTTTTAACGTAGAAATTTACACTTGAAGTGTAATAGACGTTTCTACATACATCACTCAGTGAACTCTCTGACACGTTCGTATTATTCATAAATTAATCTTCAGCTTTCCTTTTTAGGTAGGCTACTATTAGTTTCTTGTTTATTTCTTCAAATGTTGGCTAATGCCTGTCTGCCTCAAAATGTGTCGATTCCTTATTTATTTGGAAATTACCAAAAAAATGATGCGGATTAAAATAGTTAGCAAGGAAGTTCCGCTTCAGGAATAACTCAATGTTGGCTTTAGTCTGGCGGGACTCGAACTATCCACTGTATAAGTAAACGTAATGGAAAACTTTTCCTTTCTGATTTGTTGTCAATGTGGGGAAATCTGCTTATTATGCGATATGAAGGTTATAATTTTACAAGTACTAGTGAGGCAAAAGTCAAGCCGAAAACCCTCGAAGGTCACAGTGACTTAGCGATGGATGTGCAGTCAATAAGAGGGGTAAGGGGGAAAGAGGTGCGGCCACAGGAACTTGCGTGGTCGAGGGATCCAATAGCGCCAACTCATCATTCAGGACCGGGACGCGGGTGAGTAAAGTAACGACCCTAACGCGACGCTAAAGCATCGAGTGAAAATTCTACCCGGAGGAGAGAGCAGCCACACAGTTCCATTACAGAATTCCATTTCAAACTATCCCGCTTCAATTTCGAGAGGGAAGTTTGTAATACTACGCAATGATAAAGATCTTTTTTTCCCCCGCGATGGCGTCGCGGGTATAACCGCTCAGGCAAGACGATTTGCAATATTGTAGTGGCTGATTGAGCTTTACTTATTTATGTATGTCCCTGGACAATGACAGAAACTACACTTGATTGAACGTAATGATCCAATTGCACGTGTAAAATTAGGGAATTATAACTGTCAATTTAACTTGTGTACTCAAAGAGAGACATTAGGAATAAGAGATTAAAATGAGGAAGAAATTAATTTAATTCAGTTGACATAATAAGGAAATTACCATAAAAAGAAGATGGAAAAAGATACATCTTTGAAAATTTTCAGGGTTTTCGAGCGAATACCTTCCCCAGTCCTTTCCCTCTTCTAATGACATTTGCGTCATCGAGGCGTAAGCCAAAAGACAGGAAGGAAGATGCCTTTTCTAGAAAAAAGAAAAGAAAAAAGCAACATAATTTTTAATTCATTGATACGATTGGGTGTGACTAGCTGCTCAAGATAATCTAGTTGCTGTAAGTATGAATGAAAGTCAAGACATGAAAGAACCAAGTAACATTAAACTGAATGAACATTCAATAAGCATAATTACAAAAATAACGAACTGGTAGAATCTCAAATACTTGTGCGAATCATTTCTTGATCTAATTAATGAAACAGACTGAACAAAATAAAAGATGTCTTCACATAAAAGGAACTAGGAGCTTATAAGATTTTTAATTTACTTTATTCCTTTCTGATTGTTTAAAGAATGGTGGTTTTGAGAATGTTACACTTGCATCTATTAACATTTTCAAAACATCAGAAGTTTGCTGTAATCAAATATGCACAATGTTATTTTATGCGCAACTAGTGTAAGCGCGTCACCGTTTTCTGCGTATCGTCACTAGTCTAGAATAATTCCAGTTTTTAGGTTGAAAGATTATGACAAGTTGACCGGATTTGACCAAATATAAACTTGACCTGAGTTTCAGGGTGAATAAAATCTCATCAGCATCATGAACTCAGAAGCATTAGTGAAGGTAGGTAATAAAACACAAACAGGGACGATAGCGCAATCGTATAACTGTTTTGAAGGTCGTAGACTCGAACTTGCTTAAACACAAACTCGACTTGTATTTGACCCTTAAAGTTCAATTTGCAAAATTAAAAAAATTACTGTTTGCTTCGAAAGCATCACGGTTTTTAATTGAAACTGGGCAAACACTCATAATATAATCATTGGTCATAGTATCCGTAACGTCCAGACAACTTAATACACATTCCATATGATTAAACAGTTGAGCAACTCCGAAGAAATGATTTGCCAATATAGTTGATTCGGTAACTGATGTCCACTTAAAATACCCTAATAACTCACGTATAGCGAACATGAACGAAGAACATTAACTAAAGTGGTCAGTAAAATACCTAAAAAGAAAAAAAGCGTAATGCATAAACTTTGGGAAAGCAACAAACATTAGTAAAAGTTTTAATTAAATTGAAATTTATCCTAAGCCGAAATGACAACTGGCATTCGTGATTGCAGCAGAGACGAAGATTAATTTTTTTTTTAATTTGCATTCGTTAGCAATATGTTACTGAAAAGCAGAACCACGTTTTATCAGAAGCAAAATTTTGCAATGTTTTTGACGATACGGAAAACAAACTTAATGAATGTATTATGCCAATTAAGATGGTAGCAGTTGCTTAGCTATTAAATTATGGACATAACCACATATTTCTTCTAATGGTATCTCTGGTCGTTATTTTACGAGCGAAGGCTGACACGTGACACCATTATCCAGCCAATAGCTACCGAGGTGAGTGAATGAGTGAGCTTACGAAATTATGTAGTAGATAGTCATTAGTTTATACCATATTTCATTTTTGCTCATACATAATTTAAGCAGTTAGTAAACAACAATAAAATCATTGCATTGGCTTCCATGCACTGGTCTGTAAAATATCGCTAAGTAGATAATTAAGATTATTTTCTATTTCATTACAAACAGATCGCTTTTCGCGCCTACGCTTTCTAATACCAAATCATCCCGCACTCATCTGTAAAACAACGTTAAATAGATTAATTGAGAGTTCCTTCCTATTTTAATACATATAGATCGCATTTACCTTTTAGAATCAACGCCAGAGAGATCCTCACTGAGCGACGTCTTTGTATTTTATGTCCGGAGCTGAATCTATTAATGTCGGTTTGACGTTAAGGTCAATTAATTTAGCTTATTTCTATCCACAACTTGACTAACAACATCTTACTCTCTGCCTGTAATTAAAGATTTAGTCTTAAGTTTTTTGCTGCAGAGAATATTCTCTCCTCCCTACAACAGACTCCAAGCCTTGTCGCTTTGAATCAGTACACGATGGAAAGGCGTTACTAATTAAAACTGTCTTTAATTTTCTGCCTTCATTGGACCTCATTAATAACTGAGGGAAATCTTCAAAGGGTTATTGTAACCATTAATATTACATGGCCGTCAATTGTTGGGCTTTCTCTCTCTACACAAAAAAACCGATAAAACAAACAAACAAAAAATTAGGAATATACGTGGAAGAAAGTACGAGAATAATTAAAGGACCATTCGCGTAAGTTTATGTTGTCCTGTTTTTTTCACTGTTGGCTTGGAGAGACGTACGGAAGAAAAAAATTTGAAGTCTTTTACTTAAAACCTTTTAATGTTACAGCTGAAGTACCGAAGTAAAAGGACTCTTTTAGCGAGTAAAAAGTATTATCTTCGATTTCTATATATGTTATCATGATTTAGTTCTTTCCATGACATTGTAGCTGGAAGAACAAATGAATAAATATATACATATAAAATCTAAAAAATTCTTTAGGGCACATGAAGCATAGGTTAACCACTCGCTGTAATAAATAAAAATATGTAGGACAGTAATGCGTCAAGCAAAACCTTATTAAAGACAGTGGTTCTTAAAATGTATTTGGTCGAAAAAAAGAGAGAACAGTATGCAATAATGTATAGTACATTTCAAATGGTCAATGCTACTTTAAAATAAAATTATTGTAAAGCAAGTAACACGTGGGAATTTTCCTGTTTTCACAATTATTATAGGCTTCTAACTCTCACTGATAAATACGAAGTCAAATTTAGTTACTCATAAATTATCTCCGCTTTCATTTTACACTACGTAATTTTTTGATTTATGAACCTCAGGGGAGAGTGAAGTCATTTGATATACGCAATAAGTAAGTCCCTAACACACAACGATCAGTGTTTCCTGTTTTCATAGTTTCTTTGCGTCTCTTCAAGCATAAATTAAGTTCTCCAAAAATTATTACTTTTGGATCACGCAAAATATTAAGTAATAAGACAACCAAGAAATGATCCATAGTTGTGAAGTAGACTGCAGTAGCATTTATATATTACGTCTAAATTGTTTTGAACAAGTAATCTAGCACTACCATAACGTTCTAGTCTCTGTAATTCATTTGTCTCATTACGCAACAAGATTTACAACGACTGGCAGAATAATACCAATAAAGAATTAATATATTAGCAGATGGGCTTCTATAGATTGTGAATATTATGATTTTGTATTTTTGTGCCAAGACCACAGCAATATCTTTATATATAAAGATGAATGTATGTTTGTTTGTTTGTTTGTATGTTCTTCATAAAAAATCCACAGTTTTCATCCGATGTCGATGAAACTTTGCACACTTATCCTTTGAAACAAGGAGAAAAATACTGTCTACATTTGGTTGAAAAACTAACTGTATAAATAACACATTTGTCTCATAACTTCGAAATACGGCGGTAGACAGACACGTTGGATGTGGACGACTCCGTAGCGAGTTTCCTCGTAGTGGCCTGGCAGCTGAGTGGCTAAAGCGCTGGCTTACGAACGTCGTGGTCTCCGGTTCAAATCTCCGTCGGGGATAAGATTTTTAAAAATTGTTTTTCATCGTAAGAGTCAGGCCTGGGTCGTAGGTTATTCGGATTGAATGTTAAACTGTATATATTAGAAAGCTAGGGGCGCAATGCGAGGCAAATCGTAGGTAGTCTTGCAATGTTGTAGGTGTACACTTTTTTACGTTATAATGATCCCTCAGGTGTTATTCACAGTCAGTGTGTGAGTGTGAACCACAGTAATATTATTATAAATACGGAAGTAAGTCTCTGTCTTTTTGTTACGTTTTGACGAATAAATGGCTATATCGTTGTGATGTAATTTTATAAGGAAATGTGTATGAAGGGCACAGGATATTTTTTCCAGTATGATTAACCGTTGTAGTCACGAAATTTTGAGATTTTAACGAATAGTGACAGAAATATGTTGGAAATTAATTCTCTTCAAGAGGCAGGTTCGACGGTAGAATGATATAGTGATAGCTTTCCTGTCATATTATGCCGACTCGATATTGTTTGGGACTAATCCTTCGTTATCAACCACTTACTATATTTAATAGTGGCAAAAAAAAATCTTAATCCACGCGTACGAAGTCGCTGGTACGAGGCTAGAAAATATATAAAGCTCTAGATCTTGCAAACAAAATCACATTCAGTTTCTGAAATTAAATCCATCTTTGCATTTTGGTATAAAATATGATTTGATGCGTCGATTATCTTGACAGCGGTTATACCTGTGTTAATTCATATCTGTTATCTGGTCCCATATTGCATGATACAATTTGACTTTTGAACTAAGTTTTTAGACAATGCTAGATATTCATTTTTAGTTAACTTTAACTTTGGATAGCCGTAAGAGGACCAAAACACTTTCATGTCTAAAGCATTTATAGAAATTAGTAGTAATTAAATTTCATGTCGAATGCGTAATATTTCACCGCATTATGTAGTTACCCCAATGTTACGAAATACTACCACTGATTATAGGAACAACTGTGAGTTTTGCTACTCCTATTGTTAATATAGTTACAATAGCTATTATTACAACTGAATCCCAACCATTTTACGATACATTGCACAATGACTGTTAAATTATTATTATTTAAAACTGAAACTTGTAAACAAATCGTTGTGGATTTGAAGTATAAAATGAAATTTACTGCAGATATGGACCCCAAACTGCAAAGCTTCATGAAAATTTCCCAGAAGTAATTTAACAGTTCATAAGCTGTTAATTATCGCTTGAGACACTTCTGAACACTTCTTTCACACAGAAAATATTCGGAGCTGAACTGAGGGACTGTGGCGTAAAGATCTGTTAGATACTCTAAAAGATATTGCAGCAAGTTAGAATACCTCTGTTACATTTTTTTTATAGTTACAGTATACATATTATTAAATCATGTCAATCAATTGATATCAAATTTCTTCTCTGCATGGAAAATAAAACATATGTAATAGCAGGTAAATGAAATACAGCTAACAAACAATAATAATATATTGTAATGTTACACGTGATGAAGACATTTTGAGTGGCTCGCGAATAATTCATATGAAATATCTGTATACCATTCACATGCGCCCCAGGAAGCCGCTACCTGCGAGCTAACGAAAGGCTTTCAGATGGGTCTCAGCGGGATTACTGGGAAAGTCATAGGCTGCTCTGAGCTGAGGGGCCCAAGGAGTTTAGAATGAAAGGCGAGATAAACAGAAACAATTTATCGCCTCTTGCTGACGCCTTGGGTATTTCGCAGATGTACGTTAAGTTTCCAGGCGATAAAGGACAAAATGTGGTGGTAACAGCACCAACGAATGAGTGGATGTAGATTCTATACGTGGAGAATGGAATAGCGAATAAGATGACAGTATCGCTGAAAATACGCTAAAATTCTCTTTTCAGCTCCTGTTTTTGGTTTCAGGAAAAATGATTGGACGGTGCTGAGGAGTAGTTGTCGCCGGGAGAGGCATTCAGTCTTTGGGTCTTCGTCTGGCACCTGCTGGCCAGTGTTTGCAGCCCGCCAACGCCGGATGACGAGCGCTTGACTGAGGGCTTTCAACCAACTTCCCATCACGCCTGCACATACGGCGCCAGGGGCAACACTGTACGCCGAGTACAGCACCTTCGGTGTCGGGAGCAAGCAGGTCGACTCCTGCCCTTTCACCTGTCGCAGACAACGTTACCGCGCATCCGAAACCATGCAATGGCATTCTGCCACTGAGTCATCCCACTGCGACCGTCGCCATCTATGAACGGTAAAGAATACAATTTGCGCCACAACAGTTTTCACTAGACCTCGGCTTTCAAACGCCCAGTAACTTCTGACATGTTTCATACCTTCCACTGAGCTAGACCAAACATGAATTGCTTAAACTTTTTGCTTTAATTAATGTGTAATGTCAATCACACGTGTCATTTGTTTCATTTGAAGAACTATAGTTCATTTGACTTCAATTTGCTAAATGTTAATAAAAGATATCAATGTTTGTTTTTGTAAATACGTGAGTTTTTCAATCTCTAGAATGATTAAGTTAACCATCCTTTCCTATTAAAATAATTATCTGCTATATAATTCTAAGCTCCTCAGCTCACTCACTCACGTCGATAGCTATTGGCAGGAGAATGGTGACATCGCGCGCCAGCTGTCGCTCGCGAATTAACAGCGACCAGAGACATCATTAGAAAAAATTCGAGGTTTTGTCGAAAATTTAATAACTAAGCAACTGCTACAAAATTATTTGCCATAATACATTCATTAAGTTTGTTTTTCGTAGATTTCATAGTTAAAAAAAATATCGATAATCTTTAGTCCTGAATAAATGTTGAACTGCGTTTCAGTAACAAGTCGCTAATAAAAGCAACATTAAAAACTTTAAAAAAAACTTAAGATACTCTTGGTCTCTACCGTAATCACCAATGCCAATTGTCATTCCGGCATAGGCTAAATTTCAATTTAATTAAAACTTTCGCTAATTTTGCTGCTTGAACAAACTTTATACATTACGGTATTTTGCTGACCACTTTGGTTAATGGTATTCATTCGCGTTCACTGTGTGTGAGTTAGGTGATTTAAAGTGTACATTAGACCACGTATTTTACCGAATCGAGAATTCTGGCTATTTATTTCTTCTGAGTTGCTCACCTGTTAAATAATCTGAAATCTTTATTAATATCTCTGGCCGTTACATACACTATGACCAAAGATTGCATTATGAATATTTTTCCAGACTCAAGGTGATAGTTTCATTGCATTTGTGCACTCCCTTCAAACAGAAATTCTTCAAATTTTGAAGAGTGAACTTTTAGTGTTAAATACAAGTCAAGTTTGTGTTTCAGCAAGTTCGAGTCTACCAACCACGACCCTGGAAACAATTATACGACAGCGCGATCGTCTCTGTCCGTGTTTGACACGTCTATTAATTTTTATGCTCAGGTGAATTACAGGTAAAGTTCGTATTTGGTCAGCTCGTTTCAACCTGTCATAATCTTTGACCTTAAAAACTGGAACTTTTCTAGACCCTTGACGTCATGTAAAATACGGTCACTGGCTTACACTAGCTGATACATAACAATCAGTGTTCTATTTGAATATATACATATATTATTTCTGAAAAGTGATTATTTTTGGTGGAGAGCCATCTTTCTCCTTTAATACTTAACCAAAATATATAAATGGGGTATAATTTTAAAGATTAATGTCTATACTGTAATAGAATACAATGGGGGCTGCTATGTGTGAGCAGCAGAAGGCGTGAGTTGCCAAAAACGGGAGGGGGGAATTATTAATAATTCTGAAATAATTCCTGAAAAATGAAGAACATATATATTATAATGATGCTATAAGGGGATCTAATAGGTTACTAACTAGAACCATGAATTTCAGACACAAAATAAAACCTCATTTATTGAGTCTTATGGCCTTACAAGGTCGGGTAGTAATTAACGTTACGTTAAACACAATTAGATCAGCAAAAACAAGCAATACCCGACGTTTACAATTCGCCGGAGTAAGCAAACAAAACTGAATGAAATATCTCAACAATTATAAACAACAGCAAAGTTAACATTGAATAACGTGGCAACACAGGCCATCAAATTGAAGCTAACATTTTTCTGTACAAAGGAAAATCCCAGGGGGCGCCGTATAAAGTGAATGAAAAGCATCAAAATTGAATTAACAAACAGCAAGATGCTTAAAAAAAATTGAATCGAAATATAAATTCAGCTAGCTCAGAATTTAAGTGACGGGAGCAGAGTCTTAACCCAGGCGTCGCTTAAGGGCTCATAAGTCTGTTAAAGTCCACTGAATAGTGACCGTTGTTTCTGGTACATTACCATGGAATCATCGCCGTGATGGTGAGCGACAAACTCAATGCCACTGCAGCAATGGAAGCTAAATAAGCGGCTACGACCGCGTTATTAGCATAACTTCCAAATAATGGCAAGCATGCCACTCAACATCTCGCTTTCCCAAAGCAAGAAATGATCAACCACAATGATCATCAGAGAGCGTGCCGGCTGACACGTCTGTTCACCAGCTCGTCTTGGACCCAAGTGAAGTCTAAGATGGCTCCTTCTTCTTCCTCGGCTAGTTGCACTCCACATGTAAAAGAACTCCACGGAATTAGTATTGTAGACCCCAATAAATGTTCATGATTGGCTATCTACACATTTCCGTCGTCACGTGTTTAATATCACGCGTCGCATTCGCCGTCTCCCTCCGCGCGTTTTCTACTTGGCCTTCGGGGCAGTAGCGGGGTGGGGTAGGTCATCGTCCTATTTTCAAACGGGACTGAGGCTGGGCTGGCCCAGCGCCGCCGAGTCGCCTGACTCTCCATTGTTCCTCCCTCAACCGTCCGAAATGGCAGTTTCCAGCCTTCAATATTCAACCTTTCTGAGCCATGAGTTTACAGAAAAATTAAATTTATAACAAACT
Organism: Vandiemenella viatica; assembly: GCA_031002005.1. Taxonomy (NCBI): domain Eukaryota; kingdom Metazoa; phylum Arthropoda; class Insecta; order Orthoptera; family Morabidae; genus Vandiemenella; species Vandiemenella viatica. The sequence continues at coordinate 272,637,070 of JARYHS010013630.1, forward strand.
ATACCTTTTTCCGCCCTGGTTTTAAACATACGTTTAATCTATCCAGACAACCTTCATTATCTACAATTACTTACACGTTGCAAGATTAAATAATTAATAAACTTGAATATAACAAAAAATTATGAATATAATTAATAACAATTTAATTATATTCATTGTGGGTGACGCTGTCACACCACAATACTTTGGTAACATTGTTAATTAGGAAAGAAATTTTTCCAAATTCAACGCGTAAATGGCAAAATTATGAGCAATTGAGGTCATGGATAAGCGACAGTTCGACTGAAGTGGCTCATCTTCGTTGGTATCGCTAGATAGCAGCACCCCATATCACAGAGATATTGAAAAACTTTGTTTTATAAAGTAAAGAGCTTTGCATATAACGTTTTACCATTTCTATTTGTTTAGTAACACATTGTAATTATTTTACTATTAACGTACCCATTTCAGTTGATAAATGAACAATTACTACAAATGAGCCGGATCTTCTTTCATTCTACTACAAGCCACCAGCCTCGCTATTCATCGTATACCATTCACGAAATTTTCGCACGGGCCTCTTAGTTTAGATGTTTACAGTAACAGTTGTCGCGAAGTTGCAGTAACATCTCGGAAGTTGTTCGGTTTCAGGCTGATCAAATTAAAGCGAGAGAACTACACATCAAGCTGTCTTAGGTTTCGAGGTTCTCAGTTTTCTTAGCCAGGAAGTTTTCTTCCTTCCAGCACTTCCCATTCCTGGTATTTTTCCCCGTAGAACAGACTTTAGGAATTGGTAAATGTAGCAAAATTACTGTACCTTCCTTGTTTTTACAGTACTGTTCACTATTTCCGTTTCCTTTTTCATGTTCCGAGGCACTTCAGGATTTGTGATGTGGTCTGTCCATGATATCCTCAACATTCTTAGACAGAGTCTCTAACTTTTTACTGATTGTTTCCTTTCAAGTCCATGTTTCAACGCTATACAAAAGGACAGAGAACACATAGCAGACTGGTATCTTCATTTTTGGTCATTGTTAAACTACGACTTGTAAAAAGAATGTTCACTTTATTGACAGTAGCCCTGGCTTTAGCAACATGTAATTTTACTTAATCAAATAGCCGCCCATACACACACACATTTGTGCGCGAGTAAGCTCGCTGAAGATTTGCGTCGCGAGAATCCCTGTACACTTGTTGGAGCCCATACACAGGAACATCAGTTTCACACTTTTAGTTCAGCTGGCTCGCCGCGCTCAAATTGTTGTGTCTATGGTTAGTGGTCTACGGATTTATCCGTCATGATTTCCTGGCTCGCGGCTCACTGGAAATTCCAAAACATCGCGAGCCAAGTGAAGTGAGGTTTTGTTACAAGCGAAGTAACAATATTGAAATGAAACAGGTTTTTAAGTTCTAAACAAAGGAAACATATTTACTCGTGCAGCAGCTTATATTAGAGCTGTAAAAAAGAAACGGACAGAATGATACAAAAAAAAAAAAAAAAAAAAGAAAAAAGTGGTTGCAGGAAGATTATAAACATGATCGTATTCTGCTACTTGTACTATTGAAAAGCATTTTCTTCGATTTCTTCAGTATTACATAAATGCACAGATAGATCTTCCGATACATTTTCTCAATATCCTTCATTTTCCCCTTCATAATTTGGGATTCTTATATTTCTGACACTGTCCATTGGTTCGTGTTTATCTTTCATGAACGTCAGTAAGTTGTAATAATGGCGTAAATTAGTTTTGTAGATTTCGTCTTCGTCTATTCGACTTATTGTTGAGTTTTCATTTTTATATATATATTTCTTGCAAAAATCACTCCACAAAGAGTGGATTTTCTTTTTTTATTAATGCACTATCAACTTTTATACTATATTTCGCAAAAACCTCTATCTATGCACAATATCCTAACTTTTTTAAAATTTCTGTTCGCGTACTCTTTTTTGTTTCACGTTCCAAATCCAGTATGTAGTCGATATGTCGCAATGAAATCAGCTACAAATTCTCTGCTCATCTTACTTAACTTGTTACACTCTCACCAAGTCTTATCTGCCGCGAGTAAATTCTTAAGTGAGATATCTTTGCGTATGGTTACTGTCGCGCATGCTTGCCATGTTCAAATATGTAACGATTGTTATTGGCATGTGATGCGGCTCGTTCTTAGACAATTACCACACACATTTTATCATCTATATGGATCGCCACGGAATTGTTGGATCACAAATGTGTGTGTGTGTATATGGACTCCACCGACTACTTACTGCAGTGCCAAGATACGTATACATTAATACACATTCAATGGTGTTCTGGTTGATCATAATGTGACATGGGAGTTGTTGTTTTTTTTCCAGTGATCATTAATTTTTTCTAATTTATATAAGACGAGCAGTAATGAAGCCATAACCAGACGTTTCTCTAAGTAGAAGTTTCTACCTTTTGCTTTTTGAGCAATCTTATTTTGGAAGGCCAGGGATGGGAGGATGTCGGGGGGCGATACGCGACACGATGTGACCCGCCCGACCTGTGCTGGCACTGCGCTCGCGGCGTCGTCCGCCGGGCGGCGCCGACCGAAGCCGTCCGAAGCGCGCTGGGTGGCGGGTGGCGCGGTGCGCCAGTGTTGGCGCGGCGAGCCGGCAGCGCGGAGGTGCTTGTGGTGCGCGTGGTCTGGGACTCCCGGGCCCCGGCAGTGGCCCCCGTCGCGGGTCATGCTAACATGCCGATACCGCGGCCGACTCTGTGGTGGCTCGCTTGCCTGCTCTTCGCCTCGTGCGCCGCCCACTCGGAGATCCTCGAGGACGAAATCGGTGAGTTCACGTGTGCCCAGGGAAACGATAACTAGCCATCATCTCCAGAACATTTCCTGTCTGCGAGAAATTGTGTTATAAAAGTAACAGTTTTTTGTGTCACAATTTCAGTTACAGCTAAAACGCTGCTGCAGTTCCATGCTCTAATTTGCCGTTCAAACGTGATGAGTGTTTATGTATTAATTGTAGAGCTAGGACACAGCAGCAATTATCTGTTTGGGTTTGCAATTGGATGATCATCATTGAATTAATTAATCATCAAATTAACGTCGTTGACCATGCGTTATCGGGTGAAAGATAATGTTGTCTGACTCGTTTCACTTTGGTTTGTACCATTTGCTAAAGGAATCCTGGGTAGTGTAATACTTTTTCATGTGAATAAGACAACTACATGTATACGTTATGTAAAAAAATTATCTATTTTCTTTTTGGCTTTCCGCCCTGTCTACGTCGAGATAATTAGAGGCGGTAAAGGATTGGGAGCAAGGAACGGGAAAATTGCGGTCATTACCATTTAAAGGAACCATCCCACCATTCGCCTGATGTGATTTTGGGAAGACATGGCAAACCAAAATTGGGATGGCGGAATTCGAACGTGGGTCTTCCCGAATGCTAGGTCAGAGTGTTACCACTCACCTACCACAGTCGGTATATCAAACTGTTAATGATAACACGATACATACTATCTTTTCCTGAAGAAACGTGTTCTTGATCTGTTAGCTCAAAGAAAACCTGGTGATTTAACTGTCATCATTGTAATGCATTAATGTATAATTTTGTAACTAACGAAACCTAAAGTTTGAAGAGCGATAAAATGAGAGCAATAGCTTTTTGGCTTCCGATGACGCTATACCTAACCGACTGCCGTTTAATCACAATTCACGATTTCTAGAAATCAGTTAATGCTATTACTGGAATTGTTTCTTAAACCAATTTTTTTCCTTCCTCTTCTTGTTATATTACAATCATATTAAATTGTTAATGACAGTTACTATTTTCCACGATCGCTACAACTGGTCCTCTTGATAAGCTAAGTGACTCTGGTAACAGTTGTGTGGAATCAACCTTTTAAATAGTTCCAAAGATTCATAAACTTACTTCTTTCTTAAACGCATGTATCCATTTATTTTCATCAATTAATATGAATAAAGTCTTGAAAATCACTGATGAATTAGTGCGTATTAATTTCAATATAATAAGACCTCACAATCAAGACTCTTGTTGAAATAACAGTTTCATTTAGTGGAAAATGACACCGGAAATAATTTCAGTCCCAACCTGCAACTAAATATGTAGATTGAAAGCCGTCTACGCTATAATCTATAGACATAACGTATACTGATATATTTAACGGTAGTCATGAAATTCAGTCTGTATCAGTTGAAAGATTGTGTAAAATAGGAAGAATTGGAACCGAGTGATAACATATTTTCAATCGTTTGATGTGTTTTATGGCGACTGCCTACGTGATAGTAATCAAGTCTGAGTGCATTTACCCTGCATGTTATATGTTGCCAGTCATTTAACTGTTAAGTCTTAAAACATTCTTATTCGTTCAACATGACTGTAATCACATCCTTAGAACAAACGGACGACTAGCGACTTCTTGGCCGCTATGCAGTTACGCTGGTTGTCTGACGTCACGGAGGAGCGTAACATGTTGCAGTCAGGCGTAGCACTGCATAATTTAGCCACACATCAAAGTTCCCAGGCTATGAAGTGCGTAGAGCTAACTCGGTATTCTCTCGATTTCTGGCACGATGAAAACATTAAGTATTCCATGACTTAAGAGTACGGAATTGACTAATAGTGACATTTTTTGCTTTTAATAAGTTTAACTCATTTACAACGCAATACGATTACTATACGCTGATAAATAAAATTTAAAATGTTTCTGATAACGTAGTGTCATCATAGTTATCACTTACCAATTAAAATCTCAGCAGAGGTAAGCTAGCGCAGTCGTCTAGCTTGATTACCATGGTAAGACTGCAGATCTAGAATCAGTAAGAGCTCCCGTGATAGAAAACGTGAAACATCATAAAACATGTGAAAAGATATAAATAATTCCTCGTCGAATTATAATTACAATTATAGAGCCGAAGACGATAGCTGATGTCATATTCCTAATTTCCACAGAAGTGTTTTCAAAATACGGGTGATGTTAAGAAAAACAATAAGAGTTGCGGAAAATTCAAAGAGGTGACTTAATATTTTTTGCATATCATTTATACACAATTCTGGAATGATTCAGTATAGCTTTATTGAAGACAATGCTTCCATTATTTGGATATTACGAGAACAGTGTGGTGTGGTGAAAGAATGGTGCGTCTTTTATCAAGTAGATAAAAGCAGATATGAAATTACTTTATTACAAATATAAAAAACATGAAAATTAAATAAAATACAAAGTAAATGAGAGAAGGCGTATGTCAGAAAATTTAAATAATTTATTGGTGTATAACATTCTTTCACTACTTCAGTAATTCAAGTACTCATTTTTCACAAATTTATAATAATCTTTGCTTTAGTTTACCGTGATACATCTTTTTGCTCTTCAAGTGAACACCCCTATAAATACAAAATTTATTACAATCACGTATGTCTTAAAAGAAATAGTTGAACAAGTTCATGGAAAGTATCCCAGCATATCAATTTTATTTAAAATGTTTCAGATATCGCTGTAATCTCTTCGCCTTCTCAATCTCGGGAGCCTTTAACGGATCAGTTAACTTTTCTGGTCACTTTAAAATATAATGTAGGTTTATATAACCTAATGGATCGCTTCTAATGAGCTAGAGATGTCATAAAATATACCTCAAAGTAAATAGTGGAATAATTTGCGCATTTACACTTATAGTAAAAATACCTATAAATTATATCATACAAGAGTTAAATTAATGTCAAGAAGGGCGTAGTGATAAATAGAATATTTTATAATCGAATGTTATCGAAAGGAATAACTTCATTGGAAAATTAGGCTCGATTCCTACAAATAATTGCTGGTTTTTTTGATAATAATGTACAGGAACAGCATAGTAATCGCTACTTTCAAAAATTATCGTGTGGATTTATATTTTTGAAGTAATTTTGTCGTTTTAAGCAGATTATTCCTGCTGTGATTTCTTTACCAGTGTTCATTCGTTAAGAGACTTCCAGTATATACTGTTTGCGTAAATTTGTTTTATTTTCCGTTGCGTTTCACTCTAATGATGAAGCGTTTAATTAGTGGCTAGGATTAAACCATTTTTAATATTTACGATTTATATGCCTTTCTTTTAAATAATTTTAGTTTCTGTATTTCCATGTTCCTGATTATCATTGAAAATTAACAATCAAAAGCAATTTTCTGCGACAAAATTGGGTGTGACTGGAAGCACACGAGTAAAATGTTAAGGGACTTCTGTTGCAAAAGATTCGTGCTGTTTAATTTTTCGTTCCGTACTCAGAATTTCAAAAGCATAACATACGCAATAGTCTGAAAACATCATTGGCTATTTCGTCATGGGATGAAACAGTATCTTTGTATTAAACGATAAAAAAAGTATACAAAATGCTTCAACATATGATTGTTTCTGGGATGTTCATTACATTATGTAAAATCATTTCAAAACATGGGAATAGATCCCAAAATCTTTTCAAACCATTCTCTTATATATTTAACTTTTTTTTTTTTTTTTTTTTTTTTTTTTTTTTTTTTTTTTTTTTTTTTTTTTTTTTTTTTTTTTTTTTGCTTCTAGTTTTATTTCTTATTCCCGAATTTAATAGTTACACCAAGTATTTCTAACTTCACTTCATTTATTCTGCCTCATAATCTTTTGCTCACTTAAAATAACAAAGATAACTTAGAAACTGACAGAGAAAATTTACAAAAGTTTTTTTTTATTGTTACACTTCTTTTAAACTTGTTCTCATAACGTTGGCACTGCTGCTATTGATACTGTGCTATAATTATTTCACGTTTATTTAAAAAAAATTGGCACATTTCTGATATTCTTTATGATGAAAATTTATCTTATTTTTTACTTAGAAATTTTATTCGTGAGATAAATGTTTAAATAACGAAAAATCTGTGAGGTATGTGGAATTTAAGACGTAAGGTTAATCAATATTTTAAAAATTATTGAAATGCTAATTGTCTATTACCAAATCCTCTGCCCCAGTTTAAATGAAGCCTTAAGTGGCTGTAGGATCAAATTTTGATACATGTAAGAGAAATTCAACGTATTTTCTCAACGGTAAATATCAGAACTACTTTCAGAAATGCCACTTTATTAAAAATATATTTCTCTTACAAAGACCTAGAACCATCATCGTTGGATTAGAGTTATTCAGTTAATCAATAAATTGTTTGATTGATAGTATATAAAACTTTTGGTTGGTGTAAAATTATCTATAATGTATCACGCTATTCTCTTTCATCTACCGTGTGGGGTGGGTGTGCAGTAACGCTCGGACTTGTCTTTCGGGAGTGAGTACGTGGGTTCTAATCCCCGTCTACATTTCAGTTTACCATGGTTTCTCAAAAATACTCCAGACTAATGCTGGGATGAATTATTCAAAAGCTCATGGCCTAATTCTTTCCCGTTCCTTGTCTCACATCCTCTTCCGCCTCTAATGACCTCAACAACAACGAGATGTAAAGCCCAAAGCACAAAATACAAAGATGACTCATGCAACTTTTCAAGAAATTGGTAAAGAAGGTTAAATGTAAGAAGAACCTATGCATTCGTTAATTTATGTTCAATTTATAAAATTTTGATTGTAGTCATCTAGACTTCCATTTTTTAGAATTTGATTTATTTCGTTTGATTTCGTTTCAAGAATACGATGTTTTGATAGATCACAGCACTATTCATCACGTGATAAACATGACTTCTTGTTAAGATCATCATTACAAGCTTTGAAACATAGTAGCCATACTGCAATTGTTGCTCTCTCTGGATAATCGCATAGTGTTAACATAAAAGAGATAAATTAACGTATGGTTCCGGGGATAGGTTATTAAGTTTACGGCAGTGGCAGTTAAAGTGCTAACTACTGAAGGACTTTATGAGGTCTGCGATAGCGTAGTACGAAAAAAACTCTTATGTCCATTCTCATCAGTTCCTATTAACTTTTCTGTTGTGGAGAGACAGTTTCTGAAAGAAAATTAATTACTGGCGTTTGAGTGTGGCGTTTTACTTTGTAAGTTGCCAAACTTTTTTATAGTAACAACTTTTCTGACAGAATAAAGGCAAGTAACTGGGAGTTATTTGAGATTATTCTGCGGTTTTATATATTAACAAATATATCAAAATTCTGTATATTTCTATTACGTAAATGAAGTAAATGGTAAAAGTTAATATCTGTGTTTTTTATTATTATTTTGTTTGATGACTCCTTATAGCTATTCTAACTATGGAACACCTACATGCATCCGTTTCAAATTTGAATTCTGGGACGTTTAAGCTTTCGCGGCGTCAAGTGTACGCAGATGAATGTAATATTTTGCCTCATTCAACAACAAATGCAACTGATTACTCGGTTGTTAATAACACAATATCTCATTTTAGCATATCGAACAGATCTGAAAAAAAACTCATGCATAAATGTGTTGTCTGTCTTCACGTGTGCTGTACCTTTCGATGCCAATGCAGATGCTCACACAATATACTAACAACCGACGCAGTACAGTTTTAGGGGTTAGTCTCTTCGCTATTTTTATTGTAAATAAGCCTTGTGATCCGAAGTCTGCTAAGTGATAAACCTAAAATTTTAGAAAAATCTTCGTTTTTGTGGTTGTTAACCGTACATCTGGATTTAGCAACGAGTTTAGTAACTTCTACTGTCTATTCATTAAGATAGATACTAATAAACGTTGAGTAGCTTATTACTGGTAAATTATGTTAGCCAAATCGTAACCTATCTTTGTTGTGTTAACTACATACTTTAAAACAACAGCATCTTAGTTTCCTTTCAAGTGCCGGGGCATTTTAGGAGCACATTCCCAATTAATGTTTTGTTAAGAGGACTCTGTTGACTACTAATCTTTGATCTCATCATTAATTATCATATTATCTTCGGCTTACTATGATACCTGTGTATGATAGGTTAGTGAATTATTCACATTGTTTGAAATTAGCTTCGTTTTCCGATTTCAGAGTTTCCTAACGCATATTTTTTGTCATTTATCCTCCACCTATTTTTCCCCCATTACTGTGTTTGAATGATCAATAAACTATTTATTGTTCCTGTTACTAGCTGCCGACGTTTTTCGCTGCTGCTGATTACTTAATTAGTTGGTTCAGTCGATATTGGAATGACAGAGTTCAGTGGTTACTACTTCTGTTTTATACATCGCATGAGCTAATATTTGTTTTTATAATTGATTCCGGCTTCTCTCCTTGGTCCGTTAGTTTTCTTCTGCATAATTTTGTGTGACACAAGCACTCTGAAATGTAGATACAAACAATGAACGGATATACATACACTGATTACGTAAGCTCATATTCTGTTTTTAAGAAATGCCTCTTCAGAAACGAATGTTCGAATATTTCATTGCACTTGCCGTGTGGCAGAGCTCGAGGAGATTAACTTCTCGCAAGCTGTTGTCTGCTCGACGTAGCCCGGAGTTGCTCTTCTTAGCGACGTGTTAGTATGTCTCACCCTTCACCCGACTTGTTGGGAACTTCCAGCCAGAGGCGAGGAAACGGAGGGGAGGGAGCGCACGCGTCGCCACTTGGCTCTGTTTGTTGTGTTTTGCGCGGTAACTGTTATTTTATCTGTGACTGAATGATTTTTTATGAATAACCGGGAAACCGATGCAACATTCGCATAAAAGATTGCGGGAACAAAGTCTAAAAACATCCAATTGGTCGACCGGTTGGTCAGAACCCATATTTAAGCCTGAGAGTGTTGTAGCTCTCCGAATCCCATACAGCTACACATTTTCTAGTAGTGTTTATCTGGCGGAAAATCTGCAATTAGGTTAAAGTGAAACGTGTAAATGCAGTAGTAAGTTTGGTAAAACCAAAACACTAGAGGTTATGGACAGACGTCCGTGTAAATCAACGGTAACTGTAACATACTGTCAGCAACACGTAACAGTGTTCAATTTGTAGTGAAATTCTATATTTAGAACTATGTATTATTTGTAATTTGCATAGCGTTGCTTGAGATCAAAGCTTATTACCACAGTGTTTAATTGTTTCTAGTAAATCATAATGCAAGTTCCAGAGGAAATTAATGTTAAGGCAAAAACCACTGAAATCTGAAATTTAGTTACTAATTTTTGCTTACCAGAGTAGCTTAGCTCGAAACGGATGAAAAAACTTACACATCTCATAAAAAGATGGCACCATTAAAACAGCATAATATGTCAAAAAAGTGACAAAAAGTACATTTGAGGACGGAAATAATTGGCATTATTGAATTTAAGAAACTCACGCCATTAAAGGTAACTTGATTCATTGTGTTGTTTGATAAAGTGCTCGGTTTCTCACATGGAAGGTAAATAAACACAAGTTCATCTATCTAACAATTACCCTCCCTTTTTATTATCTGCGGCACTTTGAAGGTGTCTGACACAGGGTGAGTTGGTTCAATTCATGACGCTGCCATAAATTTTCAGAATAGAAGTAGTGGTGATGCACAAATCTTAAACGTCAGATTTCGCAACAAAATGCTGGGCAAAATCCAAAATCTCTCCACTGTGCGTATGTTCCTAATTTTGCGTCCGTCTGATGGGTACTTTAAACTTGGCTTCAATGGGCCAGTTCCGAGTTTGACCCTCTTCTAACTACGTATTATTCAGAACGCAAACAACACACTAGATTGAACACAAACACATCACAGTTAATCTACAAAAATTCATAACACTTACATACACTTCTATCTCTGGAGAAGGTAACGGGAAATTATTCCAGTTATAACGATTTCGTAAAGTAACTTCCCCCCCCCCCAATGAAAACTTTGACACCTAGGTCATAGATAAGGCAGTATCTTCATCGTTTGACAAGAAATTAGTTAAAAGTTCATTAGCTTATACGCAATAGTCATTTTCAGCAACGATTGTTTTGGCACCAATGATCAAGCAACTGTATTGCTAAAAATTGGGATACTAGAAAATTAATTAGAAGTTATTTTCATTAAATATATGAAGAATTGGCTTCTATGCAGCAAGTGGCGTAATTATACCTTTAAGGACCGTGGCTAAGCCATCTAATGGGCCCTCCCTCCCTCCCTGAGTGCCATAACAAGGACACCCAGACCATCGGCGACATTTTTTTAACTCTACTACTGCCCCGGTCGATGACAATGGGCGGGAGCTGTTGAAGGGCGCGGCAGGCCCTTTCGGGACTAGGTCAGGGTCCCTCCAAGTTGGAGCCGGGAGTCGCTCCTGGATGGGTCCCCGTAGCGTTTTGCCCGTCCTTCCACCCTATTGCTACACCACTGTACGCAGCTGAAGCTAAGGTTAACTTCGAATATAGGCAAAGAAGTTGACTGAAAACCCATTCCTTCAGTCATATTTCTGCGAATGTGAGGATGCCTACCTACTTTATACCACAGCTACAAAGCCTCAGGCACAGCGATCCTTAACCGTATCCCAGAACAACTATACTGAATTATCATTAGAAAACGAATCCCTTTCCGAGGGAAGGTCGTACTGTGGACTAAACCTAAATCTCACGCGGCATATAGAAGACGGATACTGACGAGGACATATCTTCTTATGGCTGCAATACGCGACTCTGGGCGTAGGCTGTTACCATGGATGGAAACTTTCTTGGAAAGAAGAATGGAATGGTTTCTCGATCCCTTCCCAAACGAGTCTAGTGTTGTTGTTGGTGTGTATGACTGTGATGGTTTGTGTGTTTAGTGTGGAGTGTTGTTTGTGTTGTGTGAAATAAGAGATGTAGAAAGGAGACGATGATACCCGGTGCCGTCCTATTCAAGCCTAATCTTCTAAAAGATACCAAGGGACCGCCAGGCATATCGTATCCATCTGACCTCCAGGACTCGAACCAGCTAACTATATGTCACCAGCACTGTGCTGCAACCAACTGAGACAACAGATCATGCTGATGACAGATAAAAGCCTCCGAATTTGTCAAACTTACAGTCGCTTATGACACGATCAACCATATGACACAGGAATTCCGGATGGGGAAATTCATCCAAAGCCTATTACAGAACAGGCAAATTGTGGTATCACTGCAAAAAAATAAAAAAAAAATTAACAATTTGAACAGATGATGAAATCAGATAAATGGCCTCCCATAAAAAAATATTCTTGCTCATTGATTAACAACTTCAGTGGACCAGTCGGGGCACTCGCTCTTTTATTTATACATACAACACAAGCATTGATGCCCAGTGTAACACCTATAAAGAAGTGGAAACAAAGCTGACAGCACAGCAACGCTCGAAGACTTAGTGCACTATATAACAGGGCTATATTATTCTTTCCAACCTTACCAGGCAAGCCATGTTATAAACTACCGATGATTCCTTTTATTTGATTCGGCAGTTGTTGCATATTAATGTAATGCATTTACGTTAACATAATATTTGCTAAACCAAGAAAAAACCACACATATAAAGAACACCAACAACATTAGACGTTTATTCAAATTCATATATCCAAAATACAGAAACTCTCGCAAGTTTAACACAGTCGTTGCTCTCTTTTGTCTTACAGCGATTACCTCTCTCATACTAATTATTTTATTCTTTGGCAGCGCCCGCTGACCAAAGATAATTGTCACTTGATGTCAACACTTAGAATCTAGCGTATATGCTACACCTGCCCCCACTTCGAGGCAGATTAATGAATTTATCACAATTTTTAATTTGCCGAGAAGTTATTGAAATACAGTATGGATTAACATTGTGCACTTGCCCACAAACTTTAATAAACTAGAAGGCTACAAATTAACATAGTTGGATTTCAGTGAACTTGGATTTACAATGCTAAAATCAATTAAGAAATCAAGTTACAAAGCAGGATTTTCCGACTTCCATGACCGTATATATGCTATAGTTATCCATTCAATGAGGTACAGTAGGTACAGCCAGCAAGTAATACAAAATAGCATAAAGTTTAATAGTGACTTATTTTAGTGTCCTTATAAGCAAAACCTTTTAATCAATTTTTAATATGTGGCAATGAGGAAGTTACCACCATAAGAGGTTACACAGAAACAGTTAACTGAAATTATTGTAAGCTGAGAATATGTTTTAAAATTTTTTGCTTCCACAGACAACTATATTCACCTTCACTGACTACCTGTATACTTTCAGTATAAGCATCAGCAATCTTTAATAATAACAGTGTTTGGCATCCAAATGACACAAGAAATTACTGTGAAAAATTGGAAACATAATAAAATGAGCTAAGGTTCCAGACATTTGCCCCCGTGAGTATCATTTAAGGTTCTTGCATACACATCGTTCTATCGTAACTTTTTCTTTCTTCTCTTCCAATTCCTTTCTGCCACTTTTATATATTCTTCCAGTCCTTCATGTAATTTCTTTCTTGTTTTCCAGTTTTTCTTTTCATGAGACCATTCAACTACTTCTCTTGTACTTATATCAGGTGGGTCCTCTTTGCTCAAATAATTTGAAGTAATTCGGTGTCGGCCGTCATCGATTGTGTCCTGCAACAATACTTCCATCGATCCCTTCTCATCTTTCCTGTCAAAAGAAACATATGTAGCGGCTTCTGTATTACCGTGCCGGAAAAATACATTCGTTCTTTTATTGCTACCTGGACCTGGTACAATATTCTTTTCTTCGGTTCCCATCTGCAATACATTTTCATTTTCTTCTTCGTCATACCTCCTTATTAAAAACATTCGTATTCCAATTTCATTATTTTCTTCATATTCTTTCTCACTACTTCTGCATTCGTACTCTTCTCCATATCTGCTAGGAACATTTTCAATTTCTTCACTTTCGTTAATTCTTAACGGTAGCTCGCTATCATTATCTGCTAATTCTTCTTCCTCGAATGTATCTTTTAACGACTCTTTTCGTGCTTCTGCTATACTCATTTTTTCTTCAACAGCTTCTACATAACATCGTACTTGGCCTTCCAAAATTTCTTCCCTTTTATTTTCCACATTTTTCGGACTTTCTTCTATTTTTTTATTTAATGACATTTCTACAGTTTCAACAATAGTTTTCTCCTTTTCTTCCATATCCATTAAAACAACGACATCTTGCTCCATAACTTTCTTGATTTCAATGTTATCTTCCCTCATTGTTTTCAGTTCATTTTCTGACTCCTTCTCCACCTTCAAATTTCTTCCAGACACACTTACTATCAATTCTTCTGTCCTTTTAATATTCTGATTAATACTATCCGTAATCCTTTTCTCAGATTCTTGACTACTTTGTATAACTTGCGTGAGTTTTTCATTAATTATTCTGATATCTTGTCTGGTTTTTTCTTGGCTCTGTACAAATCCATGTCTGGTTTTTTCTAGGCTCTGTTCAAATCCTTGTCTGGTTTTTTGTAGGCTCTGTTCAATTCTTTGTCTGGTTTGCGTTATGGCATTTAATATCAATTCAAGATCCGTACTCTTTAAGTCTGTACTCTTTTCGGCACTCATTCTAGCAAGTTTTATACAATTATTATATATAATTCATATATTACAAGCAACAACAAAAGTTTTACTACTCCGGATAGCCAATCCCCACAGCAAAAATCATTGCTTCATATTTAACTTCTTTACTATACACTACTCACTACTTTTCAAAAACTAACTAATTTAATACTGAAGAAAGACAGTCTCAAAAACAATCACTGCTTTAGTTTAAATTTCTTTACGTCATTCACTCAGTGTTCAAATTTTAATTACTTTTCTTTTCTTTTTTCTTTATATGACTGATGATTACTGCCACCTCAGAACTTATAAATGGAATGTTCTCTACTTGCCGCGCTGCGTAGAATGAAAATCTGGAACTCGCCGCTGCCACTGCGTCATCAGAAGTCCATTCGTTTAGGGTGCTATGCTCATTAGTAGTGATTAACACCCATAAATTCTGGTCCAGGGTCGCCAAATATAACAGGGCTATATTATTCTTTCCAACCTTACCAGGCAAGCCATGTTATAAACTACCGATGCGATGATTCCTTTTATTTGATTCGGCAGTTGTTGCATATTAATGTAATGCATTTACGTTAACATAATATTTGCTAAACCAAGAAAAACCACACATATAAAGAACACCAACAACATTAGACGTTTATTCAAATTCATATATCCAAAATACAGAAACTCTCGCAAGTTTAACACAGTCGTTGCTCTCTTTTGTCTTACAGCGATTACCTCTCTCATACTAATTATTTTATTCTTTGGCAGCGCCCGCTGCCAAAGATAATTGTCACTTAATGTCAACACTTAGAATCTAGTCTTAGCGTATATGCTACAACTATTATATCAATAACAACCTGAAAACCAACCTTGTAAAAACATAGGCCTAGGTCTTACACCTACACAACTTAGGCCAGGACCGAAGTCAACATAATATGGAAAGGGCAACGCGTAGCCCATTGTAATACACTAAAATACATGGGAGTCAAGCTGGACCGTACTCTTACATGCAAAGATCATTGGGAGGAACAAAGTCAAAACTGTTTGCTCGGAATAATATCACAGCCAACAGTCCTCCACACATCTCCTTTATAACTATGCTTCTCTGCCCCGAATTTCACAGCACCAGTTTGGCGAAACTCCTCTCATGCGAACTAGGTAAATGTTGTCCTAAACGAGACAAGGTGAATCATCACAGACTGTCTTCGCCTTACTCCCACGAAGCAAGTTTACCAGCTTGTAGGCATAGCTCTTCCAATTGAAAGAAGACGCCTGCTGCAGCAACTGAATTGAAAACAGGAGGCAAATCTCATTGTTGGATGCGAATTCCAATCTATGAGGCTTAAATCAAGAAACGTCTTCTCGCATACAATGATTTAATTACCATCTAAAAAATCCCTTGCAGAACTGTGGCAAAATTTGGTACCTGGAATAATATGGAAAATTTCATTTAGGAACCTTCTGCAGGCTATTATTTACGGAATATAACCTGAAATCCCGGATTGAAAAGAGATCCTAGCAGGATCACACCTGCTAATCAGTCTGCAAAAAAACTCAACTTCTCTACATTTGGCAAACTGGTTAATTCGTCCGTACAATTGCATATTGTTCTTCTGTATTGTTTTTATCGTATGTTTGGTTTGTTCCTTGAATTGTATTTTTATTTAAACTTTTAGTTTCCAATGTAGAAGTAATCATTTGGACGAGAATAAGTAAATAAATTTAAGAGTTTCTTGTAAACTCAAATTTATACTGGCGCACTTGTGTTAAGCCGTTCGGTCAATTTAAAACATTTTTCACATCATCTATATTGTTATTTGTTAACTTAAGTTCTCTTCAAAACTGTTCGTTACATTTTAGTAAGATTCGATATTGGACGCTGCCCTACTATTTAGGATTTTTTGGAAATGACGAGAAATGTGAGCGTGCTACTTTAACATCATGTCACATTCAATGTTTAACCGCCGGTGGTATATGATGATAGAGACTTCCCTGAGTTGACAATTGCAAGAGGGGCCAAATTGAAAATTATTTGTAACTCCTGTCCCATTTGTCTGCTGAATGCGGTTTACTGATGCACAATATGGAAACCCCCGATTTATAGCGCGTTATAGCAGAATGGTAGTCTACTTGTTGAATGATTACGTAAAAAAACTCTGTATTAGTCACACACATTCAAATTATAATGTTTGCTGTAAATATTTAAAATACAAGGTATATTTAGGCAGTGTAGAACTGGATATAATATTAGAAATAAATGAATAATTTCCAAAATGGATGTAGTCTCCCGAGAAGACTACATCCATTCTCAACGCCGAGAAAGACTTCGTTCCCAAATTCCAAATATTCGTGTTTGTAAAAACCTGAATATGTGAAATAGAGAACATAAAAGTAATTCTAATTTGTGAGAACGAAATCTCATAACGTTAAGAAATTCATTCCTGACGCGGAAGTTAAAATATTCGGAACTGATTTGCGAAAATTTATAGGCATCTTTGTCAGGCTGACACGTGATTTTAACTTCACCAAAGTACTTTTCAATGACAGATAACGTCTTGAATGACAACACCGTCGATTAAGTTTTTACTGTGCTTTTATTTCGTCGAAGCATTCAGAAAAACATATACCAGGTATGAATAAAGTATGAGACTTCTCTCAGAAAATTTAAAGAACATTGGAGATTCAAGTGAGATAGAGTCGTGTTACGAGTAGCACCGTTCGGAGCGAGCTTGTCCGCTCGCGATAATAGAGAGCTTATACAGGCAGCACAGGATTTTTAAGAGAACGAAGATACCTAGAGACCGTTCATAAGCTGCGAGGCTCGGTCTAGGGGAGGAGGCGTTGGGTAGTAAGCTACGCTGCGCTACGTAGGGAGAGGGGAATAGGGGTTCTGAGCCAAGCCATTTGTTTCTCATTCATGTTGTTTGTCACAGTTAAAATAAGGTACAGAACACACAACATGATGTAAATATTTATTTCCGTCAGTTAATTATCTCCGTATGTAATTTACGATAGTCTGACAAGATAGACCAGTACAAAATGTCTTCTGGAATCAATAGGGAAAAAAGCTACGTCCCAAGCGGGGGATGGGGGGGGGGGAGTGCTTAGAGGAAGGAGCCACATCAGACTACGTGGGGGGGGGGGGGGAAGAGTATTTGAGAGGAGGCCAAAATGAGGCTACGTTGTTCATGGACGCTTCCCTAATGGTACCACATGCGATTAGTGAATGCCTCACGTGAAAATGCACAAGATCGACTTAAACGGAAGAAGAAGTCAAGAAAAGCAGACACTGCAATGCGGGATAAATGCTGTGGAAAAGATTTTTTTTTGAAGAAACATTAATGGCGCCGACCACTGACAATAAAAAAAATAGAAATCGTACAAAAACTATTAAAACTCGAAGAAAATTGCTTGAAATTATAAGAAAATATTTTTAAATGAAAATAGAAAATACATACAAGCATTTAAACATCAAACTGACAAAATTAAACAATCTTAAACGTTCAGAATCACAATCAAAACATTATAGCTGATATCACATTCTTAATTAAAGTTTTTTAATTAATATTACTGACCTCGTAGTGTTTTTAATCAAATTAAATTTCTTCCATCAAAAGGACATACATTCATAGGAAAACTACACAAATTTAGAATTAATCATAGCGTATCTCTCCAGATACAAATCTGATTAATTCAGAGGACTGTAAATAACAGGAGACAGGGTCTTAGAACTGTTACAGTAAGGTTATCAAGAGATAAATCATATGGCAAGTTCTTCGTTCAATTGACTTGATATTATCTGATGTCATCCTACACATTAATATTTCATCACTGATCGACTAAGCATATATTGCTTTATAATATATAATAAGTAATATTACAACCAGAAACGGAAAGTGTTTAACATTTACGATTCATAGACTGATAAAAATGTTTCAGAAATTTTCAAATTAAAAACTCTAAATCAACAACTAAACACCGAATGAGTTCATATAAAGACATTGTTTCTGTATTTTTGCTGATTCTGCTAAAGTCTCTAGCAGAAGGGAAAGAAGAAGAAGAAGCAGCACTTCGACGCAGCGTTAAACTCTATACCACTATAAACGTTGGTGTATAGACATATGCTGCATAATCTTGAGATTGTCTGAAAAAATGCAGAATCTTGTTATTCCTTGCTATAATGTTAACTTGATTTCTTCTAGGTTTAACAGGAGCTGATATAACTCAAATCAATTTTTTTGCGTTGACATTATGACTGAATATTCTGGAAAATAAGTTATATTACTAAAAACTGAAATACAAATCAATAAGAAAAATTTGGATGATGATTCTGGCGTCTGTCACTCAACATAGAGTGATACATGATTTTTCTGCTTCTCTAATCGTACCATCCATCCTCCAGTAAAATACCGGTAACTTCTTGTAAGAAGAACTTCTTTAGCGAGTTGGAATGTACTAGATCGCATTGTGACCTGGAATATTGTGTTCTGGAATCTTTTGCTCAATTCACTTGAACAATTCGTGCTTCAGGAAAGACTACCACTGTAATAGTTAGCAAGCTAATATTGTTGGTAGACAGTTTTCTCTAAAGTACTAGCATTAACATGACCATTGAACATTCTATATCCAACATTCGGATGATTCCTAGAAGTTTCAATTATCACTAATACAACCCGTCGTAGACTTAACTTATCCTTCTATGTGCAAAAAATATGAGGAACATTTTGAATACTATACTCGTAATCTTCTAACGAAACTAAAGTAACACTATAACGTTCTGAGTTCGGTGATGGGTGGTAAACGTGAATTACAAACATGATAACAACCCAGTTTGAAACAGCCAGTACTCAAAAGACAACAGAATGGAGAACAACGTGGTGCAAGCTTTCGACAGAGGAAGCTGCAAAAGGTTCTTATAATACCCTACGTCTCTTCCATCACCTGCACGATGCGTGGGAGGGACGTCATGGCAGGAAAAGGTGATTGGATGTTTTGTAAGTGTGTGCACGGACAACGCAAAAACTAACAATTTCAACTAAACTGCCCATAGTACGAGGGTGGTTTCAAAAGTTCTCGGAATGGGGTAGAAAGAAATGCCTTACCTATTGCAACTTTCTAATTTTTCAGTGTGGTCTGCCTTTACACTAATGCACTGGGTCCAGCGATGATCCAATATCTTGATATCACATATAAAATTAAATTCCTTCAGGCCTGCAAAATACCTGTCAACTTCGGCTGTCAGTTTTTCGTTTGAAAACAATCTTCATCCACCACGCAAATTTTGTGCTTGGGGGAGAGATGAAAGTCTGATTAAGCAAAATAAGGCGAATAAGGTGGGTGTGGCAACAATTTGTTCATGTATTTTTGCCATGGCAACAAAAGTCGTTTGCGGGTGCGCTTTGTCTTGATGAAAGATGACTTTCTTTCTTGCCAAACCTTATCTTTTTTCGCTTGCCTTTTGCTGTAGTTGGTCCAGGAGGTTAGCGTAGTATTGTATCTAGGGATTGCAATTCAGCAAAGCGGGATCCCTCATCATTAGACAGTCTGGCGGATCCCACACAAAATTTAGAGGATCCGCAAAATGCGGCGAAAACGTGTGTCAGTCTGCGTGAATCGCTTCCGCGTCGTTGCTTTCCGGCCGCACTAGGTCTCTATCGGATGATAGAATCAACAATGAATCAACTATAAGATCAATCAAGAAATCAGGAGACAAAATAATGAATCCCACAAAAACAATTCTTCTAAAAATAGACCAAGTCTCGTCTTTGTACAGTGATAAAAAGTTATAAGATTTTGTTCTAAGTCAAGTCTATACTTTACAGAGTATATTCACTTCACTCTGTGAAATATAGTGCTTTCTCTCAATGTTATAGATCGTTTATTTAGTATAAAATTTTTAAAAAAAACCTCTGGTAACCATATCATGTTTTCAAACTGATATCATTTATGGTAAGGTAGTGTACATAATATGACCTAAGACTGAATATTTTGTTTATTTATTTAAATTGGTTTAAATTTTTTTTAAATAAATGTAAAGCTCGAAATATTCTTAATACAGGCTAAAAAATTTAATGTCATTTTGTCAATTAAAATATTGTTAATTTATATAATTTATTATTAAAATTGATTTATTAATTTAATTAACAGACGTTTATTATTTAATTTGTTAACATTTTAAATAACTGTTTTAAAAATATGAGTTGAAAAACTGTTAGCGCTTATCCGGCGGGATTGGCGCAAATTCCTCAAAACTCCCGCGGGATTGAAAACACTGCGGAATTTCAACCCTTAATTGTATCGTAATTGTTTGACTAGTGGGGAGATAATCTATCAACAGAATCCATTTCGCATTCGAGAAAACTGGTGCATGATCTAGATTACCTACTATATTTTTCGATGTGATAATTACTCGCTAAGAAGTAAATAATGTCCGTTAATTTAATAGTTCTGTCATAGAAACTATCGAATTCATATTTTCTGGCGATAGCATTCTCACTATCAAAAGGTTTATCACAGTTAGACCTATATATATGCGATAACACTGTGATTAAAGTGTTAAAAACAAACCAGATCGACTTTGTTATTCAATTAAACGCTTTATATCATCGTTTATATAAATGCAAATAAAGCAATATATTTTAACATATTGACATATTTCTGACACAGAATCTTCGTGAACAGTACCGAAGTATGTTGGGGTTCATGCACGACAGCAAAATCTTCCCAATTACGGGCGTAAATTATGCCAGAAAACGTGTTTAAAATATTTCCACACAACCTAAATTTAGAAGCAGTGGAGGAGATAAAAAAAAAAAAAAAAATAATAAGGCTGCTCCTCTCTTTTTTCCTGACCAGCCAGTATTTCTTCGATAGTCTATTTGTGAACTATTAGCGCAAATCTCAAACACGGCTTGGACAACGTTGCGGATACAGTAGTTAAACAATATCTGTTGTTTCACTGGCTATTTAGCTAACAACACTTGCTGTAGTAGCCGTGGATACTACCTACCATCAATTCTTTCTTCTTGTGATTTATCCATTCTGCAAGTTACAACTATGTTTAATATTGTCTCATCAGTTTAAAAAAAAGTGATAATAATTAATTGATACAACGGGAAGCCATGCACGTACTTGGACTCATGAAAGGATTTCACGCATAGGCGTTCACTGCTGGCACAGGGAAAATTGCTGTCGGAAGAGTAAAGTTAACAAAAAAAAAATTACTATTGTTATTTTCTCTACGGCAAAAGAAAGCCGTTCCCGTGTTTTAGAGTTTATTTACTGCTAAAAAAAATTATAAAATTCTTTGAGTACTTTGTCTTGATGGATTTTTTAAATTATTGACAAGAATTTCATTTTTAACTACATGATTGGTTGCCTAAGTAATGTTTTGGATGTAGGAATTGCATGGTATGAGGTAACGACGCAGCACGACATGTGGGCTATGCGATGCTCCAGTTCTATCTGCTAATTGCCTGCTGCATGCTAAGCGGACTTGGTACACTGGTACTGCATTCCTCCACCAAGAGGGCGCACTTGGTCCCTAGTTATGCGATTACTGCGCCTAGCTCTCGAGCATTGCTCTAACGAGGCTGGCCGCCGCTCCGTTTAGATTGCTTGCTATGGATCTGGCAATTTACCTAAGCGTCATTTCAATGGCAGATATCACGCTTGCGATGCTAACGCCCACCACTGCTACAATTAGCCGCATTAGCCCATTTCCCAATTGGGACTATCCGAGTGTAGCTCCGTCATTCGATTTCGATCATCATTCACGCGCAAACGTCGTCATCGATCATTATCAGAATATTATGATTGGCGCCTTTTATAGACCCATTATCAAAGTAACCACCTTTTCTCTCCATGCTATGACAATTAAACTAATATTTATTCTGTATTTTCCACTTACTCATAGAACACATATTTATAAGTTTATACCTTTCACCTGACAACAACATATACTAACATAATTAGTCATGAACAGAAAACCAAGGCTAAACCTTGTGAAGGACATAGCTTTCTTGCTTTTCAATATCTTTAATCAATGATCTTCCTCCAATAATCAAAGTTTCTGATGCTTATAATGCCTCCGGTTTGATTAAAGTGTTATAGTGTCTTAACTTGGCATTTCGGGATATTGACTTTTTGTTGTATCTGTTCCAGGTGATTCTGTAGGCTTTTTGTAATTTAGTTATTGTCTCCTTGTTTGCTTCACGATTTAATCCTGCTGGTTTAATAATTTCTCCTAGATATCTGAATTTAGTTACATGAGAGATATTGCCAAATCGCGTTTTTAAGGGTTGTCCCTCTTGGTACCGTGAAGATCCTTCCATATATTGGGTTTTAGTATATGAGATCATTTTAATTTATTATTAATAATATTTTTTAAATTAATTACACCTGGTTATCAATAATTTATTTGATGTATGTAATTTAATCCGTGTATCGTATGATTTTCACAAGAGGTAGTATATGTAGTCTTTGGTTTTAGCATATACCATTAGCTAGTGTTAAGAATCTTTTGCGGTGGCAATGGTAAACAGGAGAACACATAGTTCTTGTTATCCCCACATTGCCGTAACGCAGTGGTGCGTGTTAGAGACTCCGTAGTTTGTTGACTATAGCATATTGGTACTGTAACGAATATTTCTATGTTGATTTTTCTAACAGTTTAGTGCAAAATAAATCAAGTGATTCTTTTTGAAACAGTGATTATCAATTCGTCATAAAAATGGAACACACCATTGTTGGCGGATTAATTCAATTAACAGCATTTAATTTAAAAACTGAATGAGCCTTCTCTTTCATAAAATATTGTATTTCCTATAATGCGGGAAAAATGTTAAACCATCTAATTCTTCGGAAGACAGGTGATAGCTAATCAACCACACTAATTAATGAACATATGTCAGGATTAACTGAACAAAAAAAAAGATATTTAAAGTAGTGAATGGATGCCAAAATGTAGGAGAGTCAGTAATTTTTGGTACATACTGCAAAAATAAAACACACAGTCATGATTGCCCAAAATTTAAAATATCCGTCAGAAAGCCAGAAATTTTAAGGCTTCTTCTAATATGGGAACATATTATTTTCAGGATTACACTATCCATTACTGGCCCTGTAGGATTCTTTATCAGTTATTATTCTTTTTTATGTAGTGTACTATTTTCTTACTTCGACACAATTATTCAGTTATTATATTACGGCGTTTTGAGGTTAAATTTTCATTTCTTGCTTTTTTTATTTTGTTTTATACTACACTGTCCCTTATGCATCTGAAACTTAGGAAAGCTCCTCGTAGCTCAGTCACCTACCAAGTAGTATACTTCTTCTGATTGCTCCCTACTATTAGACCTACACTATGATTCGATCAATGAAGTATCACGGCATAACACTCATACTTAATTCGCACCAAAATTATGCTTGAATAAACCATTTACACAAGTACCCGCAGTTACCTATTTAAAACCACCACTAAGCTACCACCCCAAACTCTATCTTCATCCAGAAAACACTTTGAAAGACCACTTTAAACAATTACTTTTACGTGGCAACTTCAGACCCTCTGTACAAACTACACGATGACGGACCGCAATGGGACCTTTTCCAACACCAAATCAACATTGTCTACTTTATGCAAAATACTTTTTCGGAGCAGCTTCGCAACGCTTCTACTCTAAAACTTTTTCAGATACCATTAACACGGCATTTCCCAGTGTCACTCTACTTAGCGTTCCAACCTGGCAGAAATACTACGCACTCCACTAACGGAGTACCCATTTCTATACATACTTCATATTAGCGGAAATAAAATTCCGATATTATTGCAAGGGGCCACTGATTCATTTTTTTTTTCTTTAGTCAAATTGCCGCACATAGCGAGAAACCTAGGGCTTAATAAGAAAATGATACTAATAAATGAGATATATACAATTTACGAATCAGCACTTGCTACTAACCGGAGTATCTACAGAATGTAGCAATTTGCGAGTGTAACTCTCATAATCTGCAGTTCGCGTGTTTTGGGAGGTGATTAGACCAGTTTGAAAGTGTCTAACATTTAATTCATAAGAATATCTATTGTTGACAATGCAATCTTAGCGGATGTCCAGTAGATTGTTCCATGTGTTCGGTGACGGTTTATCGATGGTGAATAGTTTCTGTAGAGCGTGTACTTGCCATACTCGTCAGCGAGCATCTTGATAGCGAAATCGTAACATCTGGAAGTTAATTTAAGTTTGCTTTACTTTATTCTGAACGTGAATATGCAAATGTGATCATAATCTAATAAATAAGCGTATGCTTTCGTAATTCAGTCAAGAAAAATATAGGTGCTTAAATTCTTGCGAATTTATGTTCCTCACTAAAAACTGAACTTTCATCATTAACTGAACGAACCTTCGTCCCTTTTACAACAATATTTTCTTTAATACTCGTATTTTACGGCGCGGCTGAAGGAACCTGAAATTGACATTTTGTTTCGGTCTTCGAGACACACGATGTCATATTATGGAGCCTGTAGTTACGTCAATTATGTCCTAGGCAGATAGTGAAGTTCATCACTTGCCAAGCATTTCATATAAAGTGCAAGTGAATTTTGTCATTCTTCCGAACGCGCTTTTGATATTTTTAATTTTGTTATGAAATGACAAAGCGTAGAGTTGCTTATCTGACTGTATGGTATCCGATATGGGCTTGAAAAATTTGGGCTCTGGGTTGGTATTCATAGGATTCCAACGTAGGATTGGAATTGCTTTCTTTTCGGCCAGCCCCCTCCTGTCAACTTTCCTATAGAGTCCCCTTATTAACTATTAATCTTTTCAAACCCTAATAGAATTTTAGGTTTATAGAAAAAGTTTAGCCTAGATGTGCAAAATTTCTCAATTTTAGGCGCCTGTCCATTACAAAGTGTCTACTTAAGGAAAAAAAGCATATATATATTTAAATTATTATTTATTCTAAGAGATTACACGCAAATTTAGTATATATATATATATATACACACTTCAAATTTACCAGCAATTGTTACATATGTTGTAATAGAAATAATCATGGTACAGAAAGAGAGTTTAGTATACATGGTTATTAAATATTTTGGTCGGATTTTTCTAAAATGTAAAAATAAATTATGAACATGTAGACAATACGTATGATTACTCTAATTGTACTTGAATTTTTTTTTCGCAAGTATTAAAGCGAAATATATATTCATATGTTTAGTAGCTGCAGTTCGAAGATTGCAAGAACTTCAGCGATGGTATTTAGAAGGAGTGTATGTTTTATCAGTTTGTATGTTCTTATCATCAATGCTGCTTACATTTTGTACTTTTGTCTAAATCTTTCTAAATAGTTTTTCATGTCTCTGTGTTAATACCAAATTTGCGTGTAATCTCTTAGAAATAATAATTTAAAATTTTCTTTAGCATCTGCAATGCAAGAGTTGATAAATAAGGCTTCCTTCTCTAGTTCAACAGGAAGTATTTTAGTGTACTGTGTACTACGTATTTATTCTAGCGATGCATGTTCTATATACGATTATGGGTTATGCACAAGTTATTAAGAAGCAATAGAACGAATAAAATAGACATTTTACCCTTAGAAAACATGTAGTTGTCTCTGTGTACCTAAAGTTTCTTACTTCAATCACTGCCGCATTCTCAAATCAAGTACTAAAATCTTTTTCCTTCTTAGTACTCGTTCCGCCAGGATTTCTGGAGACATCTAATTACTTTAATTTATCTTGTTCCTGTTATTAGTAGATATTCAAATGGTACTGAAGATATTTTATGATACAAACTGACAACGATCAGCGACATTCATTTGCCAGTTATGAGTGAAGTTTTACCATCACGTTTCTTAGAAACCAACAGTAGAAACTATCATCAATTCGTGAAAATCTGAAAATATTGTTTGGAGATAAAACGTTTTAAACCTAAGTGGTTAAAAGCTTTGAGAGATGGACGAAATGTATAGAGTATGTAGTGGATTCTCAGGGTCAAAAAACAAGAATATAATGTATTTTTCAACTAATGTGTAACTAACTGTAACTGGAATTAGACTCTAGGCAATTTTTTAATTTAATGCGTATATAAATAATATACCTTATTTTAAATGGAAACTCATAGTGTATTGTTACAGGTAGCTATGATTTTACAGTGGATTTAAATAAAATAATTTATAAGCGATTAATTTCACTAAGCAATAAAACAAGCTCATACAACAGAAAAGAATGCGGCTGGCAGGTGTGTGTGTATTAGAGAGACGAATGGTGTGCGTTAAAGACTAAATGTAATAACTGGGTGTAACTGTTATTCCATAGTTCATTGTCAATTCTAAACAAACGTCAACTAAATTTATTGTATAATTACCAAATATGAGATGATATTTAGTTCTAGGACCTTATAAGGCTAGTTAAAAAGTAATAAAATATATATATACATATTTTAAATACTTATTCAAGAAATGCTCCTGTATAGTTAGTATTATTTTTTGTCTCATTTAAGTTATGATAAGGCTTTTATTCTGAGCCTTATATGAATCAAAACTGAATCTCAGTTTTTAGATCGAATTTTTACGTTGACTTTCCTTTAGTTTTGTTTAAAGGACGGAAGCTTTAATACCTGAAGTCACTCGTCCCTACATGATATCAGAGGCTATTTACTGGACACTAGAGTCATTGCTGTCAATATCCTGCTACCGGCGTCCATGTATACAGCGGAGATCGGATCGTGCAGATACAGGTTGTTACAGCGCCAACATGGTTCGGTGTTTTATCGATGTAGCTTTCCCTAAACGAGCACGTGTTGTTTGATTTTCGTATCTGATCGGTTCCTGTTAAACAAGCAAGCGTTTGTTGATGTTTTTTTTGTTTTTGTTTTTTTTGTTATCATGAAGCGGCGATTAGAAAAATGAGTTTTTTTTTATGTGTTCGTTTTTAATTTAAAAACGTGAAACGTTTCCATAAATCTTACATCATTTTAAAATATCCGATGAAACATTCGTTGGTTATTTATTTCTCATCACAAACCATATATTTCTAGACAATAAAGTGCTGTTATATACTTGTAGATAAGGTGAAACACTAAAGTTTTCCAGGAATAACAATGTAAATATTTAAAATCACACCCTACAACTTGACGGCGAAACGCGTGTGAGAATAAATAATTCATAGAAAAACTGCTGACATCAGATAGTGTTTAAATTGAAAAGAAACCTGTATTTAGCATCGTTATTTAAACTATTATAAATTACATTTTTGCAACTTAACTACATTGAAAGCATATTTATAAAATAATTACTACCACAAGCATAATACATGAAATTTTTCAAAGTAAACGAACGCCGATCAGGGGAAACAACAGTCTATTTCTAAGATATGTAGCATTTATACATGATTTATTACTGAACATTTCAGTGTAAAAACCATGAGACTAGAATACATCAGCGTAGTTAATTAAGAATTTATTGTTCATTTCCGATTTTGATTTTTCTGTTTGATACAATCAAATCCAGAACCCTTGATTTTATCTTAATTCAATGCAATTGGCATCACAGAGAAGCAAATTTTTTTAAAAAAAAAATAATAAGGGAAGGAGGCTTTGTAGAAATAGTAGTGCAGTGCACAACAGAATCAAACATGTTGCATATCTTCCAAATAAAACCATATAATGACCTGATTGGGTGTAAAATAACCAAAGGAACAAGGAAGCACTAAGTATTTCTGGCGTATATCAGAAGGTTTGGTAAGTCATTGGTCAAAATTGTATAGGAATTCATTTTTAATTAAAGAAAACTAATACCTACCATAAATATACACCACTATTTGTTTTATTTCGGGTGGCGTGACGTCATTCAAGACTGCATGACAGTCTTGAGCGTTTTCGAGGTAAATCAAAATTCGTTTTAAAAAATGCAAAATACATAATATAAATGTTCGATTGTTAAAAAATAATACGTTTTTTGAGTAACACAAATAATAAGGTAAAGTATTAACCTATATTTCAAATTTAGTCAACTAGCCAATTATAGATAAAGAGAGAGAAGAAGCTACAGTTGATATGAAAAACGCGGGGAATCTAAGTGTCTGGTTTCATGAGACCATTGGGGACTGCGATCCAGGAATCGGAGTTTGTCCGCACAAGTAGTAATGAGCAGACTACATGCTGAAGATATTATGAAGGAACTAACAAAGCTAAAAAAGTATAAAGGAGCCGGCGAAGATAATATTATTACAGATGTCTTAAAGTTAGCAGGGTGCGATGTTGTACCTTATCTTGAAATGTTATTTGGATTGAATCTGGAGAGTTCCTGCTAATCAGATGACAGGAAAAAGCGACTATAGTACCGGTCCATAAAAGCTGATAGACAACATGGGTCGAAAATTACTGGTCAATCAGTTTGACGTCTGTGGTAGGTAGATTTATGGAGAGAATGATATTGAACTACATCAAAAATGTCTGTGAGGAAAGAAATTTGTTTCAAGATCGACAACATGTCTTTTGACAAATATGTCCAAATGAATCTCAGTTAGCGGGATGTAAGCAACATGAAATGGACAAGTTATGCCAAATTGATAGTGTAGCACTAGATCGTTCTATGACATTTCACTTAGAAAGCCATAAAATGATGTTATAATGAAAACGTGACTTGCGCGATATAGGAATTCTTGAAAGGTAGAAAGCTAACAGGTAGGGTCCGAATACAGTATCGAAAGAAGTGAAAGAGAAATTGGGAGTGACACAATGGAGTGTTTGGGACCATTCGTAGTCATTACTGCAATGGATGATTGTGTTAATGGTTTACAATTGGAAGTGAAGTTGTTTACAGATGATATAATGTATACAATTGGATACAAACGGGAGAAGAATGTGAAGAGCTGCCATGTGATTTGGAACGGATACCTAATAGGGTATGAATATGGAATGAAGAAAAATGCCGATATTAGGTAAAGAGTTGATAAACAAGTTTTTTTATGATTGTAGAATGGGAAAGAATTGTTTCTTGAACACCTGAAGTGGCAATATCTTGGCATAACGTTTGATAATAATTTCAGAAAGGCAGGACACATTATGGACGTGGTAGAGAGACCATTTCAGAATTCTACTTTTATTGGAGTGGGTGATGGGGTACAGTTCCAGAGAAGTGAGGGAATTGGATTACAAAACTTTGTTTGAATATGGTGGTGTGGTGTGGTACCCCTATTTTGCATATGAAACACAGGAACCGGAGGATATGGAAAGGAACTCAGCTGTATTTGTCTGTGGAAATAACACAGAACACAATGCAATAACCTATTTGATCAAAAGCTGGTTTTGAATACATTGAAAGACAGGAGGAGGGTGAAGAGAGTGCTGGGAGTGTACAAGAAGTATATTGATATTGAGGTTTGGAAAGATGCTGGTGGAAGAAGTAAGGGAAGTGCATCGAAGGGAAAAGATCACTGACTGGTATTCAGTTTCAGGACATAAGACGGTAACAAAAGTTTTTTTTTTAGTCGTGGGAGAAATGACTGGAATAAATTACCAACGGATTTGAATAATTAACAAACAAAAACTGAAATAATTTAAAATTCGTTAAAGTAAAACGTAGACGGGAACAAGAAAGGAAAAAACAATTTGTGTGTATGAAAGCTTCCCTTAGCCGTGCGTTCCATTGCAATTATATTAAATTACATTAACCCAGCGCAGAAATGATTGTTGCAGTAGTGTTACGAGAAATTAAAAAAAAATTAAAATATTACGTCACATCGTGAATTTTAAATATCGATTCATCTAATGGTATCTTTGGTGAAATAAAGCAATCAAAACAACATATAACCTCTGTATTCGATTGATCTGTTGATGGCTTTGTGAAATAATGGTTAAAAATTTTGACTTCCTATCAGAAGCCAAGGTTTTTGCATCGGTCATCTCTGTGACCAGTATGATGATATTTGTTGAGTGGAATTGTAAAATACTTTTGCAGAAGTCAGATAAGTGAATTAATGGTTTGGTTAGATTCGCTACTTTTTCTTGTACTTTATTAAATTATTGTATTGCCTTGGTTAAAGCTGAAGGTGCTACTTACTCCCGGATGAAATGTAAGCAGCAAAACAACTTTCACTGAGACTCTAGGAAATCTCATCCTCTTGTAATCTTTTAAACCTGCTTCATGTTAAGTAGCGAGAGAATTTTTGATGCGAATGTTAAAAAACACGCTTGTCGGATCAGGAGTGCTATTTTCAGTGACTAAGCCATCAACTTTAAACTAGATCAACTTCACAGAGTTCAAATTTTGTATTATCGATGTTACTATGTAGGTGTGTGGACAAATGCAATGACAGTTTTCATAAATAAATAAAATGTAAACAGATAGCGTTTACTCTCGTAAACTATTTGCGCCAGCGAAAACAGTTTGCAACAGGACGTTTGAGCCGTATTCATTCGCCTGATAATCGAAAATCAACGTATATAATAATATTCCATGAAACAGAGACATTAATTGAGCAAAAAATGCACACAGAACAACGTGAATTCGATGTTAGTGTACTTTTGCTTGTTAAATTACTAGCAAATTTACATTAGCGTGCTAACTAAATGCTTCATTGTAATATGAAACATTGGAACACACTGCTAGCATTGAAATCCTGAACCAACGAAATTCAAATAATTTCTTCGATTAACGAAGTGTAATTAAAACCACATTGCCCATAACCTTGGCTCAAGCGAATTTGTTTTGACTGTGATAACATCTGACCTATGACTTGTGATATAACCAATAAGTTTTAAATGGCGATATAATCAATTTGAATGAATAATTAATGTCACGTCAATGCAACTGAATTTGTTTATTTCTTATTTATTTTTCCGAACGTGTTTCACTTCCTCTGAATCATATTCTGCGGTTCTGTCTCTTGAGTGTGTGGACATGTAATTATTTTGATTAGTGCTACAAATTATGGCATAAATATAAACTTACTTATTTTCATTGTTTCTCATTTGCTTTTATTATCCACGTTTCCTAACTTCAGCGATTTTATAGCTGCAGTTTTTGCACTATGTCATTTTTTTGTTTTCTTTTTCAAGTCCATTGCACTGGAATTGCAATATAGTATTCAAACATTTATTAGCGAGTTTTTTGTTTACTAGAATGTGTTTCATCGTTTACTGTGTCTTAATGTGGTTGATTGTTTTATTTATTATTTTCTTTTGAATTGAATCTGTCAGGTTCGATTATCAATTTATTACGTTCTTCCCTTCGTCGAGTGATTTTTGACTGTGATAGTTTTCTTGGTATGTTAATATTTGTGGTTTGTTATTGTTTGTGGTTAGTATTTGCATATTTGTCTCTGTATTTGTTTGCCAGTGATTCTGATCTAGTAAGCGTTCTAAAAATTTTGAATGAGTTATATTTTAATGATCTCAGCTGTTCTTTGTATCTTGTGTCAAATTTCATGCATATTTGTTTACTATACCATTATACATTGCATCGCAGATATTGCAGGTTAGTTTGTATACATCTGAGTTGTAGAATTTGCTGATGTGTGTATTGTTCCTAATATTATTTTTATTTCAGAGAGTTGTATGTTCCAAATGCTATCTTGAATCCTTTTTTTTTTTTTTTAATTGTTTGCTGGTGTCTTGAGTGTTCTGAGTCTATGCAACATCTGAATCAGGGGAAGAAGTGGCTCGCGGATTATATTACTGAAACTAACAGTCCGAACTGAACGCTGAGGGCATCAACCACACTAATACTTTTAGAGGTGTTGCTGGTTCTACTTGTGTTTACGAATACACTTGAAGTTAATAGGTTCACAGTCGATATAAATAACAAGAAACACTGGGAGCTGGCTGTATGAATACGAGCGAGAATGCCACCTTCCTGCGAATTTCACATCCTTAAATAGTTTTTTTATATTGTGTGATAGTTTCCTCCGTAACCACATGTTTCCATTGTAGTCCATATAAGAGTTTATCTGCACTACTTATCATTTTGGAGTGAAAAATCTACAGAGAAATAACAAGACGGACCACCACTATATTAGACACTATCACTGTGCAACCACGACGCCATAGTGTAAGGCTGCCAGTGGTTTCCGGAATATTCATATGGGAATGATGTATTAGAAATTTTAAATATTAATTTAATTTCACTTCAGAAATAGTTCGGAAATCGTTTTGAATTGTAAAGAAATATTTCCGGAAAATTTTATTTGTAATTAAGGTGTCGTTATATGTTACAAATTTTAAATATAATATATTGTGAAACATAGAAATCCAATCAAACATTGGGCATTACAATACAGTTATTAAACCCAACGCTCTCTACGCCACGGAATCACTCACACTAAACTCTAAGAGGGACATCGAGAACACCCAGAAAGAAGAACGAAGAATCATCAGGAAAATTATTGGACCAATCAAAATTGTTACAGACTAAAGTCAAACAAAATAGTAAAGTCCCACTCAAACATAACCAAAGGCATCAGAAAATTCAAACTAAAACTCTACGGTCATATCTACAGAATGTCAGATCAGGGATTAACTAAGCAGATATTCGACCTCATGCAACCATTAAAAATGCCCAACAGCTGGTTCGATCAAGTAAGACAAGACCTGGAAAAAGCAAATATCAAGAGATCAGAAAACCTAGATCGTAGAATATTCAGAAACAAAATACACAATTGGGTAGTCATGCCAGAAATTAAAGCTAAGGAGACCGGCGCAACTAGGACAGAAGAGAGAAAAACTTTCCTTCAGTAAACCGAAGCGAGAATACTGGAATGGCAAAATGAACTCAGTCAAAAATGATTAAGTTTAGTGTGATCTTTACAGGTCTATTTGCATAAAATAATAATAATATTGTGAAACAAAATAACGTATTTTATTTTACCACCTATTAAGAAATTATAGTTCAGCTGAGCTGGTTGTTAATGAAAAGTGTAATCAACATATGCTCAAAGAAAATATTTTAACATCAAAACAAAACATTCTATCTTTTTTTCCCACTACATGATTCAACATACCATCGGCCTTTAGTTTCCTTCGAAAAAAATGACGGAATGGATCAACAGCACTGCTTTTTTTTTTTTTACTTCATAATGCTCACGAATTCTAATACAGTTACAACTATTAAATTTAAGCTTTGCACGAAATAGAATTAAAATACAGTGGCAGCAAGGGTACAAGGTACTCAACTCTCCAATGCATTAAATATCCTCAGAGATCTCGTTAATGATGCAAGAGGCTATCGACAGAATTTAAAGAGGCTATCATTAAAAATTAAATGTCTCTACCCTGTTTAAAGGATAGGGAAATTTTGACGAAAACCCGACGTACTGAAAAAATACATTTTATGCTTTAAAGAAAAGTGTAGAGACAAAATAGTATCGTGTTTGTAATGTTTCCTGAAGTACCTGAAAAATTGCCACCAACTCGGTAGATCACACTCCACTGTTCGATTCATAAATCTGCCGGTATCAGTTTTCAGAGTTGGCAAAATTGGCGTACTTCCAGACCCCATACATCACCAAAGCTCCATTCGATTACGCAGTTTCATTCAAAACATATCTTTTGCTACATTTAACTCGCAGTCTCGCTACCCACATTAAAATATGCAATGTCCTTATCGGCAATGAATAAGAACGCCTTCCGGTAAAGTGCTTTAGGCCTGGATAGCATCTTTCCCTGCAGCCTGTCGATCCAAAACCCTGGTAGACGACATTCGTTATTTCTGCATGATGTTGCTGAATTCTGCTCATGCGGCGCATACACGCCTTCGCAAATGTCACAGTGCCATGACGATTTAACAGTTCTCACTAGGTATATGGGTACCAGAGTATATGTAGTCCTAGGTTCCTAGGAGTAAACAATTATCACAGACCATCTCATTTGAAGAAAAAGCTATAAAACAAGCTATAACTTAGGTAGCTGAAAGTTAAAAATTTATGGTGACATTTCTTGTGAATGGCTTCATTTGACTCAGCTGATCAACTCTATAGTCTGTATCTCGAGAAATACTGGGCTGAACTTACTGTAACAACAGGTAATTTTCTGTAGAATAACTGCTCTTCCATACACAATTATATTAATTTGTGTAAAGATCCAAACTGTTTGAAAGTTGAATTTTCAATTTTTTATACAAATTTTAACTATCTTTTGCATTTTCATAATTATCTAAAAAATATCGCCTTCACCTGCGCATTTGTATTTAATTTTCAGTGCTGAAAAATTTGTAATGAATACGTGAAGCTTTATCTCCATGAGTTCAATACTTAACTGCTTGAGCCGTAGGAACCCCATAAACAATAGTTTCCTCCTAAAAAATTATGTGAACCTTATATCTGAATCACCATAAAAACATAACCATAGAACAAATTTGAACGATCCAAACGTTTTATATATAATATATGATAGGCAAAGGTGACCGATCATTAGCCACAGATAGGCCCACAAGGGCTGCATCGAACACAAAAACAGGCAGGAACATGAAAAAACCGAGAACGCTTTCCACACTTTTTCGGTTTAAAGCCTTATTTCGGAACAGAGAAGAGCATATTGTAACTGAAGTGTGCGAACGTCGTGACTTTCAGCATAAATTTGCAAGGTTACATATCACATTAAATTTGGAAAATTATTTCGGATCAATAGTTTGGAAATAGAGTGGGAGGAATAATATTTAATGGTTGTTCACAAAAAGCTATCAAAAATTGAGAAATACGAATGATAATTCAAATACTTTGAACGTTGGTGGGTTGCCAGCTTTCAGAATCTTTTGTTCATACCTCCATTAAATTCCAAATAATTATATCCAGTTCCCACGATTTTTCGAAATTTTAAGGTTATAATTGTGTTTATATTACTAAATACTAGGACAGTGTGCAAGTATACATATTTAAATTAAAGGATCCATAAGTTATGAGGGTGTACAAGACGGGTGGAACAACAGACGGAAAAATAATCGAATCCCTAACGGTTTTCGGTAACAATCAAGGCAAATGCTGGGACAATACCCTATCACCGCCTCAGTAACTACACAATTCACAAACAAAATAACACTAGTCACACAAAAAACATAAGAAACACTGTTAGTAGAAACTACCAAAAGCAGGGCAGCGACAGGATCTAGCAATAAACTAGATTGTAAACAGAGTTTCGGGATATCAAAAAATAACTGTGAATCAGCATGGAAGCATTAGGAACGCGAAGATTTTAGTTACGTTGAAGAAGCAGGATCTAAATTCAACCCCATCCATTTTTGACTAAGACTTCTCACTCCGGTCACCTACACTAGAATGCTGTCATTCGGAATCGTAAGGGAGGCCTTTTGCTTTCAGTGGACGGCCCATTTTCCGCCAGACTGCAAGTAATGTAAATTCTTAATCCTGTTTGGTGTTGAGGTGGAATGGTCAACATAAAAACAGCTGGAAAGAATAAAGTCTTTACGAAACTTAAGGTGAGTAGTAAATTTTTGTTCTTAACTTGCTCCAATACTTAAAGGTGTACACCATGTCGTGATCCAAGAGTAGGAGTTCTTTTTTGTTTAACATGTAATTTTTTAGACGGAGAGCGGCCACCAACACATCTTACGTGTGCCGATAGATATCTCTGTAGTATCTGCGATCGTCAAAACATTGCACATTGTTATAAATTATCAGCTGTTGGTAACTTAGTGTAAAATTATTCATGAAATCATGCAGTTTAGGGTGAGTTATTTTTAAATGCATTGTAAAGATGTTTAGGCTTCTTGCTTCGCAGTTCTTCTCTTTTCTTTCACTAGCCTAGCTACTGTAATGTTGTGAATTAAAAATTAACCTCGTGTATCAGGTTATTCAAGAAGTGTTACACGGATCGACTTGCTGCTCTAATTTAATTGAAAATATCGATTATATTATTTCGCGGTACACGTACCAGTTCAAGAAATCAGTGCGTCGTGCCTGGAGACTGGGCCACCTCAATAGCTCGGCAACCTCCGGAGAGTCTCGATAATGCCGAAGGATTAGTTACACTGACTGCCAACACATCACTGCTTGGTTAACTCTGATATCAAATGAATAACTACACAGACTTTATTTGCGTTTATAATGTTAAAATGAACTGTAAATTTCAGACAAATAATTATATCTGATTTTATTCTCATTGATATTGTTAAAGGAAATTGTAATAGCGATTCCAGCTAAAACGTAACTGACTCTTATGAACTAACTGAACAAAATACCAAGAACCTCGTTTAATTTTAGAAGTTGCTTTTTGATTATTTACGACGACTAAATTCAGAAACTCAACTAATGAGAAGAGCATCAGCTCTTTACGGTGTATTCTGTGTAGCAGTTACTGGAGTCTAATGACAATATAACCCAATAATATTTTTGACACAAGATAATAAACAGGGAGGTGTATAACAACTCTGAGAACCTTTACATGTATATAATCACGAAATTTTTCAATCAAATATATATATATTATTCGTTTTTAAATTACACTTTACTTAGAAACTTTTTCATAATAATAAATATTTCCGTGCAATAAAATCATTCAGAGAATATCATGAAAAATATCATTACCTTTTCTCTTTCAAGCACGTAGATATTTTTCATGACACGAATACCTTCCTGTGGTTAGATTCTTGGAGAATTCGCTAAGATTTTATAATAAATTCAGATGTCTTTAAATGAAGTAAAGTATAATTTCTAATAAGAATAACTATTATTTATTTCAATGATATACTTCGTGGTTACGTAAGTTTCATTGAAACTTTCTCTTAGTTTTTAATTAACTTCATTGTTTATCTTCTGTCAAAAAAATAATAATCTTAGGTTATGACGTAACCAGGTACTGAAAACTGCTACGGAAATTACAGCGTTAACATCGGAAGCTCTTATCCTTACATGAATTTCTGTGTCTAGTCGTTGTAAATAAGCAAAAAGCAACTGTAAATTTAAACGAAAGTCACATTGTAATTTTTTTAATCTCTGCTTAGTATTATATTATTTTATTTCAGTACTTTTTTATGCTACTTCGACAACAAATAAGTGTCTTTTAGCTAGCATCACAATCACAGTCACAATTCCTTTTAACAAAATAAAATAATTTTTTTTAAAAAAAATCAGGTTTTCTTTTAACAATATGGGTTCCGTTAGTATTTAAACGTTTGTGGTTTTTCTAGCGGCGCTGTGGTGGCAGTCAATATAATTAACAACTCGGGTAGTATCAATACTCGCTGAAGGTTGGCGAGCCATTGAGGTGAATCTAGTCTCCAGGCACAATGGGTTTTATTCAAATGGATTGAAAATAATGGTCGCAACTCGGCAAGTTCGTTTGCAGATTTATTCACGCATATTCAAATCAATAACAGGATAATTAACAAAACTAACAGCCAGTGATAAATGCTGCTCTGAACCATGACCGGAATATTTTTTATGTCAGAAATAATAAATGGTGAAAATAATAAAAACCATTCACTACTTCATTAAAACTTTCAAGCACAAACTTCGCAATTCAATTTTTTTATTTCTACAGAAGTTTATGTTTTTACTATTCAAAGAACAGCTCATCATGTTTTCAGGACATTCTTTCTATGTTTATAGGCGTTATATGATAAACCAATTTTGTAGTTACGTACTATTGATCGGAAAATTATGCCTACATTAATTATATACAGTAATAACGACAGAAATTGGAACACGTTTAAAATTGTATTGATTATCTGTAGCTATCAATTTAGACAAATGGTTATAGCATCTGTAAACACATATTACAAAAAGATCTCCATTATTTATGACGGTATTAACAAGCTGTGAAGTATCAGAGGGAAATGAGTGCTTGTTGTAAGAGAATACATTACTGCCTAGGAAGGAAATAGTAACTGATCACTAAATCTCAGTTAAGAAATCGCTCCGAGAAACGTTAAAAATTTTAACATGGATATTAATCGTGCTTAAACAAAACGAAGGTATTACAATAAATACGGGAAGACCATAAGTGAAACATAAGTATATCGTGAAATTTACATTCTTCAAGGATTTCTTTTCCTCACATTATATAAAGTAATACAAATTTCTCATGTGCAAATATAAAACTAAACAGTTATTGACATTAACTGAAAATGGTTAAGAAGAATAAATGCAGAGAACATGGTGCAAGGTAATTAATTTAAGAGAGAAAATTGTATCTGTCTCCACTAAAATAATTATGAAACTTCTGTGAAACTAACCCTTTTTTCACAATAACACATTAAACAATACAAATATTTACAATGCATGCATGATAAACAAATAGCTAAGTGGTCCAAGTCTTTGAAATTTTGGTGAGTGCTACTGAATAATAAATGTATTCTTTTAGTGATTTTATTTTAAGATCTCTTATCCCTGGTATGAAAGGCATGTAACACATGAGCTCTGCGTTAAGGTGTCAAAGTCGTAAACATTAAATCCGCGTGGCTAGCATCACCGCGAGCAGTGGAGCAGTGCTCCATCTTAGCCACTCACTACATTAGCTTGCCCAGGAAAAAGTCCGGCGACGACGGCCGGCGCTGAAGGATCAGTTGTCGCAGGGGACTCGTCCATCTTCAGAAAGAAAACGAGATACCTACAGTGATTTATGTTTCACCAAAGTCGTTAAGCTGGGTGGGAAGCAGGGAGGAGGAAACACTTCCACAAACGAAATGCGCAAGCAGTTGGTTCTTTCCATACCTTAATCTGATACCATTAATAAACTTACCGACATATTGAGCTATACAATTTCCTTCTTGGTTTGACCATTAAAAGGGAAAAGAGCGAACGCCTTGCGATATTACTTGAGCAGGATAGATGACAACAAAAATGAAAGGCTTTTCCTGTACCTTATAAACGATTCCGGAGAGTACATTACTGTAATACTGCTAATGTTACTGTGATATAATTTGAAACAAGTATTTTAATTTTTTCTTACTTCCTCCGAAATTATTCTTAAGAAACCAATATAACATTAAGAAACACGACTCAAAATTTGCAATCGAAGGTTTCCTTGACAGAAATAAATATATTCCATGGTCCCTGGGTGCTGCCGCTTCCATGTTTTAAATGCAGACGTTTCGGACGATCCGCTTCAGACTTCTTATAGGGCGGAACTGTGCTGCGATATGTTTAAAACACACTATTAGTGGAGTTCTAATGTGTTTACCTCGATTTACTACTAGGACTCGATGCCACAGGAAATCTTATAGATGGATATTGTAACGATTCGCTAAGCTCCCCGTTACATATCACTTTTTATTGTATATAAAGTAAAGGAATAGAATATTTTTCCATTTCTTGGGATGTCCACGGTATGTTCGAAAGATACGCTTGAAAGGGTGAGAGGCAAGGATTTTACGCTTCAGTGAAGGGCAGACGGGCTGGCGCCTTTCGGGCAGAATGTTAAGAGGATTAGGGATTTCTGTCGGGCAACCGGTAAACAGAATTCCTTCCTCCCGAAGGAGACATCGGCTCCCGAGGTTTGCCGAAACTTAACGTGGCCAAGAGAAGCACAGATTCACATGACGTCAGATGGTCAGCCAATCACAGGGGACATAGTACTAAGATTCGGGGAATTTTATGTTCTATGTCGTCTTCGAGCCACAAGAGGCGGAGTCAGAGTTTACCTCCGTGGCGGCAGAAAAAGACGAGACACTTCCTGCCTGACTTCCCTCCAGTTGGGAGCCCAGACAAGTCACTGGTGACTTGCGGTCCATGTGTGCTGGGCTGACTTGTGTCCTGGAGACCATCTGAGGCGCACTTCTGACTTGCGACTTGCTGCATACTGCTGGCGTGGCCAGTTACGACGCTCAGCGCTACCTGCCGTGGAACGGTAATGTGTTTCTTCGAAGCCATTCAGCCTGCAACTTCCGTGAAACTGTACCCGTAAGCGCATCTGAGATAAAGATCCTTGCTCTGATCTGATAAACCACTGAGCTAGACTGTGTAACTGTCGAATGCAGGTTAATCATTCGTGGCGTCCCAACCTATTAAAATTCATTATTGTTTGCCATCATCATAACTGGTAACATACTTTGTATTAGAATAATTGTGAAATTTTTAAAGTACAACTATACTTGTTTGCTTGCATTTAAAGGGCTCATTGTACGTCTGAGCATTGCTTAGAAAATTGCAAAACCTCTTGTTTATTAACGTAATGGTAAATACGCTCAGATTTGTAGATGCCACTGTAAAAATCTTTATTAAAATGTCTTTTTGTGACAGTTTTCAAATCCCAGAATCATCCAATTCTCATTTGAATAATTTACATTTAATTATAGTACCCTGTATAGCGTAAAAAATATTAAGAATTAATTAATAATCCCCCCCCCCCCTGGTGATACGCTACAATTGGCGAACCCAAGCGTTGGGGCACGAGTAAAACGTGGTATTGAAGCCCAGAATTTTGAATAAGTTTCATGGAGTGTTGCATATGGCTTTTGGCAGCTTTATTATTCTTGTAGAAAGTAGATAGTGCATAACTTCATTTTGATGTTGCACTCATTACATGTATTTTGTGTTTGTATTCTTTTGAAAATTTATGTGTTCTTATGTGCTCATGTTTGTGCTTAATTTTGATGTATAATTTGTGCGAAGGTTCTGTCCGCATGCACTTGCTATGTTTATCCATTACAGCGTTGATATTGATTTTTGTGATCTGTTTGTTTTTTGAAATTTTTGTTTGATATGTGGTGCATCATTTGCTGAATTTGAGGGAGTTTCACATTGTTTTATTGAACCGCGAGATTTCTGGGGTATTTCTATTTTTCCATGTGTTTTGTATGGAGATTTTGTGTGATTTTTTCTTGAGACTTTCGGTTTTGTGGGACTTCGGGTTTGATAGTATAGGTCGTTCATGAAGCTTAGATCTTGGGCTGTCATAATGGAAAATTTAAATGTAAATTCAGACACCCAGGAGATCATGAATGAATCGATTTCAGACGCAGTTAATCCGGGCACTATTGCGGAAACTCAGAGGGTTGCAAGTGTTGATTTAACTTCCGAAGCTGGGTACAGCTCGCAACCTACCATATGTATTGGTGGGACAGAGACGGAAAATTTTCCAGATGTCCCTGACGAAAGTGCCTCAGCACCAGCTCAAATTGAAAGCACACTACAACTAACGGATATTATGGCATTCTTAGTGCAATCGCAAGACGACATGAAGGACATTTGTCAGGAAAAATCGATGCACTTGACGAGAAACATGAGATCACTCTCAAGATGGTCGAGAATAAACTATCAAATTTTCGGGGGCAGATTTCTGAAGAGGTGAATAGTTTTAAGGCGGACATAAGATCCGATGTCAACAGTTTGTCCCAAGTTACAGAGAGCTTAGCTGACACCTGCAATTCGTTGAAAAACTCTAATGACGAGTTATGTAAACGATTAGAATCCACCAAACGAAATATTGAGAAGGTCAGAGCGGAAAACAGTGCGAACCTTGGTCAAATATCAGAATTCGTTCACTCAGTAAAGGAACAGGTCGAAACTAAGTTCGCGAATGTTAATGCTGAAATGGAAATTTTGTCTGGCTCAGTTATACAATTACAGACTGTCAGAAGGAGCTACAGAATTCGCAAGAAAAATTTATGGCGGACACGGGATCTAAATTGTCTATGTTCGAAAAGAAGATAAACAACTTGCAGGAATCCCCCGCGAATGGCAGATCAAACAATGCAACCTGTGGACATAACACTATCAGTAATGTTGAATTAAAAATTCCACGTTTTGGCTCACGGAAAAATATAAACCCCAAGGCTTATATTTCGGAATTGGACCGGTACTTTGAAATAAAGGGGGTACCGGAAACGGCAAAATTACTAATAATGGAACATTCTTTTTTTGAGACGGACCGCCCATGGCTTTCATTATCCTACCAACCAGGAATGTCGTACGACGAGTTCAAAGAGTTGTTTTTGCGTACATTCTGGTCGAATAAGATACAAAATCAGGCAAAGATCAAGCTTTATCAGGGCAGGTACGACCCGCAGTCTGATCATTCAATGGAGAATTACGTCGAAAAACTGGTCGTGCAGTCAAGATATTTTGACGTAGCCATGTCTGACGGCGAAATAATCGACGCAGTTATGACGCATTTTAGCCCGCAAGTTCAGTCGCATATCAACCCAGTGCTGATCCGCACAATTCCGGAGTTTCTGGACACTCTGAAAAATTTGGACGCGATTGGTCGGCGGGCAATGAAAGCCGAAAAGCAAGCCGAAAAGGATTCTGGGCAAAAGGAATCGCAACCTAACTTCC
The DNA here is from genome assembly GCA_031002005.1 of Vandiemenella viatica. Taxonomy (NCBI): domain Eukaryota; kingdom Metazoa; phylum Arthropoda; class Insecta; order Orthoptera; family Morabidae; genus Vandiemenella; species Vandiemenella viatica. The sequence goes on from JARYHS010013630.1 coordinate 272,679,674, forward strand.
GCGGCGCATATTCAAACCAAGGGAAGGACCCCGAAACAAGCCTTGGAAGGGAAACAGCGGAAAACCGTACCAACAAGATGGACGTGGTTCATGGAAAAGCGGGGGCCAGCAAGGGAACTACGGGCCACCTCGAAAAGATGCGGCGGCTGTAAACGCAATTGCGATAGCCGAAAAGCAGGCCCGAATCGGAAAATAACTACGAGGAGAAGAGAACGGAAAACTGCTGGCGGCGAATGTTCGCATGACAGCCGGAAATCACAATGAAGTTCTCCAGGGGATGCCGACATCACTTCCGAAGTTTGCCTTAGCAATTTGTCGTACTGGCGAAATGGGGGGCCGGAAGATGATCAAAATGATGCCGATATGGTGCCACATAGTGAGCCCGTTCAACGAGTGCGGTGTCCCCTAATTCCTATCAAGGTATACAATATGAAGGCGGAAATCTTGGTTGACAGTGGTTCAGAATTGTCGGCTATTTCGCAGAAATTTATGCTTAAATTAAAGGAGAAAAACCCGTGCATACGAATCATTCCCACCGTTCAAGTTACTGTTGTTCCAGCATTTGGCCGGAAAGAGAAAATTGTCAGCCAACAGGCATTACTGCCTGTGAAGGTCGCTAATAGCGAACTGTTCTTAGCAATGTTGGTTATCCCCGGATTGTCCCGCGACATTATCTTAGGCTGTGACCTATTGGAAAAACGCCGGGCAATCATTGATTGGGGGGAAGGAACGATAAAAAATTTAGTTCCTGAAGTCCTACATTGGAAGCTTGACGAGCGCCCGGCAATAACGGGGATTAGGCTTTCCGAGCAGATGCGTGAACCATTCGCGGACGGTACCGAAATTCCTCGGACGGAAAGCGTAAGCATGAATGCCATGGCTGACGAGAAGAACATAATTCTGGAGAATTTTCTCACGAAGGTCAAGGATAACAAAAGCTTGACGGACGACCAGCGGGATAGGCTCGGACAAATGCTCCAAGAGAATTTAAATGCTTTTTCATACCGACCGGGAAAAATCAAAGGCTACGTGCACAAGTTTCGTGTAACAGACACGACGGCACTGAAGGGTCATACTTATGGAGTACCCCAGAAGCTGCGACCGGCCGCACGTGAGGCGATAGCGGAATTGGAGCGCCACGGAATAATTGCGCCGCAGGCATCTAAGCATTTAAATTCCATTACTTTCGTGGGCAAGCGAGATGGTTCAGTACGCATGTGTCTTGACGCCCGCATGTTAAACCTGAGAATAGAACCTGACGGAGAGCGTTCGGAGAAAATCCCGGAAATCATAACGAGGTTTCACGGAAAACGCTGGCTGTCCACTCTGGACGTCACGTCGGGTTTTAACCAAGTGGAACTGGAGGAAAGTTGCCGGCCATATACAGCCTTTGTATTCGAAGGAAGACAGCTGTGTTTTCCAGAGAGTGGCGTTTGGCATAAGGGATTCGTCGAGCGCATTCATAAGGGCAATGAACCATATGTTGCCACCCGAAATAAAAGAGTTCTGTACCACTTATATTGATGATTTTTTAGTCGCATCCGAGACGTTTGAAGAACATTTGAAGCATTTAAAAATGTTGCTCGACGTGATAATTAAAAACGGCGTAACTTTGCGTCCAGATAAGGCCACACTTTGCACACACGAAGTGGAATATCTGGGTTTTCGCATCACACCGGAGGGGATATCTCCATCTCCGGAGAAAATAGGTGAAATAGAAAGGATGCCGCCCCCCACGAAGTTGAAAGAGCTGAGAAGTTTTTTGGGGATATGCGCGTATTATAGAGGCAATGTACCCAATTTCGCCAGGATATTACGTCCTTTGTACGACCTACTAAAGGGAGGGCGAAAGTGGGAATGGGGAGAACCGCAGCAAGCGGCATTCTTGCAGATAAAGAGAATCTTTGCGGAAAAGATCTGTCTGAGACACCCTGATTTTCAAAGTCCGTTCTATTTGTACACAGACGCAAGCATTGGAGGTTTGGGAGCTTGTCTAAATCAAAAGGATCAGGATGGAAATTTGAGAATAGTAGCTACCGCAAGCAGGACGTTGAAACCACCCGAGACCAAACTCTATGTTAGCGAACTTGAAATGTTAGGGATATATTTTGCGGTGCAAAAGTTTAAAGCATACTTGTGGGGTAGCGTAACATACTTGAGGACAGATCATCAGGCCCTTACGTTCCTCCACAATGCCAAGTTCACGAGCAATCGCATAACCCGATGGGCAATGTTCCTTCAGCAGTATGACATTCATTTGGAATACTGCAAAGGATCAGATAATGCATTGGCGGACTGGCTCAGTAGGCATGCCGGAGCGTGTGAGTCTGGCGAGGTAGAAAGAGCGAGGCCAAATGAAATCTTAATTGCAGCCATAACGCTGGCGGACGGCACTACTTCGGTGGAGATGAAGAGGCTGGTTATAGCAGCGCAAAAACAGCAGGAGGACATAAGGAAAGTGCGCAACTATATCCTCCGTGGAGAGCATGCTGACGACCAGCATGTGAGAAATGTCGCCATGCTTTGCACAATGGAAAACGACGTTTGTTTCCGCCGAGCAGATGCGAATTCGCAGTGGAAAATCTGGTTGCCCGAGGAGCTTAATCCATACGTCGCTAATTTATACCATCTGCAGTGTGGACATCCGGGTACGGAGAGGCTATATCACACCCTCCAATGGGAATATTACACCAGTGCGATTCGAAAAAGCATTGCGCGGGTAACTCGCACTTGTGATACCTGCCAAAAAGTAAAACACGCGAATACGCGGACGGCGGGTCCGTACTCGCCGATCATTCCAGATGGACCACACGAACTCGTATGTCTCGATCACTATGGCCCAGTCCCAACTGGCCAGTATAAATTTAAACATGTGTTTTTGATCTTGGACGCTTTCACCAAATATGTGAAACTATACCCCGTCGCGAAGTTGAGTACGCGTGGATCACTAAAAATCCTTTTTGAGAAATATGTACCACTATGTAACCTACCGCGGGCGGTGTTGTCAGATCATGGTACGGTATTTTCTTCTCCCAGATGGAGAAACGCATTGGAGGCCAGAGGGATAAGAGTGATTTATTCATCAATACGCTCGCCGCAAGGAAACGTCGCGGAGAGATTCATGAGACAGCTAAGCGTGTATATGAGGACACTCATAGGCCAAAAGCACTCATCTTGGGTAAAACATATCCCGAAGATAGAAGAATATTTTAATACTACGGTAAATTGCGCGACGTTATTCCGGCCGGTCGACTTACAGTTCGATAAGCGGTCTAAACTCCTTGCTGAAAGGGTAATAAAACACCCTGCTTCAGGAGGAAGAAAAAACCGGGAAGAAGACATAAAAAGGGCGCATGAATATTTGTTGGAAAAGGCGACAAAAAGACAAATTAAACAAGACAAAAAACATACGCAAAGGTTCGAGGTCGGACAACAAGTTCTGGTACGGGCGAATCCTATATCGGATGCGAACAAAAAGTTGATTTCGAAGTTCTTTTGGCTTTATCATGGTCCGTTTGCCGTAGAAAAGGTGATTTCGACCAACTGTTATATGTTAACGGATGGAGTTTCACAGATTGGACCACACAATGCCCGGAATCTCAAGGTTTACCACGCCGCCTAAGGTGTATGAGTAACAACAGATGTACCAGGTACACAAGAAACCGCTACTCCCAGGAAGGTAGACCCAGATCCTTATCTCGGGTAGACGACCCATTAGCGGACAGAGGCAGAGAGCCGCAATTGCCGGCGGCTGGTGTACAATAACATATGATTTGGCATATTTCTACATTCCTAGTTACTATGCATTTTTGACTATAAAATCCTGAAGGGAAAAATTAGTTTAAAAAAAAATATATTTTTATTAAATTATGATCAATTAGCTTCCTAAAATTTTGTGTAAATCACGCACTTACTTCAGTTTCTCTGACAATGTTCTGCGTATATTGTAGATATTAAGGTTTCATAGAAGTTTTTTTATTTTTTAGCCTTTATGTAAATAGGTCTATGTGTAATTTATATTCTCATGTAATGTTATTATTGTGTTTAATATATGTTTGTATGAGGGATGGCTATCTGAATTCATGTGTTGCAATGGGTAAAGGAATTCTAAGACGGCCAAAAGATGTAAGAAAGCCCATTAAAATTCAATTCACAAATCGAGAATCGCGGTGATTTTGGGATCTCATTTAAAAAAACTGTGGTAATTGTTAAAGTGCTAAGTTATTATGTTTTGGTCTCAACTAAAGTAGAATCACAAAACTCAAAATAAAATTATTATGTCATAATAATTTTCATTAACAGTGGGGCATTATGTAACGATTCGCTAAGCTCCCTGTTACATATCACTTTTTATTATGTATATAAAGTAAAGGAATAGAATATTTTTCCATTTCTTGGGATGTCCACTGTATGTTCGAAAGATGCGCTTGAAAGGATAAGAGGCAAGGATTTTACGCTTCAGTGAAGGGCAGACGGGCTGGCGCCTTTTGGGCAGAATGTTAAGAGGATTAGGGATTTCTGTCGGGCAACCGGTAAACAGAATTCCTTCCTCCCGAAGGAGACATCGGCTCCCGAGGTTTGCCGAAACTTAACGTGGCCAAGAGAAGCACAGATTCACATGACGTCAGATGGTCAGCCAATCACAGGGAACATAGTACTAAGATTCGGGGAATTTTATGTTCTATGTCGTCTTCGAGCCACAAGAGGCGGAGTCAGAGTTTACCTCCGTGGCGGCAGAAAAAGACGAGACACTTCCTGCCTGACTTCCCTCCAGTTGGGAGCCCAGACAAGTCACTGGTGACTTGCGGTCCATGTGTGCTGGGCTGACTTGTGTCCTGGAGACCATCTGAGGCGCACTTCTGACTTGCGACTTGCCGCATACTGCTGGCGTGGCCAGTTACGACGCTCAGCGCTACCTGCCGTGGAACGGTAATGTGTTTCTTCGAAGCCATTCAGCCTGCAACTTCCGTGAAACTGTACCCGTAAGCGCATCTGAGATAAAGATCCTTGCTCTGATCTGATAAACCACTGAGCTAGACTGTGTAACTGTCGAATGCAGGTTAATCATTCGTGGCGTCCCAACCTATTAAAATTCATTATTGTTTGCCATCATCATAACTGGTAACATACTTTGTATTAGAATAATTGTGAGATTTTTAAAGTACAACTATACTTGTTTGCTTGCATTTAAAGGGCTCATTGTACGTCTGAGCGTTGCTTAGAAAATTGCAAAACCTCTTGTTTATTAACGTAATGGTAAATACGCTCAGATTTGTAGATGCCATTGTGAAAATCTTTATTAAAATGTCTTTTTGTGACAGTTTTCAAATCCCAGAATCATCCAATTCTCATTTGAATAATTTACATTAATTATAGTACCCTGTATAGCGTAAAAATATTAAGAATTAATTAATAATTCTCCCCCCCCCCCCTGGTGATACGCTACAATATAAAAACAAACTTGTGTGTGCCTATATTTCATCCTGCAATCACCACTAGCTAGCGCAGACCACTGATGTTTGTATGTGGTAGTAGCATGGAGTTTCCCATCATGCACAAGGTTGACCGAATGGTGGTAGCTTTGGGGGTGTGGGAGATACGGGGTATAAAGTGATCGATCTACGACATTTTAATATTTCGACCAAAAACATGTAGTTTCCTGTATTTTTCTACGTAGCGCATACCACTGGTGTTTGTTTTGGTGGTAGTAGCATTAAATCTCTAATCTTTCAACGTGTTGGTAGCAAGTCGGTAGCAATGAAGGCGTGGGAGATATGGCGGTTGAAGTGGTCGACCTGAGGCACTTTCATATTTCTTCCAAAGACGTGTGTGTCCCTATATTTCACATTTCAGCCAAACCTTCTTAGCGAAGACCACTGTTGTTTGTGCTTGGTATTAGCGTAGTGTCACACATGGTGCAAAACGTTGGTCGAATGTCTGTAGCTGTGAAGGTATGGGAGATACTGTGGTTGAAATTGGTCGAAACCTAGGGCATTTTCCTCTTTCCACCAAAGTAGTGTGTGTTCTTATATTTCACCTTGCAGCAAGAAATACCAAACGCAGACCCACTGGCATTTTTATGTGGTAGTAGTTTGGAGTCTTCCATCATGCACTATTGTCAATTTTTATGAATAATTTTCACGCCAATTCAATTGAATATGTTGTTTTTATTTTCCGTACGTGTTTCACTTAATTCTCTGAAGCATCTTCAGCGGTTCTGACTGTTAATTAAATTTGCTCTGTGTTTCAATTTTACATATGAAAATTATTGTTTTCACAGATATAAGCTTTGCACATGAAAATTAAGATATATAAAGATATAAGCTTACTTACACAGATATCTGTTTATATCAAAATTTTCATATGTAAAATTGTAACACAGAACAAATTTAATTAACAGTCAGAACCACTGAATATGCTTCAGAGAATGAAGTAAAACGCATACGGAAAATAAAAACAACATATTCAATTGCATTGGAGAGAAAATTATTCATATAAATTGATTCTACCACAATTGAGGAAATGGTCCACAATATCCAGATGCAATATGGTGATTACATGTCAGTAGCTGTGGGGATTGTGGTAGATATAGTGGTTGAAAGTAGTCGATCTGATTTAAAAACAGACATGTGTGTCCGTATATTTCGCTCTGCAACAAAAGCTACGTAACGCAGTCCACTGGTGTTTGTGTGTGTTAGTAGCCTCGAGTCTTCCATCATGCACTGTGATTGTTGCATGTCGGTAGCTATCTTTTTTTTTTAACTGCTTAACGTCTCTTAACAGCGAGGTCTTTAGTGACAGGAAAGGATTGGGGTGGGGGGGGCAAGGAATGGGAAGGAAATTGGCAATGGCCTTTTGAAGGGAGCATCCCGGCATTTGCCTGGAGTGATTTGGGGAACCATGGAAAACCCAAATCTGGATGCCCAGACGTGGATTCGAACTGCCATCCTCCCGAATGCGAGGGCAGAACGCTAACCTTTACACCACCACTCTCGGTGGTAGCTATCATTGAAAATTCTTTACAAACACGAAAGAAGTCGTGGGCACCAGTTAGTTAATTATAATAATCATTATTATTAGTGCTTGATCCTATGGCAGGTGAATGATCAGCATGAACGGTAAGGATTACGCCCTCAAGCTGGCATTGAACTTAAACTTTTGATTGTGCGAAAAGAGCGAATGCACGAATTATCTTTTTGCTATGTTTATTTTTCTTGTGTGTGATGATGTATGCATCGGATGATAGTTAAAATTATATTTTAATAAATAAAACTTACCTAACAAAAATAGAGGCACCTTCTGCAGCTTTAGAGTGATCTTTACCGTAGAGTGCTCGCATTCTCTGGTGACAGGGCTATGTATGTGTAGTAAAATAAGACGAACTATGTTGACTTCAAAACCATGTGAAATTTGTGTTGCAGAGAAACCTAGTGTGTATTATATTATGAAACATACATATACTGATAAAATATTGTTTCTGTCCCCATAAATGCAGCTGCCTGGTGGATCAACGGTTAAGACAGCTGACAGGAAGTTAAAATGTATTAATCCCTGCCTCGAGTGGAATTTTCATAGCACTTACCCCGACCATCACTTCTGTGTAATGTGAAGTACGGCACAAACGTTCCTTGGCTCAGACTGCACGTAAAACAGAGGATCCTCTTTAACTGGTAGGATTAGCGAGTTCGATTAGGTCAGGAAGATAAGAGCTTGCCACTTTATCTCCTATGTCAGGCTAAGTATACCTCCTGCGGGTTGAATGCCAATCTTGGCTTTTTAACCTCCTATACACGTCGGCAAAAACGAATTAACCATTAAGAAATAATTAACACAAAAATCAAATGATTTACTTGAATGATGTGTAGCTGAGAAGAAAAATAGCCGAAACAAACCAAAGAAGCCGAGTTCGTGGAGGTATCATACGAGAATGGAGCATAATAATCGATGATAAATCAAGCTTCCACTACATAGCCTACAACGTAGCTTAATAGCACTTATTGCTGAAATTTACTTTGAATGCGACAGTTGTTAGTAACCATGTCACAAATAATAGAACGATACTATAGTTACAAATTCAAGCATAACAAAATTACACCACTGATAGGCCATATCACAATAATCTATGAAAAATGTTGTGCAGAAAATGGAGAATTTGAAAAATTCCTTTCTCCCCGACTATTTATTGCTGAATTTAAAATTAAAGCTGTATAATCGAAAGCAACAATTATAATAGTGTTCAGGAAAATTTTAGTGCATAAAAATCCTGCCGATTTAAAAAATCGTTGAGTGATGGGTAACGTTACCAAACTTACAGTTAAATAACTAATGCCTTGCATTTGATCGTTTTCGTTGATACACTAGACCAACCGAAATTTCCAAGTTTGTAACTTCAATCTTATCTGCTAGAAGGATTAATCGTAGCTGCAGTGTATATTAATAATCCTTTATTTGTATGACTTTTTAAAAAAAAATTAAAAAAGTATCAATGAAATAATGCATTGAATTCACTGGTACTGAATAAAGTTATTTCCTATATGTCCTATAGTTTTGATGACACGCAACTATATTTGAAACTCGTAGTTGGTGAGACTTGTGTGCAGCTGAGTTGGGGTCTCTTGATAGCCGCTTTTGATTGCTGCCTCAGTTGCAGCGCACCGTGAACTCAATAGCAGTGCTCCAATCAGGAACCGCTCGTTCCATTCCGCTCGTCCTGTCCGATTTCCATTCTCATATCAGTGTACCGCTGCTGTACACGCGTATATGATTGAAACAGATCTATCAGCAGTTCTTTTATTAGAAATGCCACGAGCGGATTTCGAACAATACCCATGGCAAACCGTCAAAGCTGTGGCGGTATCTAATGAAACTTTCTTCTGTGTAAATATGAATCTGTATATTCACAAATATCGCCATTTAATATGATAAGGATGTTCAGCACACATTAAATAAGAGGTTTATTTTTAGATGCAGTCATAATTAAATTTTACTTTAATGTTGAATTATTTAGTACGATTTTAAAATAGTTCCCTACTGATAACTGCCAATGCTTGAATACAACACAATATTTACTTTGATACTTGAGTTTTGAAAACTGAAATTGAGTACACTTTTTACCTCAAGCATTCTGGTTGGAATTTCGTTAATTGGTCAGGACCAGTGTAACTTTAGAGAATTAAGAGGAAACTTCTGAATTTGAAGGATGTTATCCAAATTTGTGTGATGTAACTACTACTTCTATCACAGAGAGAGATAATATTTCGTTGTTGATACAAAAAAATGTTAGTAATAAAAAAAAAAAAAAAAAATTCTTGAACCTAGAACGGTATCGAATCAGAGAATTCAATGCATAGCTGTGTATCTGCAATACAGGAATGATTCGGTTGGTAATAAAACATTTAGTTTAATGTTTTCCTTCTTCAATAGACACTAGGACTAATTAACCAGAACATTAGGCTCTAAAAAATATTCGATGAAGTGTTTTTACGACATATCTCTACCGTATTTTTAAATTTTTTTTTTTTTTTTTTTTTTACAATTAGTTTGATTCGGTACCGATATTTAGTTACCACTTACAGTAGTGAGTTCCAGGATTGTCCCTGGAGGAACTGGAAGGTTAGATTTCTCCGAGAAGAAACGTAAGTCTTTAAACAACTGTGGTCTTTCGTAGTCCGTACCAGCCGTGGCCATTACAAAAGGTCAGACAGATTTGCAGTTTCATTAACGGCACTTCTGGTTCTCTCTTTACGCTGTTAATGCCGTTACCTTTCTTCACGATCTCACTAAGAACTTCAAACTAATTAACATTGCCATTGCAACTTCCTCGTCTTTAAACCTCTAACAGAACGGTCTAATGTTAGTAGCATGATAAATATGGATAAAGGTGAATGTTTTTTGTTCTTGCAACGAATTTTTATATCAACTGATGTTGTGTTGTTATTCCTACACATTTCTGTTTTTCTTAAAAAAAAATAACTTCACAACTCCACTATTTGTCGGTAGAATACCACCAATTACAACAAATACTAAATCTTCAATTTTCTTTATGTATTTATTGTTTTTAGAAGGGGAAAACGTATTTATAGTCTCTGATTCTTTAAATCTTAGTATGCAACTGTAACTTCACATTTCATCCATATAAAGTACCTGCTAGGGTAAGACAGGTCATGGATTCTGGGTTTATAGCTATATAAGAAACAAGAAAAGCTTATTATCAATTTTAAATAATATCATCGGCTGGCTTTCGTCATACGGACAAGTACAATATTTATGTATTCACGAAAAAGCAAAAATGATGATGGTCATTCCAGAAATCAAATTCGGAGATTTGACTCGAATCAGTGATTCATGAAGTATACGCTTACTGCAGCGAGTTTCCCTAAATCTATGACAGATGCGGAGGCCAATAGTCATCAGGTTATTTGCATACATGTGTACATTACAATAAATCGAGATATAACTGTGCGTTATACGTGTAAATTTCAGTTACCAGCTTCAATCCTGTATTTACTGCTTTTCACGCCATTTAGGACATAGCACAGAGCCTGTTGGATGAGCGGGTAACGTTCGCGTCTGGCATTCAGTAGAACGCATGCTCGATACTCTGTCCAGTCATCCTGAATTCGGTTATCCATACTTCATGAATTCATGAAATCACTCTAGATGATTCCTTCCAATGGCTATATAGTAATTCCTTCTCAGTGGAAATCATCATTTGTAAAATCATGACGCTCTTGTAGAATTATCTCAAAAAGTATGTTATTGCACTATCTCACTTGAATGAACATATATATCAAAATTCGAAAGTAAATCATGGTCACAATGAATAAAGCTACCGAGGATGGTGGTGTAACGGTTAGCGTTCTGGCCTCGCATTCGGGAGGACGGCGGTTCGAATCCCCGTCCGGGCATCCAGATATGGGTTTTCCATGGCTTCCCAAATCACTCCAGGCAAATGCCGGGATGCTTCCTGCAAAAGGCAATGGCCAAATTCCTTCCCATTCCTTGCCCCCCAGCCTTTCCCACCTCTAAAGACCTCGCTGGTAAAAGACGTTAAGCAGTTAAAAAAATGAATAAAGATCAGGAACAATGTAAAGTGCTTCTGGTCGCAAATTCTGTCATACATAGATGGGATGAGATACGTACGTTTCGTAGGTTAGGATCTATGAAAAAAAATAAGTTCATAAAAGAAAGTTTTAAATAATAAATAAAATTTACAGAAATTATGCCTCGTATTATTTTCAGTGGTTAATGTAAGCTGTGTCAATACTTACTCAATATAAACAATTATACTGGTTATTATTTAATAATATTAGTTAATCTTTACTTTGAATGACATATTTTTACAGGCATATTCTCTCCCATCAAAATGTTGTATAAATTTTGTACTTGTTTGAAATTTCGTTATTTCGCTGTGAAATAAAGCTGATAACTTAATTTTTACATTGATGTTAAGACGTTTTATAGCTGTCTTTCTCACCAGACACTTAGAATTTCATTTTTCCTGAAGTTTTTCATGAACTATGATGAAATTGAACTTGTTTTTCCAGTGTTCCATCCATTATATTGTTTGTCACTATCATCTAATTTTAAAGACCACACCATCTGAAATTGCTACTATTTCTACGCTGTGTAATATCGAAGTAAACGAAACAGTGTACTATAATAAACGGAGTTAAATATGTTCATCGTGTTGTTTCATATATGTTTAATTAATCTGAATCTATCATTACGAATAAAATTTTGTTTTTCAGGATTAATGAAGTGACATTTAAGAACATATTACATGAGAAAACGTAACAAAACAAAGCTTGTATGAAACATATAAAGTGGAGAAAACGTTGACTTAGATACGTCTTTTCCATTCTGTGTGATCGATCGAAAAAGTTCAGTGATTACAAATTTTGAGTATATAATTTGACTCTGCAGCTTCGGATCTATCCTCTACATCGAATATAGAGCTATGCCAACAGATAGGTAAAGGTTCAGAAACTTTGTCACGCCGAGTGGCGACAGTGCTAGGTAAAATTCACATTTATAACACCAAAATTTCTATGAGTTCGTTTTCTGATAATGTTCAAGCTGCGTTGTGGTTTTTGGATTAGGTGTAAATTATGTTGTTTAAATGTTTTATTAACTTGCTATTAACTTTACTCTATGGTAAGTAGGTTCAAATATTGTTATTTGTATACCTGATTATGGACGCTGAAAATGGATGCCAAACGTTTTGACTAACGACGATTCTAATAACTTGTAATTGAGGAAAATCTCATTTTTAGGCTTGGGCAGTGGGGGCACTAATATCACGGCGTTACCCGTTCTACATTCGTAGCGTTCTGGTCAGACTGGGAGGGCTTCTGCCGAGCACCCCTTATTACGCCGTCAGTTAATTGTAATTTAAGGCTCGACTGGAGTCTGTGCAGATTTCGAACATAGGAATTAGTACCAGTGGCAGGCCCATTCGATCTGCTAATATGTGATCGTCTGTTACTGCAGTTACCTTTCAGATGCATTAGGCTTCTGGTAAGATTATGATGTGTGACAATCAGACGGAACCTACGGCGGCTTTTCATGTGATTTCTTCTCTTTGATAGGACAGTTCCAGTCTTTGGACACAAACTGAGATTTAGGGTAAAAGCAACAATTATTTCGATTTTATAACTAAGAAATCTTTCAGTAAAATTAGGAATACTTTACCGCTGGATATGTAGCTTCGCTTATTGAACACCTTATTGTCATTGTATCCTATAAGTGACCGATCATATACATGTTTTATATAAGACTGAGACTCAGTACAGAAGCTTCTGTCACACGAATTTACTTATAACAGATATGTTACGTTTTTAGTAACCATTAAGAATATATAAGCCATCTTTTTGCCATTCGGTAGGTTAGATTTACACATTTATTGTTTTCTCGTTTAAGTTTAATCTTTATTAAAGACACAAAAACTATTACATATACATTAATTAATATCTTTATTTAAAAATATAATTCAATGTAAGCTGCAATGGTATTCAACCGGATAGCAACATAAAAACACAACGTAAATAAGTACAGAACAAATAACAATGAGTAGCTTTGAAAATAGGATTTGATCCTGTCCAACTAATTCACAAACACACCAGGAAATTTAAGAGAATTTTAGCTTGGTATTCTCACCAATTTTTTCCGAATTATTAAAAATCTTTGACGCGATATTTCAGTACAATTACCTTTCAATGTAAACCTGTAGATCAGGAGAGAACTTTAAGGAAATTCTAAAAACACAATTATTGTTTCTTCAACACAGAATTACACATGCTTGTTACGGATTTTTTGGAACGGTCGCAGATTACATATAAGAGGTTTATAGCCCACTACACCGGGTGTTAAAAAAGAAGAGAAATTCTCCTTCACCCACGGCTCTGCGTAAGGCTGAAGTAATTCCTGATATGGCACTAGCGGGAGCTGCAATGATGAAATTTCGTGGTGAATCTATTTCCATTCATAATGGAGCTCCCGCATAAAATCTACATCTGATTCCAGGCAGTGGGCAAGAGAATTGTTTATTTGACCGCGCTACAGTCGTAAAGCTGCACGCGAAATGAGTTTGGAGCGAGGCTGCTTGGAGCTCTCTAGAAGAAGTGGCTCAGACAAGGGCCAAATTGTTTAATTCCATTTGTTTGCAACACTCAATCTGTCTCAACAAACTATTCTTATGTGGTTATTTACTGAAAAACTTCAAATTAATTTTGCAATGAACGTTTCAAAGGCAAGATAACTGAATTGAAGAAACTAGTTCTACTGACTAATAGATGGAATCTGTCTAGAGCTACTGAAGAAGTACGAACTAGCTACAAGTTATCTGGCTTGTGTTCTAAAAAATGAACTACCAAAAGGATTGTTTCTCTCCCACACACTCCTAAACTTATTCCCTTCTATTTTCCAGACACTCCATATACACGGACGATATAAACCTTATTCAAACAGCTTGCCGGTTAACCATTCAACATGCTTACATTATGGTACCCTCAAACTCCCTTCTGTGCTAGTAGGCGGCAATGATTGTTACACTACCAAATATACATAATAATATTACCATAGCCCAAGCCTACACGAACTATCACTTGTGGAAACTCGATAAAATTACAAAACAAGTTTCAAATATTAATATAATTATTCATAAAATTTATAATTATTCAATCAAAGTAACGTAATAATGACATAATAATAATACCGTGTGGTCGTAATGACCTATTGGCTGCGCATTCCGCCCCTTCCGTAGCCGCATTAACCTAACCCGGTAGTTCCACCGGGTACGGGGGACGTACAGTTTAACGTGGAATTCGAACAACGGAATCATTTTGGCGTACTTCACATTACACAGCAACCTGTGCTAGAGGTGAAAGTCGGGTTAAGGGTCTATTATAATCCCCGCCGAGGCAGGGACTTCTCGATCTCCAGTAAGACACCTTAACCACTGAACCATCAGATAACTCCATAAAATAATAATAATAATTATTTGAAGGGGGGGGGGGGAGGATTGTCACAAGCAAACCTCGTGAATTGTGAATTTCAGGCAATGGATGTCTACTACAAACTGTGGTGCCTTCAAATTAACTCACAGAAGACAATTAACAACATTCCATCTTAGCACTGAACGAACGAATTACCAACCAAAACACTAAAGTATCCCAACTTTCTTGTGAATAACATGAGACACATCTCTTTCTTGCGAACTGGCATTCAAAACACACTTCAGAAGCTGAAAAGTATACTTAAAAAACGGACTGTAAGTTCATGCGGAAGGCAGTACACTAACAACAGCTTGTATTTAGTTTACTGCTCAGCTGAACACTGATATGGTGTGTGCTTCAATAGCCGCCACACCAAGATGGTGGGCTCTCACCTCCGCCAGGCAGCGCGCATCCGCGCATCGTAACAGTCCAGTTCCGGCCGTTTCCTACTTTCCTGGAAATGGGGGATTTAAATTCAACTACGCCGGAGGCGGCGTCGTGGGTTGAGCGCCTGGATTTCCAGTTGTACGGGAGGTTCTCGTGATTCTGCTGGGAAGTACTTCCAATTGAGGCCGTTGTAACCTGATCAGTCCTCGTAATGTGTGTTGTGTTTATAATGGCAGTAACTTCATTACTTGCCATGTAACCATCACATTGGAAAATAAATTTATGATATTTCTGAAATATAACATAGTTGGATTGTTATGAATTTTATAATTAATATCAGCATTGCTACAATAGTTGGGTGACAGGGAAGTATAACCTGTTTTTGCTTATATAAATAATAATGAATAAATTAAAAACTGCAAATAATTCTGTGTTAGGTACACGTTCTGGGAGTACTTGGTTTTTTACATATAAAATACTTACGAGAAGAAAAGGTGGTTACCTCCATCATTTTAAGAGTTTAAAACCAACAAAATTTACAAACAAGTATTGAAATCTTTATTTATTTCGACAAATAAAATTAAATGAACTGTATTTCTCCATATTATCAAATGGTAAAAGTGGTTGGGATTGCATAATATTTATAGCGAAAGATCTTAGCAATTCATAACGGTGAAGCTCATTGGAGGGCATTCAATATCTCACAGGCGTTACTGGGCGTTTGGAAAACTGAGATCTGGTGAAGAATTGTGGCAAAAATTGTGTTCCTTACCGTTCATACATGGCGATGGTGAGCTGTAGGATGTTACAATGGCAGATTGGAGTGGTCTCGGATCCACGATGCTGTTTTTTCCGACAGGCGAAGTGCAGTCGTCGAATTTCCTCTACCCGGCACCGTATGCGTTGTCTGTGCGTATAGCGCCGTCGCCCCTGGCGCCGTATGTGAATGCGTTTTGGGAAGTTGTGTTGAACGGCTACCAGCAGTCAAGACTCATCATGCGTTGGCATCAAGGAGCCTATACCAATCGCTTCAATTAGCAAGCAAAGACCGAATCTCGCTCCCAGGGTCATCTGGTCCCTAACAAGCCTCGTCTTTCTCTTCCTGACCGGCGCGCGGCGTCGTCCAATCACTTTCTTGCTGCAGCAAACTCGGGGGCTGGTAGGCACAATTTTACTCTATGCCGCCATCTTGTTTGCTATTTCATTCAAAAGTTCCACAGGCATTCACTAGCTTAGCAGCATATGTGTTTCCCAGTTAATCCCCCCCAGGGACCCCGGGTTTTGTTGTCCGGCAGACTTCCCAGGTGACAGGCTACCTACGCGTTGCTCAGGTGAGCGTTCTGTCCTTTCCCTTTCTGCAAGTGTAAATAACGCGCAGATATTTCTTATCAATTATTCGTGAGCCACTCTGAATGTTTTGATAACATGTAATACCACATTTAATAATCTGGAATTAATGAGCCTATTGTGCATTTCGTATCACAACTTTCAGTGTAACTTGGCTGCACGTTATTAAGTAGTTAATTCTCGGAAAAAATCATTAAAGTGATTTCAGCAATGCCAACGGGAATAAAATGAGGTTTTGTGTCGTAGGTTATAATTTTAAATCTGTCACAACGATCAGTCTGAAACCCAACGATAGAAACTCATATCAAATTATCACAAAAGGTGTATTACGATAAGAAAATCATTAAATTCTTTGTATTTTTCAGGTTAGAGGGAATTTAATTACAATAATAAATTCTTGTTACTAACCATAAATTAATTTCGGAATTCGGCCATCATATATGTTTTATAATTCGTTTTTATCGTTGATTTTAGTATTCTTGGAACCTGGTAAGCTAGGAGCGGTATACAAGGTACAACAGATAGTCTATTTCGAGCTGTACAGTACGTAATACCACTATAAAAAGTAAACAGAATCCGTAAAGTTTATACGCTATAAAGAAGCCTCATCACATGTCTGGCGGCCTGCTTAGCTCTGTAGTCTTCAATTTCTCGCAGGCTCGCAGGGTTGCATATATGGCGCTGTTTAAGGTTTCTGCGGTTATCTTAAAAGCAACGTTACTCTTCTTTTATATGTAATATTGTATTTTTGTATGAATATTACATTAAGATCAATAAGCAGATACTGTGTGTGTGATATCTTTGTTTCCAGAAATACGTATGCACAACTTCTGTTATTTTGCACAGTGTCGAACAGCGAACCATACCAAAAGGCGCTTCATAATGTTACACTGCCATTATTTTTTCAGTTAGTATGTGGTTAAATATAGTACGGCCCTCTTCTTCACATTTCTTCTGAGTTCCTGAAACATAAGTACTCAGTAATATATACTTCTGACGCTTCATATAAAGATCATACACAAACATATGACATCAAAAACCATAGATAAATGAGGAACATAGATACAAGTATTTTTTCAATCACATATACACGAATTATGCATTATAAATTATTGATTTTTATTTTATTATCTGTGATCAAATTGTCCAATTGCTTGTTCACTGGTCTACAACGTATTATTAATTCATGTAGGAAGTTGCTGGTTTCCTTTCACCAGCACTGTTAGAACCTTATGTTTCAGATTGTGATGCATTTAAGATAAAGATATTTAACATATTTACTCTTACAGTAAAATATTGGAACGTCGATTGCACCTGTTACAGTATGATGTTTTGGAACTGCAGCATACGTGATAGGAAGTTAACTCTATATTTGGAAACTTTCGTGGAATTCAGTCTTATCCTAAGACCTCTCTCCACACTCTGTTACCAGAATAACTTGGCTGTTGCTGGTTGGTTTTAATATACCCTTCGGAGTAAAAAATGACAGCGTATCATAGATAAAAACTAATTTAAGGTATATGCCAACAAACTCGAGCATATTACGCGGCGCTTTCTGCACCTCAATAGCAAACTAATCTACCACCTGTTACTGAGTAAATAAACTCCTTTAAATTAAGCGGGTCTCTACGATCTTACGATATCGCAACTTTATGTAATACCAGTTGTAGCCAGATAAATTAATAAATGCTATTATTATTTGTACTATAAACGTTCTAATTTTCAAGCATAAATTCAAGCGGAGGTTGTAGTCAGGATATAACACACCCTCGACCAGAATGGCTAACTGTATTCTGTGGTACAGTACAAAATTCAAAACACGTTACTTTATAGGTGACGTGTTCTTGCTTCAATCTATGAATATACTAGTAATTCACCAGAAAGGTTCATGACCAATAAATGATAAAGAAATTAAATTGTATAACACTTATTTCACTATAAATTTTAATCTATCCAAGGATTTCAATCAGTGCACTTAAAACTGTATTGCCAACCCTCAGAGTATTTTCTTTCCTTTTTATTATTGTCAAGAGACTTTCTTCACACCGAGCGTGGTGGTGTAACGGCTGGCGTTCTGGCCTCGCATTCGGGAGGACTGCGGTTCGAATCCTCGTCCGGACATCCAGATTTGGGTTTTACATGCTTTCCCAAATCACTCCAGGCAAATGGCGGGATGATTCCTTCAAAAGGCCATGGCCGAATTCCTTCCCATTCCTTGCCCCCCATTCTTTCCCGTCTCTAAAGACCTAGCTGTTAGAGAGACGTTAAGCGGATAAAAAAAACTTTCTTCACTATGGTTTCAATCCACCATAACAATAAAAAAAACTCGGATTACAGTACTCGACTTCTCAAAATAGGTCTCCATATCTTCGTTCTTGTGTACTTTCTTCTTCAGTACCCAATCTTCTCATTGCTGTTTGCACTATTTGGTTTCAGGTAAACATGGGTCGTCCTCATTTTTTCCTTCCTTTGCCTTCCAATTCCTGTACAAGTTTTGTTATTCTAAAATCTTCCATCTTCCATCTTCCATTCTTCTTACATGGCCACACTTCTTTTTTTCTTTCTTTTTTTTTGTTGTAACTTTATACATTTCATCTATTCGACTTAATTTCTTTCTATAGCCTAAATTAATTGAATTCGTCTTACTTTAGCATAACGTGGCTGTTTGATTAGAAACAGGGGTAAGTGAAAAATATTCTTACTTTCAGATGAATTCAATTAAAAATTCCCGCTTAAATTTTCAGGCTCTTCTTCACTGCTTGAAGAATCATAAAAACACTAACTGATTTTCGGCGATAAGCACGAGTTAATTGCGTACGTTAATTTTCGTTTGTCAGTTAAGCTTATTACTTTTGGTTTCTCTTAAAAACTTATTAAAGGCCTGAATATGACTTTTTCCCGAAGTTGAAACGCTGAAAACTCGATTTTTCGACGCGGTAATATTTATTAGAATCGTTAGATCTGTTATTTAGAAAGCCAATACAAATATATGTACAAAAATTTCTCGTTTAATAGTATCAGATACACTACATAGGCACGTCTGTAAACCATAGTTTTATTGGAATGTGATTCGTGGAGGTCTAATGACACTTTCCACTCACAGACAATTTTCCATTCGCAGTGCTTCCATTCTAACTATCAAAAAATTCTATATCTGTAAATCTTTCTTCGCAAAACTCACTATTGTAGACTTATCATTAGAGACACTGAGAAGAATTTTTTAACGTGCAGGATATTATCTCAAGTTTTCGCAGGGTAACCTGCCTTGTCATTGATTTACAGTGAACACATACATCGCTTTCATGTTGAATATCTGACAATACTGGAAGAATGTTTCCAAACATTTGCATGTGCATTAAATACTTTCTAACACATTACCATACCATGTGGCAGACCCGTCTTCTCTATCCTGTGATCTTTTCATCATTATTAACTCTGGGATATATCTTTCAGCTAGCAATGTTTATGTCTCACATATGAAAATTTATGGCAGAAAAATAGGTATTCACCTTCGAAAAAAGTAGATATTCAATATTAATGTAGACTCATTATTAATTGCGTCTTACAATTTATACCTAATATTAGGACAATTAACCATATTAATCAGCCCAGTACTTCAGTCTATTTTCGAATGGTCTGTCTTCTTCTTCATCACCACCTTCTACCAACATTTTGGGAGCGGCTGCCTTCAATGAGTTCTACTAATCGTTGGCGTGGTCAAATTGGGAGCTGATGTTTTACGGCTGCATGCCCTTGCTGAAGGCAAGCATTTTATACCTACCACCAGGTCATACTAAGTACTAAAGGGGAGCAGCCAAGTGCTAAAATTTGTATGTGAAACGTGTAACAATATCCAGCGTGCGATAAGCACATCTATTGTGAAATGTGTAGTTTACGAGATGGATATTGCGAACCGTCCCAGGTTCACCTTCATCACTGCCTAAAAATCGCAGTCAGGACGGCTAGTACTCCTGGGCTAGTGTCCAGTCCGTTGAACCTCACCGATCGACTGTGGGGGTCTCGAATGGTCTCTTTATAGTTAGATATGTATATTAGGGGAATGCTACTGGTATATAAACACTTGATGTTTTCTGTACTTGCCAGCCAAGTAAAAAAACTGTACAATAGCCTATATTTTCCAGTCTGCTGGTACTTTCTACTATTATTAGTTAATTTTTAAAAAAAGTTTGAGCTGGGAAGATTATTTAACACTGGATACTAAATATTATCAATGCGAGAAAACAGATTCGATGGTGTGTTACATTCAGCATTCCATTATGCTACTGGCGATGTCCTTCTAAAGACTCCAATAAAATTTTTCGTTAGTGCTGCTACAGACGTTTTTAAGACTGCTTTTATAAAGTGGTGGTATATCCTGTGATATACGAAATCGTTAAATATTATAAATTCTTCGTCTTCCTTCATCCAATACCCGACGTTTATCCACTCACTGTTGAGCAACACACTCTCTGCAATTGAACTATTGATCCATATACCCGAATAAAACTGAAAAATTGCTTTCCTGTTAATACATAAGGAGAAACTCCACGTAAGAAGGTATATTAGTGCGGTTGACTGTGAATCAACGTCAGTGGACATGTATGAGTGTGTAATATTTGTAACCCTCTTTCTAATTTTACTGACAGACAGAACTGTGAAATGATTAATTTCTTTTAATGTTAAATCTTGGATAATTTATTTTATAACTTACTCCTTAATCTTCTCAAGGTGAGAAAAAAGGTATGCTACCAAGTAATTTTCTCAAACATGTGAAGTTAACTACAACATTCGGTGTGAAACAGTAGTTACTCGTATTTCTGCTTCCAAAATACTTTTCAATTTTTAATGATTTTTATGCTTAAATAACTTTTGGGATGAAAAAGTGTAGTAGCTCAGTTTAGCTTGAGAGCATCAGGAAACGAGGTTAGTTTGACCGATGTTCAGACGAAAGAGATTTATTCAGTTTAACACTGAGCAATGAATTTAAAATTGGAAATTTTCGCAGTAATTTTAATTGTCATACTTTATTAATTGTCCAAATTAAAATACGACTCATCTTAGGACAGTGGACTTTAGCTGATAGAATGCCACTGACTAAATAAAAATTTATTATAGCCGTTGACATCAATTACGCAGTGCAAACTGAATTTGCCTTCTATTATCATTCAGTCGTATTTTTAAGAAACGCATGTGGATTGTACCATATCTGTAACATTACTCTGTGATGTCCCAGGTTGGTAACATGTGAAATATTGCATTATGGAGCATAGTTAATTATTTGGTTAAGATAAAATGTGAGTATGGTTGTTTCTCACAGATAAAAATGAATTGAAATAAGTGAATAAACAAAGGCATGAATTACTAAATAATCTGATTAATTTATTTGTCTTTCAAACTAGTTAAAATGTAATGTTTTCTTAATTACAAATGGTCTATTACTGTCTGATTGTGGGCTTGATAATTTGTTGGTCTGAGATCCCCCGTACATGCAGCTTGTCTGTCACTTGATGCAGACACGTAGGCGAGGCGTTTACCACAGTGACGGCGGCAGTTGTTGAGGTGAAGGCGTGTTGTCACAGGGATATGCAGCTTGGCTCAGGTTGTTGGTAACAGCGCCCCCGGTGTCACCGTGTTATGTCGTCTTAAAAATCGCGTCACACTTCTCAGCTGGTCATTGGATGTTGGTAAACATCCTCTATAGGCTAGTTTCAAGAACAGAATGCCCGACTGCAGAAGCTATATCCACAGCTCAGTTCTCCTCGCTTTTGCTCTCTCTCTCTCCAAGACTGGGTGTTATTCTCTCTCTTCTTCAACTTCTCGCCATATAGAAACAAACACGAACGTTTTGCGAAAACTCGTGTTAGTCATTTTTGTTGGCAGGTGAGAAATACCACCATTCACGACCTTTTGAAGTAGCTTTTGTTCCTAGAAGTGAAATTATTCCAGGCTGCTCATTCGATGGCGTACAACTGGGTATAAATATTTACTCAAAGACTTTCATTTGGCCAAACTTCGTGCCGATTTTGCAGAAATGATTTCCTCAGATTGCTTACATGAAAGAAATTGCAGTTGAAAGTTTTCTACAAACGTTTTTTGGAGAAAGTCCCTGTTTTGTTGCCCCTCAGTAAGCCTTGTGTCTGCAAAACATTTTTTGTTAAGCCTCCCGTCAAACGAATTGACACCTCATCGGTATTCGAAATTACTAGACAACACTTTACTTTCTCCATCAGAATCACTGCACTACTTACATTATTTCTATGCCCGCAAAAATATGACTTTGATCTATTAAAATATATTATGTTTATACAAACACTCTTATAAATTATAAATATTCGCAGTGACAGCAAATATCCCTCATGGACGCAAAACTACCCCGCCTCAGTACAAGAAATTTAGTTAATCGTTTAAAATTAATATAAAATACCTCAATGACAATTGAATTATTGACATGTTTCTGCATGTAACTAGTCGAGCTCACATATAATGAATGTCTTCGTCTGTGACACTCCAACTACAATATGGAATTAGGACTTGTAAGTAGGTCAACAATCCATCATTTTATTAAGAAGAAAGTCATTTTACCACTCGATATCTTCACATTCTAAGGCACAGTGCCATATATTCTGCGCAATCAGAGGATTAAAATATCTGAATAACAAGATCAATTTACAGAAAGAACCACCCGTAATGCATTACATGTTGTGTTAATCTCCAGTTAAAAATCATCTTTTTAAGTTTATTTTTTTGACAAGTTGGGCTCGTCTAAAAAATGGACTAATAACTATAAATGAAGTCAAAGTTCCTAAGCTTCATAGTTCTAATAACAGTACAACGAACAGCTGGTATTTATTAATTTAAAGAATTACGAGTTTAAAATTACTTTTGATTAGCAAATATTACCTTATCAGGTGAGTAACAGCATATCTCTTAAACCGATCGAGTTCACCTGGTTATTATTGGATTAATTTACAGGAAAAGCTATTTATTAGGCATGCAGTTTTGCTGCTAATTTTCTGTTTCGGATTAAAAGCATGCTATGATAAAACTGGCAGTTTCATCACGGAGTAATCATTCCACACGAACCGGATAATCCAGTAATTTCGCCACTAATGTGTGACCCATACACTGAAATTGCAATATGTCAAAAACAAATAAATTCATTAAAAAAATCTGCAAACACTAGAATACAAAGAGTAATGAAATTTTGTTATTCTGACACATAAGAATTTTTTGTTTTGTTTTAACTTTCGTTGTTTCAAAATAGTTGTTACGCTGGGATTAATTTAGATCTTAGCAAATAACTAATTATCTTGATTAATTAGAAAAACTGTACATAATACACAGCGATGGCGATACGTATCTTAGAGCTGACGATCGATGTTAACAGAAAGCAGATTGTTGTTCGTATTTATGGTTTTAAAAATCAGTGTTATGCGGTTGTTAAATAAAAAGATTTGAGTTTCAGAATTGCTTGTACGAAAGGGCTCGCTACTGCAGTTCTGCGTTGCTGTAACTTAGCCGCACGTCGTAAATAATTCTTAAATTAGAGACAGCGGTGTTTACATTGCAGGTTTCCTTCAAGTTGGTTGTGTAAGCAGCGTCTCACGAGCCTAGGGCCACAAAGGGCTCACTAATTGGCTAACAGGCCGCTCAGCAGTGCTCAGAACACGCCATCTGCCGGCACAATGGTCGCCTGCACGACGCATCCCGCGTTACACAGCAGTGTACTTACTGTAGTTATATCTGAACTGCATTCAAATATTTTTATACTTTTTAGTGTTGTAATTTTTAGTCGGTTGTGTACAAAAACATTTCATCCAAGAAATTTAAATCTTATGAAGACGATCCGCGGAGTGATAATGAAGAAATCAGGCAATCGTCAGAGGTTATGTAGTGTCGAGACCTGGATTACGCCTTCATGTTTTACGACAGCAAGTGACATTTACAGTATTAAAAAAGGCCAGACTTATAATCTGTAATTTGCAAGTCAGTACGTGTTTTCTGAAAGTTGAAAATCAGTCAGCATAACAACCAATGATATTTATGTAAAACTGATATTTATTAATTTTTTATTAGGACTTTAACATTAAAAATTTAAGATAATACTATGCACTAGTGTGAATGTTCTAATTTGCTTCAACTGAATTTCTTGGTTTCGTCTAGAAATTCTTCGTTGTTTGAAAAAATCGAATTATCTCTTTAAATGATAGGTTTTCGTGTCTCTTTAGTTTATTATAATTCACTTGCCCAAGGAGAAGAATCTTATTTAATCATAAATATAATATCCACACAAAACTAAATTGTTATATTTGCCTATAAAAATTTAAACCCCGTTGAGTTGAAGCAAAGGGAAAACATGTAATACTGATGTTAGAAATTCTAACATTAATTTGTTTAATTTGTAGAATTAATTAATTTGTGTCAGAATCCACAAGACTCCTCAGCGAGGAAAATGATAACATTTCCATATTATTAGTTTTTGTAAATGATGGTTTTCCAATCACAAAGCCAAAACGTATTCATAGAATCGCATCAATACAAAAAATAATTTTTTGTTCTCCTTTCCTCACTTACACTATTATTTATAAAATAAGCGGTTATTTAAAAAATTCCGTTCCATAAGCCAAGACTTGAGAAAGCGTCAGCAAGTTGCAAATAATTTTTGTTTTCAGACCCGAACATATATACATATATCACATACAAACAGTTTATATTCAATATCGTTTTTTTTCTTAATAATCCAATATATATATAAGATGTAGAGTAATTATATAAAAAAGAAGCATCATTCAGTCAATTATGGAACTGAGTTCAGCTGATATGTAGCCACGTCGAAAGAGTAGAAAGTCTAATATACCAAAATAATGTGTTTGTCAAATAAAAACTAAATCTAATGTCAACAATGGTCTGATGAATTTTTATGATATACTTCTGTGATATCCGCATTGTTCATACAGCTTTATGGTGGCGAAATATCTTAAAGTGTGTTGTATGGTATTGTGGTGCCAGCGGTAACTGCACCAAGAGTATTTTGAATTCAGAGATGTGGAGTATTTACATTTTGTCAACAAAAGGTTATAATTTGGCAAAAAATAAAATAAAAAATAAATATAAATGAAAAAATGGCTTTAGAAGGCTCCTAAATATTCTATCTACTCTTGCTTTACTTATAATGATCATAGGTCTGCTGTTTACTCCTTATTATCTTTTCAGGAGACACTTTTTTGCACTGGACTCCAAAATCCAATCGTAACAGTTATAAGTAATTTCACTGCGAATAGTATCGTATACTTTTGCTCTCTGTACTAATCGAACGTTAGGGAATAAAATAATTTTCTACATAGTTTTAGGGCAACTAAAGATAGATTGAAATATACCACGTAGTCTCCAGTACCTTTACCTATTCTTATACATATTGCTTATTTCTAAAGCCCTGTCTTGATTATAACATGCGGGAAAGCGGGAAAGAACTGGCGGCAAGGAACGAGAGGAACTATGGTTATGGATTTCTTGAAGGAACCATTCTGGAATTCGCCTAAAGTGATTTGCGGAAATCATGAAGACTGAAATCTGGATAGCCGGAAGGGAATTCGAACCAACGTCGTCATGAACGCGAGGCCAGAGCGTTACCGCTATGCTACTGCTCGGTCGCTGTTGGATGTCTATTAACAGCACGCAGATTTTATTTCGGCTTAACACATAAAAGATTATATATAACAATATTGTAGTTCTATTGTGTGGCGGAAGCTGTAACAGACTTTCTGCTGTAAAGCAGAAAATCTTGAATTTGAAGCTTTTTCTTTTTTAAAAAAATATGCAATTATGAATTGAGACATGTTGGCAATTAATCCTCAAAATTATCACATTTATGATGTTTGTAGGGTATGGATGGTAATTCACCTGGGAGAAACTATTGAGCAATGTTTGTTGCTGATACAGATTTAATAGTGAGCGCGCCAATAATATACATTATGCAGTTTCACGCGCTGCTCTCCCCTGCGTGTAGTCGTGTAGGCAACAAGCAGGGCTGGTGGGTATCGTTAGTCGCAGCGTCATTATTCGCCAGCTTCTCCAGCCTGCCCTTAGCGTCACCACCAGTAGCCGCACACTCTGAGGCACAAACTGTCGCAGAGACGAGGCGTATCATTATTAGAGATCTCACCACCGGCTACCAAACGCACAATTTATTAAATTCCCGTTAAATGAGACATTATAGCGGGCAAAAGGAAAGAGACGCTGAAATGTTCTATTGTTGTAAGCTGAGAGGCTTTTAAGATTTTAAATTCTATTTTTTCTCACACTCCGGTATCTGAATAACGATCTTTAGTTTTTTTAATAATGAATCAAGCTTAAGATTTTAACCGAAATTAATACTGACGCTACTTGTAATGCAATACACATAAAAATATTCATACCCTGAAAATCTGCTACTCCTCAGTTTTGCTTTATTTCCAAGTAATGTTACATAAATAATATTTTCAAGTTAGAAGTCACTTTCCCGTTTTCCTTGTCGCGGGAGTCTGTTTTTATTATTGTAACATCGTGCTTTAAGTTTCTCCTTCATCAATGGTTAGTTATACAAAAGGTCTTAAATACAGTTGTAAAGCAACGGACATTACAGTTCCGCGACCAACACTCTATTGTTATGATTACTCCTCAGCCGTGGAAATGAATATAAATCAAGTCAGCGTCGTTCTGTCTTATGCGTTCGGAATGCAAAATTCTCTTGCGCTACATCTGCTCATACTAAGTGACATAATCGAAAGAGAACTTCATTCCGTTAGATATTTTACGATTTCCAACAGTTATTTACCTGTAGTATTTTAAGCCTATTTTTTTTTGGTCATAAGCGGAGGATATGAAAACTACCTTCTACATCAATAACCAAAGGGAAATAACATTTGTGATATAACTTGAAATGTTGAGAAATATTTTAAGGCTGAATATTAATGACGCTTATTTTTTTATTTTTGAAGCGATTGAAAACCTATATTGACACTACTTAGTCAAGTTCCAGATAGACAACCCACAGAGCTGTGTGGAACTAATGGGTGTAACAGACACGGCAGCATCGTTTTGGTAACCTCGTCTAGGCTTCTGATTCTAGTTAACAATAAGAAAACTGTTCGTTTATGTTTCGTGGTATCATGTAGTTGCACAGTTGTTATTGGGATGATAGGAGCACCGCGTTATATAGAGCGTATGTCACCTGTTACTGTACCTAAGCAGATCATCGTCAAGTCAGTAGGTCACTGCGCAATGAAAAGCAATACTGAACAGCGTACTCTCTGAGTGAAACACTCGGTACTGATTCCTGTAGTTAAAAATTATTATTACATTAATACCCGCCAGTGTGGGTTACAGTGTTAGAGCGCAGCACCCTGAATCGAGGAACGGATAGAATCCAGCCTGGTAAATGCGTAACGGCCCTCCTGATAGCGATTCTTATGTCGTTTACCGCAGTCACCGTCCCCAATAACCACCTCATAAACTATGCATAACACAAACAAAAAATACATTAATATAATACAGAACAAAGCTACACGTTACTCAGAAGGCAATACATCCGCTTGCCCCATCAAACTACAGTTTTCGCTAGTTTGACAAAGATGCATGCTTCAAAACATAATAGAAAACCCGAAAACTCGGTGGAAACTGCTCTAGAAGAGTAAGTAGGTATTAAATTAATGCTATACGCCGCAGAAATTCTAACATATCTCATTAATGCCTAGTAAACGGATTAGACTTGCTGGAAAACAACGGCAAAGAACAAAATGTTTGAAAAGACGAATCAGTGACACGACCAATTACACTATAGGCAAAGTTACAGACCTTAAAATGGATTAATACAATCATTAACTTGTACTGAAGATTACAAGGAACAAGAAAATGATACAATTAATAACATCGGCTAGGAAGCTTGTAGCTTATGCGTACACGAAAGCGATGCTCAAGCAGCTAATAGCACTGCCAACTTGACAAATACAAAGTACAGATCGAGTGTTGTAAAAGGAAGAGGAGTGTTGTGTTGTTCATATCATCAGAAAGTGTAGGGGAAGGTTAAAAACATTTTTACACAATAGACGCTAGGAAGGATTAATTCAGCATGAAAAGGAGACCAGACCTTTAATTACATATACAAAGGAACTTTAGAAAGAGATTCCAAGGAAAAAACTTGAAGAGCTATGAGAAAAAATGTGAATTATGTGTGCGTATCTGGTATCAGAGCAATGTTGGGGCAGTAAGTCAAGATGATAAAGGAATTGCACTGAATTGCGATACTAACTATAATAGAGAACCAACATTAATTACTAGGCTTGTGCTAGACCCTACATTCTGAAAGAAACTTTCACTAATGGCGATTGGATTTTTCAGACAGTTGCTTCTTGAGAGCCCTAAAATGGATGAATGATCCACTTTAAAGTACATACGTACATTTTCTTTTATGAAGCTGAATGATATTAAAAACGGTCTGAAAGTCAGAAAAAAGTATAACCCTCAGTTTATATACGTTGTGCTAGCTGTAAGAAAAAGGGTTGACTGTACTTCATAGAACTACCTCACTCCGAAGAACTTGCTCATATTTTGAGCAGATACTCATCGGAATAAAGAGGACAGGAATTTGGGACTAGTATTAACAAAGAAAGGTAAAAGACTTCAAGGAGACCGTAAAACTATGAGGGTGTAAGAAAAAAGTAAGCATTTAGCAGGGACCTAAGAGTTACCATCACATAAACTAACGGAACGAGAGAGTTAGTAAAAAATGAAGAATTAAGTGGCGTAGAATCAGGAAAGCAAAGAACAAAAAACTCTTAATAAACAACCCCATGGACAGTTAGAATATTTGTGTGAGACAGTTTAAATGGCTCTGCTTTGAGAGATATATAATTTAATTATTATGATTTAATATTTCACTTAGTTAATTCAATATTGGATAAATAGTTCGTTTATCGTTACAAAATGAGCCAGAAATTAATTGAATAAAATTAGCTCATATCCGTTAAACTACAGACATTTCCGATGTATAACAAATATGTCTACTTTATATGATTGAATGGCTGTTTTCAAACAAAGTTATTAGTTGCATTCATCACAATAAATTGTATCAATAATGGTCCTAAAACATAAAACCAATAAAAGCAAAAAACTTTTAATTCTTTCAAAGCTAACTTCCTTTGTCAATTTTTTAACGATCAGTATATTACAAAAGCGAACTATTAACTGAACACGGCACCATCCTGCATGTTTATATCTCAGGGTCGATTACTGGCACCACGATATTATCGTTTACCTAATGTTCTCATGCACTGATACCGGTGACGCCCTCGGTGACTCTATGATACTCAACTTGTATCTCGTCTTTGTCAGCATGATACTCGGCCCTCAATGTATGATGGAGAAGACCCGAGCAGTATCGACTTCCATCTAACGTGATCTGTCCTCCGCATAACATCTGCAGCACTGATGACTGCAGGGCCAGAAGACTCTTCTGTCGTCACTCGCGAGAAGGACTCGCAACTCTGCTGCCTGGCGTACATGCAGGAGAAGTGATTCCTTGATGCAGTATGAGTCGAGAATAGCCGTATCTCCTCGTCTTTACCTCGGCGAACTCCCTCCTTCTTCGGGTTCATATTACCTTATCATGGTGGAATTTCACTTGCCAAGCCGTCGTTCACGGTGGACTCTCCTGCAGAAGAATATATTCCACAGCTTTTGTATGAGTCCCTTGGGATTTATGCCTCCATGAAACTCTATTTACACTAAGTTGCCACTTATGGGTGTTCCTACTTGAAGTCGACTGAAACAATCACTCTTCATATATACATCAAAGTCAGCAAAAACAGTAAGATTACAAGTGTTATTACAAGCAGAAACAGAAACATAACCTCTGCTATTTTAGTATCTGTGGACAGGATTCCACATTAATCATGATTCAGAAATTGAAGTTTCTGTAATGATTGGGTATAAAAAGAACGCGAACTTGTAAACATTTATACTTTATTATGAAATGGTGATATTTAATTATATTACAGGCAACAGTTGCCAAAGAATCGTATTTGTATGATCCAATCTTGAGTAAACATATTGTACATGGACCAAAACGTAATATTATGTGTAACGATACAAAGCTATTACAACTATGACGTCTATGTGTCGAAGTCTATTTCAACGCGTTATGATTTCAAGAGCGGTATGTTAAATTAGGATTGGCCTACAGGTACCCGTTTCATTGTAAACAGTATGCAGAATTGCTGTCAAGAAGCTACTGTTTCCGATATGTATTATTCAATAAACACCTACCAAGATCGTGCAGGTAACCAGCGGGAAAGTTGTTCGTGAAGAAATTGCTTCTTATTGACGCATATTCATGTTTTCTACCTACTGCTTTTAAAAACTAAAAGAAGTAGTTGAAAAATCAAGGGGGGATAGGATTATATACAGGCGATGTTTACACATAATCGGCACCCTCCTCTTCCCTAGATGTATCAAAGCTGTCGATCAGAATGGACTAAATGGAAGCCACCAACACAGAATTAAACCAAAAGTTTACAATTGAATTGAAAAATCCTTACAAATTCCAGGACGCTTCTATTGTAAATGGAAAACTGATGTTACACTAGCCAATTGGAAAAGATTACAGATATGTTGTGGATTGGAAAGCTTAGTAAAATAAAACACCATTAAACGAAAACATTTTTTTGGTTCATGATATGTGGTGGTGACAATGAAGACATAACAATTAAACGTGGCCGGTTAGTAAAGTATGATGTATGAAGTTTATTTTTGCAAATGCCATCATTTTATTACAGATCAAACAGTGAATTACAGTGAGTAACGAGAAGTAAGATGGCAATGGGGAGAAAACTTAATATTTAGAGCCACATCCTACTAAATCATATCATACTAATGAGAAAAGCAAGGAAAACACGTACACGTATACAGTTCTGTAGAATACGTGCAAGGAGATAATTATCACAAGCTTACAGGCATAAGATGGGAGATATTTGTAAAACAAAACTTGAAACTCAATCAGAAGGTATTGTATGTCTTTTAGCTGTGGAAAAAATAAATTTGAATGGTTTGGCTGCTATCTAACGGAGAAGTTGAATATGTGATTATTGTAGGCCATTACTTCCACAGTTGCTTGTTAAATTAATAATTATTGTTTAATAATTACGCCAATTCAACTGATGTTGTATATTATTTATTTGACAGACGCGTTTCCCCTCTCGTCGACGTATCTAAAGCGTTTCTGTAATATGTAATATTTTAACATGTTTTTTTATATCTTTATATTTCTTATATATAGGAACCAAAAAAATGACTTATATTTACATATCAGTATTGAATTATCAAGCAGAACATCTTGTTTCCATAAGGTATAATAAAGTATGATTCATATTATCACTTATATTTTACATTTCTTTCTTAAGGTGTGTTTGTTGGTCACCTGTAACCTCAAGAGGTTAACGTTTAAAAAATGGAAATAATGAGTTGAAATCAGTCAAAAACGCTTTCGATCATTGCCAGGAAGAAGCCGATTATGAACAATACAAAACGAAAAGACAAAAAAATGAAGTTTCCAATTGCCAAATTTTTTTGCCTTTTAAAAATAATGAGTATTATTTTAATATTTACTGAATTATTAACCACAAATTGATTACAGTTTTTCAAGTATAAATAAAAATTAAAAGACATCAAATACACATTAACTGTATTTATTAATTAAAGATTTACCAGTAATTTCATTATTTACTAATATCCGTCTAAACTCGCACGGTGGGATGCACCGCAGCTGCCAATCTCGTCCTTGCGCATGTGCATTCCTGTTGGAGTCAGGTCGGTCTCTTGCCAGTCTGCAATGATATAGCTTAGAAACAATATTCCACTTAATATTGTCTTCTCGGGTGAGTAAGTATGGTGTTTTCACGTGATATTTCGGCGATCGGAATCTCTGTCGTTATCTTTTTGTCGCCATCTTCTGGTGAAGATGGCGACAGAGTTTCCGATCGCCGAAATATCACGTGAAAACACCCTACTCACTCGGCCAGTCACCCGAGAAGACAATATTAATTCTCAACGCCGTGGCCGAGAGAAACTTCGATCTTAAATATCCCGCTGTTTCACATGACATCGAGGATACTCGGTATTTTGCACCTTAGAAGCTATCTGGATACTCCTTGCTAGCAATGGGAAAGGTTTCTCGCTCACATATACAATGACCATATATATCTTTGAAAAATCTTTGCAGTCACGAATATGCCAAATATTCATGATTTACCCTCCCATCGCAATATCGGTCTTCATATTCATACGAGTGTACCCAGGAACCCCACAAAGAGTTAAATCGTTTAAAACTTGCCACACATGAGAACTTTCACGATTTGGCTTGTCACAGATTATAATATCAATAATGTGATTGTTTAATATTATTCAGCAGAACAATTAATTAGCATTTTAAAAACCCGCTGGATATGCTGTTAGTGAACGAGTAACAGCGACAGTGGTGGAAGCTGTAACTCAGCAAATAATTTCCTATATTGTAGAATTGTTGAACGTGTGCCTGGTGCTGCGAAGGATGGAATCAAATAAACATAATAACCATACATAAGTAAGAGGATCTCTTCTATTCCTAAAATCACGGTGTTACATTGATATGTTGAATGTTCTCGAAAAATGTTAGGAAAACTCTTTTGAAAGTGCTGTTGAATTCAAGTTACAGAGAGGAACAAATTAGAAGAAATTCGGCTGCCGGAAATTTTTGTCAACAGATAATGCCACAAAAGTTCAGAATTTTCAAGCAAATGGAAAATATATTCACATATTTATTGAAATTCCTAGTTCTTTCTACTACGTGTAAGCTCTTTTGGTCGGAAAGGATTAAGGCATCCGCAAGAACTGCCTTAAAGATTACTTTCTGGAAAGACTCGCGATAATACGCACCTCATATCTTCAAATGACAAAATGTCTTACAAAACGGTGCCTGGGATGCTCAGTATATACTTTCTTAGGAGATATTCTACTTCCACTCATTGGAAATACTCGAGAAAGGTAGAAATTAATATCATAACTGTACGAAATGAGAGGCTGGCGTAAACAAATTAAACTCCAGTCATCAAAAAAAAATATGACTGAAATTTTTCTGGATGAGCGCAGGAATTTTAGGTAAAGAACGTACTTGTGCAAAACTAGTGCAAAATGTGAAAGATGATCAGAACTGAGCAAAGTAAATATTTTATCCCGCTACCAATCACAAGTTTAAATCAAGACGCAATCGCTACAGCTATTTAGCCAGCTAATTTAATCTAAAGTGACCATGAAACGAATGTAAAAAAGCATTGTGCATTTAAACAGAGTACTCAAAATCAAGCCGGCTAATACATTGCTGGTGATTATCGGGATTTGACAAGTATTTAATAATGTTTATAGGAGCAGATTTCTGCGACTGCTAGCTAACAACTTACGTTGTTTGTTAATCATACAATCTGATTGAGTGTCAGATATTTTAATACTGTTATATTACATCCTGTGAAAAAAGTTTGGTGGTTTATTTGTGTTGATAACGGGGGTAGATTTGAAAAACTGCAGATGTTATTTTCCATGGGGATCATTAATTTTGCAATGTAGTCTACTTAGGTTTGCAGCAGGATGGTGTAATAATAATAATTCCGTTCTTATAAAACGCTAATCTTGGTCAAGAAGTGGCGATGTCTGTCATACACTGACGTCACGAAGTCACGCTTCACGCCTCCGATGCCCAACCAACAACGACCTGAGATGTTCTAGGTTATGGACATTACTTAATAGCAGTTCTATTTAACTAAGCATTCACGAATAAATGAATTGTCATCACCATAAAAGATAAGTATCTATTTCGTATAGACCCATATTAATTATTAGTTGCTTTTTCTTAATTAATTGTTCTTAGATTTTTCTTATATTCTGTGTACAGCGATGCAGTTGTTATAATAAGCTAAAAATATCTACATTACATCATTTTCAAGATTATGAAAATTATTTGATGAAAATTTTTCTTAGTTAGCTAAAAACCGAGTTGCTAAAATACTGTGTTCAAAACGTAATTTTTGACGGGATTACAAGATATTAATATTCGATGTAGATATTTTAAGTCACTGTTATAACATACTCATAGAAATGATTTGCCAAAACACTGAAATAAAAGTATGTACTGCGTTTAAATTAATATATGTTACTAAATCAGACGCATGTAAATATTTCCAGCGAATTAAATTTAGATCACAATACAGCAAATGTATTCGTACACAGGTAAAGAATCTATGCATTTTCAACAGCAATATAAGTAGAAGTTGTGGTTAACAATTTTTATAGAATAACTCTCAATAAATTTAGTTTTTTAAGTAATTTGTTCCCTCATTCTGACATAATTAATTCAGTAGAAGTTCCATCTATATCGCTGTGTAAACCAAACTGAAATATGTACAAATTACAAAATATAGTTACTAACACTATATAACAACAATTATATTTAGTTAGCCAACCTCAAAAAATGAATTGCCGGAACATTCCTTTTATCCGTCATTATTGCCGAGCTTAGAGACTAGTGAAAGTAATAAAATTAAACAACGTTCTCTGTTTTCTTTTTCCTACATTTTCTGTTCATAACATCGAGATGAACACTGTACAGTGCAAAATAATGCAGGCTACATTGCATTGACACATCGTGAAATCTCCGTTCACAAAACATTAATTTTGTTTTGTGGTAAAAAGGATTAAAGCCGATAACACTGAAAATTCTCGAAACGAACGATTAATAGCCAATACTTCAACTGAAGCCTAAGATGCGTTAGCAGACTCCCACCGAAATGTAACAGTTGAGAACTCCGATTTAAACAAACATGAATTGCCTGACACGAAGGTTGGAAACATTAACAGTCAAGATATTCGTAATGGCTCCGTTCCAATCCTAACACCTTATAAGGCATACTCCGACTTGATTTAAACAAAAATTATAAGTTTAGGAATGTGTGCACCCAGAAATTCCTTAAACTATAAAACTGGTGGGATTCTGTATCAGAAATCTTCCATGACAATATACCCTTTCTTAATTCAGTGAGATCTGCTCGAGCAATGTAATAGGGAATGAGTCAGTAAAACAATTCACAGGTTCAATGCACTAACGGTCTCCATGAGCGAAGATTATTTACATAACAGTACGTGGGTAGGCCGAAAGTTTTAAACTGCAGCCCACCACCAAAGCGTTTTGTGTAATGTAACACATTAACACCTGTCATCAGCAGCAATTAAACACGTTTACTCATCTCCATTAACTGTCATATTGGTTATTAAAATAAAAGCAATTTGTTTCTATAATAGTATCTGACCACAATCCATGCCAATGTACCAGAGGGGATCTGCACATCCATCAGCTGCTTTTATTTTTTAGATCCTCGGGATACGAAACTGAATTATAAAACCAAAATTTGCTGCAGTATGGCCAAAAAAATTGTTTCCTCTGTATAAAAGAACTTATGGTTTGTTTAATTCTTATTTAATGAACCGAAAACGAACAGAGTCTATTAAAAAATCAGCTAGTGACTGCGAGTTTTTTTATGAGAACTTTCCATGAAGCGGTGAAAGTCCAGCCAGCAACCTTAGTATGATAATCTAACTATTCAAAACAGAATTTATTCCTTCATTAAATGCACACTTAAGGCCTTTATTCACTAACATTGGCTCTCAATCATTTTTGCATAATAACTTTTAATATATTATGGAAAAAGTATAAGGTTTCTGATTTCTGGAATGAAATGTCACAATTGATGTTTGCATAATAGCTTTTAATACATTATGGAAAAGGTATAAGGTTTCTGATTCCTGGTATGAAATGTCACAATTGAGAATCTACTGAACAAAAAAGATAATACCAAAGCACGGGGAGCAAGTTTCTGAATATAAGTTTTGTGAGACTTATTTGGAGCTGGTTACACGTGTGCAATGAGAACAGCGAATTTTTAAAATTTCTAGACTTTTTTTTTTTTATATATATATATATATATATATATATATATATATATATATATATAAGGGAAAGCGACATTTAAAAAAAAAATCCGTTTATGATCACCACGTCAGATTTTCCATCGAACTGCTGATTTATTTATTCGTTGTTATGAGAGTACAAAACTGAGAATCAATTAAAAATCTGTTGGTGATTGAGATGGAGTGGAGGCGGAGAAACTAAGCAATCGAATAAATGGTGAGATTTAACAATCATTTAGAGCGATACCCAAACTATGCAAGTGGAGTGATCTAGCAGCTTCACAGTTACATGGTTAACGTAGCTCATTTTTGTTTCCTGAAGTACCAAACATTTGTGGTGGTTAACCGTAGTTTTATGGAGTATATTTCATTCGCAAACTGTACAAAAATTGTTGTATAAAACATTAAAAATTTAGAATAGATTATTATATCAATTTACGGCAGCCGTAGTTTGTTTGATCACAATCTTCATGTTATCGCCACATTCTGATAGTTACGAATACAACAAACAGATGTGAACACGGTTCGTAACTTTAGTATTTGAAGATAATTTGATTTAATGAAAATAATTTGTCGATCCTCTGTTGTAAAAAATTAACATATTTGCACCTAAACAATGTAATAGGTATAATAATTTAAAAGTCTGCCGTAAATGACGGGCATCATCAATGGTGATAGAAGGAAATTGTTTTGGAAAAGTTTCTAAGGATGAACGAATAACGATTAATTATTATATTATTTATTAATATTTTTCTTGACATTACTAAACTTTCTCTGATTAGATTTTGGAGTATTAGGTTAGGATGATTATAAATAACGGCATTTGATTTTATTTGAGGGATAGTTTTGTTGTTATAAAAAAGTTTCTAAGTGAAGTGTAATTTCAATAATGAATTACTAACTTTTATTTGACTGATATATTTGGCGAATACCTACGTTTAGCGTAAACTTTCTCTGGAATTTAATAAACTTCTGTGTTTGTTAACTTCAGTAAAAAAATTTTAGTTTATGTTGTCACTTGGTTTCAGTGACTGCTACAGAGAATACAGTGTTAACATTTAATTTAAACGAACATCACATTATATACCTATTTTTATTCTATCTCTGTCCCGCATTATAATTTTTATCTCTGCTATACAATAGACAATTATCTGGAGTCGCAATTACATTATATTTTAACAATGTAAGTGCAAATAAAATCATATTCAATTATTTATTTGTAATTTACATTTCCTTTGAACAGTATAAATGCAAATAAAGTCAATACAGCTATTAAGTTGAATTTTGCTGATTAGCCAAGCAGCGCTGTGGTGGCAGGCAGTGTAACTAATACTTTGTGCCTTATCGAGACTCGCTGAAGGTCCTAGATCTATTGAGGTATGCAGTCTCGAGGCTCAACACATTTTATTGAAGTAGATAAGGTGTAACAGCACATTTTCATGCTTTTCAGAGATAGTTGGTAGTGAATGAAATGTTATCAATTTTAAGAATTTTTAGCAACTTTATAATCATAGCTCGTGTTGCTAAAATTAAATGATACTTAGAAGCGTGGATCTTTATATTTAACTCGTTGTTTCAATTTGCATTGGATCTACTGCATCTAATGACCTTGAAGAGGTGTAAAGACCCCCGAAGTCACACTTATTTAAAAAATGATTTTCTTAAAGTCTCAGGGATTGAAAAGGGTATTTTACATACTCAGCTATCGTCACTTTTGACTGAGATAAATGTCCATATGAGAGAATATCTTTTTTTACCTCATCTCTTTTCGTTGATAGTTGCATTTACTTCACAACATTAGCGTGATAGATTTCAAAAATTTTTAGAAATCGTTAATCAATACATCCTTAGAATTTAAAAAAAAAAAAATAAGAGCCCTCACTTTCTATCCAGAACGATTCATAAATGAAATTTAACTGAAATGACTTCCAACAATGTCGTCAATACCAGCTTCTTGCACAGTGTTTTAACAGAAACATTTGGATCGCAATCCAGTAATTAGATGTGGGGCAGCACTGTAACTCTGTTGCACGTAAATGCGGTGATGGTATTCTACGACGGAGGCTCATTTAAGCTAATTCATAGACGACTTCAAGTATCGTTGTAATGGTTTACTGACCACCTATGAACAAAAACATTATTGGTATTGAAAATAAATATGTAAAATCATAGTTTGCAGAATGTAATATTGGATGGTCCAGTTTTCCAACTACTAGTAGACAGGGATATTAATCACGAGTGCTAGTTGCACAACGTCATTCATCTAGCTCAGCGCTGTTCATCAGATAGTAATCCCCGAGTTTAGTTGGCGGCGTTGTGATTTACGTTGAAGAACTGAATATACATCCCAGCTAAGCATTTCGATGAACAGTGATATTCTGCGTAATGCCTATCAATATTCATGTGTGGCGAAAATCATACGAATATTGCGAACACAGTAACTCTCTATTTGCATACTGCATGAAACTGAACGCCTGGAGTATTTTGTAGCCAAGAAGTAATAGACCGTATAACAGTCGTTACAAATTGCGGATTTTCATATTTCATTTACTTTCGACTGCTTTCAGAAATAGTTTCTACGATCAAAATCTTAAATTGTTCTAGGAAAAAATCATCATTATGTGTCCTTTTTTCTTTCATATAAACATACGTTATTACATACAATATTTTCCATACCGCCTGATTAAATTCATTGTTTGGCCTGAATCGGGGATTTTTACTATAGTGAAATACACAGTTAAATTCACTAACCTCTAAAAAGTATTAACTTACTTCGCAACAGTATGATTTTCAGGGATTTTTAATTTTTTCTAGTTTGTTTGCATACCACATCATATATTTCTGTTAGGTGGCTGTAAATTGTAACTGTAAATATCTTTAAGAAAATTATTTCCAAATAGCTTAACATGAGAGAGTTCGTTTCGTTTTTAGTTTTTTTAACGTTTAGTACAGTGTACGTATTCGCAACTTTCTCCAACTCTTATTTTTGTCATGTACTAGTTTAATACCGTCTTTTTATTTAATACTGTAAATACACAACAGTGTTACAATGCTAATTTTAATAACGTAATAAATAAATTGTTTGGAAATATGTTAAATTAATAATAGTTTTTCCTCTTAAATGAAAAGTCAATACATTATCTCAGTATATTACAATTATTTCCATAATTTCAATACGGTGACGTATTTTGAAAAGTTTACATTAAGTTCATTCCAAGTAGGAGAAATTATAGAATAAATAGCCGATAAACCATTCCAGAAGCAAGTAATAATTTAGTTGTTTCTCTTCGGTTCGGTTCAGATATCTTCGCCTGTTGGAAACACTGGAATCACATGACAACGTCAAATTTCTATATGAGGCACAGGTATCAATTTGTGCATTCCAATATCGCACATACAGTTTAGAATTTATCCGTGTTTAATATAGATGTAGAACAATTGAATATCTTTGTGAGTATTATAGTATGTGTTTATACATCACTTGAATCAGGATACAGTACAGAAATGCAACGCTTTGATCAAAAGTGATCAATGTTGTTATAATTAGCTAGGATTGCATGCATAGATAAAAAGGAGAATGTTGGTGTATTGGAAGAATCTCTTCTCGCGAAGCAGCGTAAGTTTCTTTTGTAGGTTAACAAAAACTTTTTATTCTCCAGGACTGCATATCGCTTCATTTTGTTTCCCTAATACTTGATTTGGTAAACAATTCTCCCAAAATAAAGCCATGGAAAATTCATATTAATGAATCCAGAGGATACTTCTCGAATTATAATCTCTGGGGTCAACGACCAGGTTTGCTGATCTCATCAAAACTGTTAGCTACTGTGAGCTCCAAGGTGGATATGGCCGCCGAATGTTAGCTAAGGTTCCCTGTTCCTTACTGAAAGAGGAAAAGGATTATTTTTTAAAGAGGGTTATCACTTTTGGTGGTAAGAGCTAGATGGTTTACATAGACAGTTACTAACTTGAATCGAATTACATGATTCATAAATAAACTCCAGAACAAAACTCCGAATCCAAACAAAAAGTGTAAAAATCTGTCTTGATATGTCGTATAGACTGCAGTTATTAGCTCTAAGTGGGGAGCAACGGGATGGGTTTGGTATAAAATGAACTAGAAACCGGAAGTTTAATTGCTTATTCGTTATATACCAAAAAGTTATAAGGCTTCCAGGTAAGGGGTATTTCCAGTGTGTGAATTGCTGAATTTCATATAATAACAATTCACACCTTAGATTAGGCGTACAAAATAAGCTCTATTATCGCTCAAATTTTTCAGCAGAAAAACAATAATTTGGCAAGTTAATTTGTCAAAATCTAAAGCTTACCAACAAATTTATTAACATAATTTAAAACTTTGACAAACTTGCTTCGAGTTAGGTAAGGCCAAAAACTGAGTGAATATATTTAACACCACGCCCAAAATCCTCACTAACCCTGCTGAGAATCATCTCCATTGATTAGTAAAGTAAATGTTGTTCGTAGTTTAATATTTATTTGAATAGCCTAATTATTTGTAGAAAATATTGATAGTATGACTTGGCATTTATGGTGTTAATCCTCGATTAAAATGTGATACTTTATAAAATTGGAGAAACTGTGATTTAATTTGTGTATTAATTGAGTGTTATTAACTTTTTTGTATTTTTAATTACTGAGATTTATTCTACCGTTGGTAAACCATAGTAAGGAAGCTAAAACATTTACTTTATTTTCAAGTCTGGCTTTTTATTTCACTGCTACTTCAAATTCTAATTCGATCAAGATCAGGATACATTAGTAATTTCTCAATTTAGACATAATTTTAATCATAGTTATGTTTTTGTTGATTTGTGAGTAATTTTCCTAAATTTTTCGATTCAGCACAATATCAAAACAATCCATTTTGGTTCAATGTTTTATAATGAAGCAATCATACTTCCTTTAATTCCTAAGCCACCATAACAAACATCTTCTAAATACATTTTTCACAATGTTGTATATTAAACAGTTACTCACCAAGATAACATTATGGTTCTCGCAAATAATATTCCGTGTTTGATAATTTGCTAGACGGAGGTAGGTCTACAGGATATCATGATTTCTCACAACCGCGTTGGTGATATGTCTAACCGCTGTGTTGCTTATGAGCTAGTCTAAGCCAAGAACATATGTGTAACTACAGTATCAAACTGGCCGACATTCTTCACTGGAAAATTACGTGATTTAAACTACATTGTTTTAGTATCTCTGGAACAAGTATGTCACTCTTCTAATATATTTAAGTTGTTAGTGACGATAAATGTGAAGAGAGAATATTTTAGATATGTGGAAAACTTTCTGTATGGGCTGGTACATATTTGCGAAGAATGCCAATTCTACATATTATCACTAAAAACCTGGAACCAATCTAAAATATTATTATTACAACCTTTGTCAATTAAAAGCCTTTAAATAACTTTTGTATGATAAAATATATCAAGAAGCATAAAAAACTTAAAAGACTTACGTCTATTTATCTGATCAAAGTGTTTTGCGATTTCCTGAGCACTTATGTGTAGTTGAGTATGTTACGTTGCTGCTGATTACCTTATTTTCAATCAAACATTTCTTTTGAGACTGTCTTATTCTTTATCACATAGTTAACGTCCATGATAGGAGTGATATATCTTTCAGTATCTAATGTGTTGGTTTTGGAAGGTATCCTGCAGTCACCATTCATTGCTAGGTGATAAATTATGTTAGGTTCGCATTACGTAATCTACAATTTAGAAAATTTATCAGATATTCATCGTATTGCATATAAGATATTATGCTTTTTCCTTTAGATAGAGTGCGATGGGTTTTTCTTTCTGTAACTCATAAGCGTGTTTTGCAATATACGTTTCCTATCACGTTTAATTTTTTTTATAAGATTCGCATGTACTCTGTAAAAGATTCACAAAAATTATTAAGTGAATTCTTTCATATTTTGTAGTGCTCTAGTATGAACTGCGTAGTGTATTTGAAACTTTCTTTCCTGTTATGCTGGATTGAATATTATTTTTACGTGCTAATACTTGGTTCTTTTTTCACGTATATCTTTTGAGGCTTATCCTTCTTGTGTGTTGATGAGTATGTTGTGTTGTTGCTGATTACCTTTTTTACTATATAATATTTCTGTTGAGACTGTGTCATTCATTATAACAAAGTTAACTCCCATAAATTACTTTTCTATATTTGAGTGTTGGAAATTCGTTTAGGTTACTATACCACGTTCAGTATTCTGGACAGTATCGCGAGAAAAATATGGAACTGAGAGCAATTATTGGAAGCTCGATGGGGGCTCTGGCTCATTAGATGCCCCATTCATACTCCTTTCAGCTGCGCCTGGGGCGAGGCTACCCGTGAGACAGCGCTCCCTCGCTAGTGAACTGTCGCACCGGCTCGGCCGCTGTTTTGCTCGGGACATTCGGTTTTATCGCCGATTCCGAGGCCGCCAGCGCATTGTTTGTCAGCAGTAGCGCTCCGCATGCCGCGCTTAATGGTCGGGGTTGGCGACTGAAAATCTGTGCGCGCTGTACTCGCAAAGAGAAATGAATGGTCCCGTTCAAACTCTTTGACATCCCTCTACCAGTTTAATTTCAATTGTATTTTTCACTGACACACGTTTATTTAATAGAGCGCTAAACATTCCTGGCCATTAATACAGTAGTATTCACTAAGTTTTCTTGAGAAATCAAAATGCAACGCGATGACGTTTCTATTATTACTTCGCATGACTATAGAAGAGCACCAAAGAGTGTCATTTGATGATTATATTTTCAGAACGATTTACATTTATTTTGGTTACATCCAAAGTGCATGGCTAATGTTGTTCATAGCAAACTGCACGTAATCATGTGTGTTATTCACCTTTTCATACAGTGCATCATCAAGTACAAGCACAGGATATGCTAGACAATTATAGGGTGGTGGTGCATTGTGATTGTTGTAAAATGCAAAATACAGTTTCTTTTTGATGAACGTAATTATTTCACCTAGCAACTGAACTTTTAGCTGGCACAGCGAT
Source organism: Vandiemenella viatica (assembly GCA_031002005.1). Taxonomy (NCBI): domain Eukaryota; kingdom Metazoa; phylum Arthropoda; class Insecta; order Orthoptera; family Morabidae; genus Vandiemenella; species Vandiemenella viatica. The sequence continues at coordinate 272,722,958 of JARYHS010013630.1, forward strand.
TCAGAAAACCTTTTCAGATCTAAGTCCAACAGTGAGAGCATAGGATCGTTTTTTTTTTTGTTTTTTTTTTTTCCTTTTCACAGTTAGAAGGACTGCACACTGTCGCTTGTTGTTTCAGGGAAATATGGTTCATTCCACAGATCATTTTTAAGGGTATCAACATCTAAATTATTCATAGGTAATGTTGTACGCTGTTTTGCGGGCCACATATTGACAACGTTGTAGGGTCTTGCAGCTGTAAATAGGCGTGCAAACAGGAAAAATTCTTTAGTTACAAACAGTTAAAATATGGGACGGTGCTTTATAAACAAGCTCATCAATAAGATCTCATTAGGTCACATACACCTACATAGCAATTTTATAATCCTGATACTACTTTAGGAAAACGGTTAACACTTGGATAGTCAGATATGAACCTACTAGATGCGACCTGTAAGAAACATGTTATAGTTTATGCACATTGCGCCAGTAACACCAAAGAATTTGTTCTTCTGGCAGAGAGGGCTTTGAGAAGAATAAAGCAAAATACGCTAAGGATAGCCAACGAGGTGCAATATTCTTGGCTAACAGTATGATTCGTTCAAAGCTGCAACCGGAAGCTGCAACCGGAAGCTAGTAATAAAAATAAGCTGCAGAAGAGTGATATTATACCTTTTTTCTGTTTACTGGCTTGCCAGCAGCTAGCACTCGCGCTGGCGGTATCGCGAACATCGCAAAAGCTGTCAGAGTGGAAACGCAGTAGGATGAAAGTATACGTATTTCACAACGAATCAATGGAGTCATTTGCAACAAAGTAGGGAAAAGGACAAATAGGGTATGAAGAAAAATAATAATCGGTTACACCGCTAATGGGTGAGGAGAAACGCATGTAGACAAAGGTTATAAGAAAGTATACCACTACTTGTTCATGTTACATTCTTGTGAGATACATACTGTAATGCGATTGTTGATCACAAATGTATAATTATCATCTTGGATAGCAGTGAGTGTGGTAGCTCACAGTTAAAGGAAGATGTGCTTAAGTATTTTGACCGTAAGGTAATTACAACCACCATTAGAAATGCAACAGTACACTGCAAGGAATTGTATACTGTACAATGTGGAGCGACATCAGATATTTTGGCACACATGTCAGTGGACATTTGCATTTAAATTTTCTGTATAAAAAATGCTTCAAATCACTCTATCTTATATCTAATACCACACACACCTATTCGTTAGTCTTTGCTTTACTGGTAACAGTTCAATCCTGATTGTGGATATTTTTCAGCTTCAGATCTGTGTTAAGGAGTGTATGTAACCGGCTTTGCAAACTCTCAAGCGCAGAAAACGATTACAAATATAGACTACTCCAAATGTAAATTTTATTATTTGAAAACAAGATGAACTATATATCCACAGGTTCCTACGCTTTTGACTACTTAGAAAATTATTTAAGTTAACAGTTCACTAAGGAGTGAGATACAGACACTGATGGAATTAAATTTCACAAAACCAAAACATCAAAACAGTTTAAGGAATTACAACGCCTATATGCTACCATCAGTTTATCAAATATTTCCTACCTGCACAAATAACTCGCAAAGGAATATACTCTGAAAAATACACACGATTTCCTTAACATTTCTTGCGGATATTTTACAGAGTCAGAATGTAATTTTACATTCGTCGAGATACTCACCACGTAAATATAACTATACATTAATAGCTAGACGCTTACTGTTTCGTAATAGGCCGCGCTCACCTATGCTCGATACATTCACCCCGGGGTGGTCTCGGTAGCGTTTGGGCTAGAGTACTGCCTCTGTGTGCCGAGGGTTATCGATTCGAGTCCGGCCGTGGGCACGGGTGTATAAGTGTTGTGTATGTTAATGTCATGTCCGTCCTGTGGTTTTTATAATTATTTGGAAACAATATATACCAAAGAAATCGCTAACAATGAATGATTCGTAATCACTATTGAGATGGCTATATATTAAAAGTAGCTGAAAGCCATTTTTAAAAGTTCATAGTGTCTTGTAAGCAGAACTTAAACAGAACCGTCAAAATATTAACTGTATTGGAATTCCTATTACTATTGTGTTGTATCATTCCAGGTAGCATCTTAAGATTTAAAACATTTTATGTGCAAAGATGAAAACTTTAATGTGCACATATGTATTTCAGAAAAAAACTTAGTATATTTATATATATTTTAAGTGAAAGGAAGTGAAATCGTGGGGTCGTCTTCAAGTGGGGACTTATACGCATTATTCTTGGGCATGAGTGAAAATTTTTCCGTCTACGTAAATAGTAATCCCAATTAAACCAACGACTGAGTGCGTATGATAAGATTGATATATTAAATTTTATCACACCGTCAAGTTAACGAAGACGTTTATTATTCACATATGAGTCGAACCTTCAAGGCCAAACAGATCTCAATTTTTCAAACACGATCACTGCGTTTACTGAAAATATCTCAGTTGGTAATTCCTCTGAATGAAATTCATTTTCAGTACCACGGGTAGCAAACAGTTCAACTGTTTGTCAAAATTCTCTTCCAGATGCTCAGGTGAAATCGGTTGCAGATGTTCGCCAGATCCTAAGAAGAATATACTGGAATGTATAGATTTTAAAATTAAAAAATGGATGGTAGCTTCCTCTAAAGAATTGGTTGCCTCATAGTAGAGGTAAATGCACTATGCCATGAATACCGATCATTACCATATGTTAGAACTACTGATGCTTTCACATTTCTCATACGTTTATAATATTACTAGTGCTATTGCTTCATTTTTGAAGGATTGCCTTACAATCGATGTCCTCATAGGATGACGTATATGGCTGTAATACATCCCCTGAATAGCTGCGGCCGATTCGTGTTGTTCTGTCTGTGTTTCGGCGTGCTGCCTGGTTGTAGCACCCATTCCAGCACATCAAGGCCATGTCGGCAGCGTCTGTGTTGGCAGGGTCTTTGTTTCCGACCAGGGTAGTCCAGCCGCCCGCCACCTGAATGAAGTTGTCAGACGGAGGAGAGGCAAACAACGGCGAGCTACCGCGTTTGTGTTACTGCCGTTTCCAGCGCGAACAGTGGCAAGAACCAACGTAGGACGAAGTACGGAAACACAGAGAGGAGAAACATGCGGACAAATATGTATCTGATATTTCTCCCCAGACGCACAACATCAACGAACTGTACGCAAATATCAGTTTCAATATTCTGTAGGCGATAATTCGTAGAATTGGTAGAATTTAAACTATAATGTGAACTTTAATTATAATTGCGTAATCAATTGAAAGAAACATGTACCTTTTAAGATAATTCTACTAGCTGCACTCGAAAAAGATAATTAAATATTTCGAAGATTATTTCGCAAGTTTTCCCCCCCTTTAAAAAAAAAAAAAAAAAAAAAAAAAAAAAAAAAAAAAAAAAAAAAAAAAAAGAACTCTAAACGTTACTTTCTGTTTGCTGGCACTCAAACCATAGAAAATATTTTTGATCCAGTATGCAGTGAGTTGTCATTTCAGTAAGTTGTTAGACTTTTCAATACATGGAAAATATAACCTAAGATTTTCTAAATAAATCTGATTCGAAAGTCCTTTATTGACATTTTTTTACAACTTTAAATTTCAATTATTTATAAGCCATCTACCACGATCAGAAAACAAAACGACAAAAATTATTATTTCTTAAAATCAGCTTAGCGTAATTGATTTATTTGTCTCTATTCAAATAACTACCGTTCAATACTGGCAAAATGGAGTTTTTAGTGATATAGAAATACCTGTCAGACACCCAAATATGGTAAGCTGTTGGCTCTTAGATGGGTACATCAAAGTTAATTTCATTGTTTTTTACTGCTTCATGGCTTTACGCCTCGTCGACGGCGAGGTCATAAGAGGCGGGAAAGGACTGGGTCTGGGACTTTGTAATTTTTTTTTTTTTTTTTTTTTATTTTTATTTTTTTACTTTCGGCTTTACGCCTTGTCGACGTCGAAGTCATTACAGGAACTAGGAACGGGAAGGAATTAGGCCATGGCCTTTTTGAAGGAAGCATCCCGGCGTTCGCCTGGAGTGATTTGGTGAAACCATGGAAAAACCAAATCTGGATGCTCGGACGGGTATTCGAACGAGGGCGGAACGTTACCGCTAATCCACCATCTTGGTCGAGTCACTAATATAAATGAAATAAAGTATTCCTTTTTTTTATATATCTGTTGCTCCTCAGCAATTGACGGAGAACAGCGTTTATGAGAAAAGATTGACTTCTGGCTTGTTCTATTACTATGTTCCACCCACCCCGCTCGGTGAAAAATGCGTCTTCCAGAAGGACACCAACAAAACAGAAAACGTTGCGAACTTCGTTAACCAACGTTTTTACACCGACTAATCAATGTTAATTCCATAATTTTCGGCAGATCTTATGTTGCAGCGTATGTCATAAACATCGTAGTGTTTCAAGGAACAACACCTGTACTATATCATTAGATTATCTTGTTTCTGCCCTCAGATAGTATGTCATACCTCATCGATCGCAAGAAAATAAGATGTATTTTGGAGTATAAAATCTTAGCCGGTCATTGCATGAAGAGGAACACCTGGACGTACTGTTACAAAATGTCTTTAAATTTGAGATTATAGATTAGGCAGGCAGGTACGGAACTACAGGGACACTGTAAACGAATGTAATAATTTTGAATGCGTTTATACTGTACAAAGTGGATTAAATTCTTGTTGGTGCAAATGAAGGATGCAGTGTATTTGCTCGCAATTCCCCACTGTGCCCGGATGAAACTAAATAACTAGGTGACTACGTCGCGGTAGCTATAATGCTCTGGTGTGGCATTCGGGAGGATGTGACTCCAGGGGAATGTCTTGTAGCTCCTTCAGAAGACTATGGCCGAATTTCGGAATTAGTAACAACAAATTTCAATTAACATTAATTGAACTACTTTATTTTATGACTTTACCTAGGCCTTGCGACCTTGTTAAATTATCTATAGAAGACATTGTGACTTGATATGACAGTGTGATATGTCGAAGCACAATGACAGTACGTCCATGTCATTTTACAGCTACAATTCAGATATCATATCCGGGACAATTCTAGATACGGACCGAGCGTGGTGGTGTAACGGATAGCGTTCTGGCCTCGCATTCGGGAGGACGGCGGTTCGAATCCCCGTCCGGGCATCCAGATTTGGGTTTTCCATGGTTTCCCCAAATCACTCCAGGTGAATGCCGGGATGCTTCCTTCAAAAGGCCATGGCCGAATTCCTTCCCATTCCTTGCCCCCCATCCTTTCCCGTCTCTAAAGACCACGTTGTTAAAAAGGGACGTTAAACTGTTAAAAAAAAAAAAAAATCTAGATACGGGACTGTTGTTATGGTAAAGAAAGATGTTAATTGCCATTATTGTATCAACCGCTGTCTATAAAGTGAGGCCACGAGAAACAACAGGAAATGCGCCGCCATCTTCTCAGAGCGTTTAAACTCAATGAATACTGTCGTAAGAGCCGTTAAATGTATTCGACAGACTGCTCGTAAAATGAGACGGTCGTAAAGAGCCCGCGGCCAAAGCGAATTAGTGACTACCCTTCCGTGCCCTTTCCCATCACAGCACTGACGACTTGTTGCCAACGAGAAGGAGAAGAGCTGGCGGACAATTTACCTGCTCTAATTCACACAGTTACGACTTGAGTACGTTAAACAGTGGAATTACACTATGCAGACTTTTCTTACCGTATTGGGATGGTAGCAAAACAGCTTTTTCTGACAGGCGACTGCTAATATTACGTTACACTTGACAAACTAGTCCCCTAAATTAAAGGAGATTTATTAGAGTTACGAGAAGGAAGAAAAAAGTGTAGTTCTGGTGTTAATTTCAAAAAATTCCCTTCCCTGTCCCTGGGATTCAAAAGTTTAACACAAGATTTTAACTAGTTAACTCTGATTAAGAGCCATAACGATAATCGTAAGATTATCACCGTTCTTAGCAGGATACTTCCAGAGTCAATTGCTAAAAAAAAAAAAAAAAAAAAAAAAAAAAACCCTTATACAAAGCTGCCTGCTCAATATGCTTAATGTTTTAATCTTTATGCTAGTATTTTGTTTTAGAAAACTCAACTTTTTTGGGGGCCTTACAGCTTGTCGGAAGTAGGTCATTACACACAAAATTGTTGATCAGCAAAATCTGCTGACGTTTAATTTAAAAAATGATTTCGAAAAATCTATAAATACAACAGTTTGATTCAAATCAAGTTCTATGTACCATGTACAAAGGTTACCACTCATCTGGTAGTCACGGAGACTTATAATTTCAATTGTGCTTTCTTTCACTTTTTTGTGCGACCAGCGTCTAGTACTACAAAGTGAAGTAAGATTGTGTAGGAATCAAGAATAATGAACCATCTTGTAGGTGAGTTTGTCTGCGGAAGGACTAAGGAGAGAGGAAAACTCATTATTCCAAAGCACTTAATTAATGACGGTATCCACATCAAAGCGAAAGCCATGTGTGCTTAAAAGTTTATGAATACTCGATACCACAGAAAAGATAAATTACATAACTTGATTTTCAATAACAGACTAAACTAAATTTACATATAAATTCAATTTAATGTTATTTGGCGTCAGTAAATAACTTTTTCGATGTTGGAATAAACGTATCGTCGTTTAACTGCATATATGTTTGCTGTACTTACAGCTTTCAAACGAGATCGTAATATAGCAAATTATGTACACATACAAAAACACACAAATTTCTTTTTGGTCTGTGCCATTGAAGCATTGATTTGTGTCAAATATTTATCTTTTCAAAACTCTGCTTGCCTGCTGGTGAAGATGTTCGTTTGCTACTAACCACTGAAAGAATCACCAAAAATTACAGTGACAGTAGCCCTTCCCGTAACAATTTCCTAAAAGGTTTTAAGGAAATATATTGTTTAAGAGGAGTATTAATTAATTGTATTTCAGGTCGCCCACTTTATTTTATATTCGTTTTCAACAGGGAACATGTGAGAACTTTTAAAGAAGGGATATTGCTTTGAGCATGTTAGAAATGTATCTCTTAAATATTAACCAGTATTTAAGAGGTCTATGGTGGTTTTTCTTTTTAAGTGCTCGTTTTACCCACTTGTTTTATTTTCGAAGGATTTGTGATAGAGCTCAACAGAATATTGTGAAGAAATGGCAGAATACCATTTACTTAGTCACCTATATTCGTATTAATCTGATTTTCACAATAGTTATCACTCTAAATGCACCTTGGATCTGATAGATACAATTATTAGAATTGCGCCATTATATAGCTAGTTGCCATTATCATAGGATAAACGAACCAGGAACTACTGGCAGCCAAACAAACTAATGACTATATCCCCAATCAACAACAACCACTGTTACGCGTTTACTGTACACTACTTGTACGCTAGAATGTGACCTAGTGACGGACAAATCCCAAAGCTCCGTTAGGGTACCATTTTCATGTCTAAAAATTAACCAGCCGGAAGGGTATAAAAATATTTTTACATACTCTACTACTTTTGTAGATTGTATAGTATTCCCACGTAAAATAGAGTACAATACTATATAATATACTACCCTTGTATAGATTACGTGAGGCTACACCATCTATTCGGACATATTATTAAGTTCGCTCAGGAAAGCATTTTGTTAAAAATATGTAGGTTCATATTTGGATCAACAAGTTCCACTAATTTGCTTACAGGCATAAGTAATTTAAGTTTCGACATATTAAACTCCATAATTGTAGTGCTATGTTTAAAAAAGTAACATGATTTCGTTTGAGCATTTCATCATACTTAAAAAAATATGTTGTTTTGGGCATGTTAGAAACGTATCTGTTGGATATTGACCAGTATTTTAGAGGTTCGTAGCGGTTTTTCCTTTCGGGTGCTGGAAGAGAGACTTAGGTCATCAAGACTTAAGTAGTTTGGGCATTTCAAGAGAATAAATAGTACAATTCTGCCAAAAACATATTTGTAAAAAAGGATAGTGGATAAAAAACCAGTGGGAAGACCAAGAAGAAGATGGACAGACCAACTGAAGGAAGACATAGAGAGAAGAGGCTGGAACTGGGAATATATTACGGACAGATAAACTTTTCTGGATAGGAGACATTGCAAGACGATCGCCTACAACAATCAAGACAGGAACGCAGGAAGACTCGTAAACTACACCCGAGAAACTGGAGATGGTCCCCAAAGATAATGATGATGATTTTTTGTAGACTCACAATAACTTATTCTACGAATGTTCAATGTATCGTCTTAGGTATCGTATTTAATTTAGTAAATACTGAGTAAACGATTTGGAACATGGTGTTACTGGCTTTTGTACGGCCACCGCTATAAGAATTTGCCTGTGCAGGATACGCGGAGTGCGTTTCATTCCTCTCACCTAAAATAGTATACTTTGGGATATCGTTTCTGCGTAGTTTATGAATCTACAAATTTCAGATATATAAAACTTTGTGCAGGCACCCATGCCTCCACAATATGAAATGCCTTTCTAGTTTTACCTCTCCTCAACGTAGAGGTTATTAGAAGCAGGAAATGATTCGGGACAAGGAATGGGGAGTAATTTGGCCATGACATTTTGAAGGGACTTATCTGGTGTGATTATGGGAAACCATGCAAATCCCATATCTCCATGCCTGGATGGGGACTTGAACCAGCGCTCTGTAGAATACCAGGCCGGAGCGTTATCGCTCACCCACCACGCCTGGCGTGAACTGCCCTTCTTGGGTCAAGTGGCAGCTCGAGAGCCTACAGGTGCATGCAACAAGGCAGGTAACGTTGTGCGCCCTCACCTGAGTATTACCGCTGTAAGCAGTCCTCAGGCGTCGTTTAGTCGGCTTTTAAGCCCGCCGGTCACGGCGCTAACAAGTCGATAAACAGCGACCGCCTGCAACCACGGCCAGGCTTAATATTTACGAGCAATTAGCCGGAGGCGAAGGCGGTGGACTATTTGAAGGCTGGCGGAACCGTGAGCAGTCAAACAGGGCGCGCCACATATCAGGCCAACTTAATTAACCTCCGGAGCTCCGGCGCGCGGTAAACACGGAGTGGGGCTTTTGTGTTCCGAGTTTGCCCCGTGTTGTCGGCTAAGCGGAAGTTTCGAAACTTCGTTGACTGCGCCGGCCGAGCGCCTCTGTTTTGCGCGTGTTCGTTTGTTGTTTCAGTTGAGAGTTAAGTGAAGTGGGCTGTGAACAACTCCTCAAGGTATTCGCAGTGCGCGATTAGTGAAACTTATTCAAAAAGAACCACCGCCGGAATATATCGCAGAGAGGCTCAAAGGCGAGAGGTTTATATTTAGACAGTGATTATTTGATTACAAACTTGTTCCAATGCAATCCTGAAAATGGAAAAATTTCTAGTAGTTTTTACCAATCGTCATGGTATTAATAATTGTTTTACAGTCTATCTCACTATGCCAGTTTGCTACTTATTCCTTTTTCCTGCCTGACTCTTCCTAATGAGTCTTTAGTGAGATGCAACAAAAGGCTGATGTCGAATGGTCGGAAATCTAGTTGTGATATGAAGCGTGGTTGTCGCTAAAGAAATTTTATTAATATCTCTAATAGTATACAAAAATTTCAGCCGCTGTTGTTAGGAATTGAAAAGATTAAGATAAAGTCTGAGAAGTGCGGAAGAATTACCAGTGTTGCAACACTGCCAAGGGCTTAGCTGGGATTAGTATCATGGTGGGGCAAAATCAATATTAAAATACTTATTGAAACTAATTCCACTGAAAAAAAAGCTGAAAACACTCAGTTTTGCCACTAGTATGCGGTGGGTTCTGGATAAATTTTGACACAATTCCTTTTTCGATATTATAAGTGAGGATTTTTATCTTTTTATATGTTTCGTTCGATTAAATGAGTTAGGGTGCCAGGCTGGGGCAAGCGCCAAGCGCTCCACCCTGCCGCACCCTAACTACACCCAACCAATCGCCAGTATTAGAGGACAGCTACTGCTTGCTAGATGTAGACGAATAAAATGCAAATTCTGAAAAAGAAACTAAAACGTTTCGAAGTGTATGTGGAAACTACCTTGTGTACAGATCCTGGGGGAATCTCATACAAAATTTCAGCAGGAAATGAAAATCTCCCACTACGCTGCCCCCTGTCCAAAAGCAATTGATACCTTGCCTACGTGTTGCGAATCTACTGTATAAGTGTTAGTCCGAGAGATAGTTCCTGACGACGAAATTGAAGATATCGTGACGGAGCACAGAGTACTCCGTCAAACAGTGGGACCAATCTAGCCAATGTGACACTGATCCCAGTATCTGCGAGGAAGTGGAAGCAGTATGTGTTATTTCGGGGGAAACACTCCGTGTGCAAAAGGCATTCCGGCAGAAGAACCTCAAGAAATAGTAGCTCTAGAAACTCTCACTTTATAATAGCACTAAAATGAATGATTGCTGCAGGGTAAAGTACCAAACATTTGGAATCAGAGTGACATTGAAATCATCAAGGAAGGAGATGGGAAAGACAAAAATTTGTAAAAATCTTATGGACTGCTTAACTTATTGGGCAAATTCAAGAAAAGGTACAGTGAAAGAGGTTACAAAAAAATAGGGAGAATGTAGGGATGAATTCAGACCAATTTGGATTCAGAGTGAGTAGATCAATCAAGGATACAATCAATCAGATCATGCCACTGATTCAGAGTTTAAATCAGAAAACTGAATGGGATTCTCGTCGAAATATCGGAAGCATTTGATAACCTTTAATGAACTTCACTTATTGTACAGCTGAAATAAATCAATTTTTCGCATAATTTGTACAAGACATTTTGATGTTATACTGTAAAAACGGGTGCATTATGATAAGATATTCCGAGCATCCACTGAGAAAAATTTGACTATTAACTGCCCACGCTTGAAAACAAATCATAAACCGATAATTAATTTTGCTATAACTCTTGACCTCACACTGCTGCCGCAATTGGAAAATCAGTACTCGATCATTTAAACTGCAGTCCTAATTTTTCATTATGTGACTAAGTTTTTTTTGGTCCTCTTCAATGGAATGTAATAGTTTAGCGAAGTTCGATCGGTGTGCAACTGACTGCGTAAATCAAAATATGGAAGAATTAGTATACAATATTGTAACCTATAAAAGAAAATGTTTTTTGTTTCGACTAAAAGAATTTTCAATGGAATCTAGATACTATTGCACGGAGCCTCATATGTGTATCAGATACAAATAAAATATATTCTGATAACTGGGTATATAATTCCATCATGAAAGTTTTGCTGCCCATACCCAGTGCCTTCAAGACTGCAAGAACTAATAGATACCAAAACCTCCTAGTATTTCACCGAGACAAAACTGAGAATGGTTGCTTTTCAAAACATACTTTCGGGGTATCGACTTCACATTCCCACAGTGCATCGTATGGTCAGAAAGACTTCAAAGCTGTTGTCAGGCTGCGATAAGTGAAACCGCGATTCTCCGTCCTGCCTGGCGCCGTGTAGGTCTTCCGCCGCAGTGGCTGGAGTTCCCTTGAACCGTAAAGGAGCAGCAAACGCCTCATCCATAGTAATGGCTTCATTCGCCAGGCCTCTCGCTTGCACGTGCTAATAAATTGCATTCTTAATCGGGGGCTCGTATTAACTCCTGGTCCGGAAAACACTTGCGGCCCCGCTGCTGATGCGGCCAGAATCCAAATTGGTTCTTCAGCTGCGTGCGTAGCAGAGGGCATGTTCCAGCCCTTGTCGCTCGTTCCCACAAACACATAATTTTAGCGCCGCAGAAACTTGTTACATTGAAATTTTTTAATACATGCCACGTAATGAAATTGCTTTTAGAGTCCCTACATCTACATACTCACTAATACGTAGTTAGCGCAAAAAATAATTTTGCTCAACTTTCGAACAACTCCGATCTTCTGACGCAAAAAATCAGGGTAATTTTACAGATTTTTAGTAAATACCTTTTTGATCTTCAGCTATTTTCTACACTAATTTCTCATTACCAAAATTAATACATGAACGAGTCTTTATCTTAATTGAATTAATTGATAACCATTCTACCGCAGGTTAAACTAATGAATATTAGTTACTAATAGTTTAATTAATCAAAGGAGACGGCTTTAGGCAATATAAATTACAAGGAAAGGGAAAATGACTCATCACTCACCAAAGTTGAAGGCAGCGACGGAAGAAGCTTATATATGACGAACACAAAAAAACACAATATTTCGGTCTTAAACCTTCTTCATGTTAAAGAGAATGCGTCATATGGTTCGGGAGGTGTGCACACACCGAAGTATCCTACATGACAGTGGATTATCAATATGACGGTGGGACCAATATGTTATATACAAATATGTATATCGCAGACAGTGATAGAAGTAGTAATATATCGAAAGTTTACAGAATGGAAAGACGAAAACAAAAATTGGGGAAATAAATATAGATATATAAATTTTAAAAAAACAACAACATGTAGTTAGTTAAATGACAATAATGCTAATACTGAGTGATGCGTCAAAGGAAGGAATTTTATCGGTGGTTGAGGCTGGGTCGGTGCCTGGTATCTAGGATATTTTGGTAAGCAAGTTCCCATCTCCGACGTTCGGAGGCTGCGGTGGTTTCGGGGAAAACTCTGATTGCTGTCATGGTGGAACATTCATTGAAGTTGTTGGAATTGTGGTAGTTAGCACGTTCTGGTATTGGCAGATATAAACTGCGGGTGTGGACTGTTGGTCCGTGGCCATTCATTATGGTCGAAAGTTGTTGTGTAGTCATGCCTGTATAGGAACTTGGCAGCAAATTAGCTGGTATATGATGTGTGTTGTGGAGCACGTGGCATGTACATTGAATACATTCTACGTTACAAAATTACATTTATTCTTCTATTCTTATTTTTGCTATTTTGTTCTACGATACAACGATGATTCACCAGTTTTGCGTTTCAAAACTATGGGCAAATAAATTGATTTCACAACCATAAACTGAGTTACACATGTTTCAGCAAGTACCAATTTTTTATTTCCTCTCTGTTTCACTGACAAAAGACTGGAGCTGCCTTACTTCATTGGTTTTGTAAAAAAGAGAATCATAATTAAATCTTAAAAAAAAAAAAAATCTGCAACTTGAGAAAATGCTTCCACTTGGAAGTTGTAACGTAAGACCCTGTTATAGGGTTATGTGGTAGAAACAAATATCCTTACCTAGAGTGCAATGAGGATATTCAATTATTAATTGTTCTATGTGGACCGCCAACCTCCAATAGGAGAAGGCGACTTAAGAAGAATAGTTGTTCTTAGTGCAGAATCTCTCAAGAATACATGTACACCAGGTAAAAAATGAGGTTTTATTTATATCGAAGTGAAACTTCTTTGGGCGCGGCAGGAGAAATATATTATGAATACGCGTTACTCTACAAATGGACATGCGTCGCAATGTTCTGCGTTGCGCACTTAAATGTTAAAACTAGAATTGCTTTAATACTGGATGAACGTCACATGACGAATTCCGGTAGCAATTTACATCCAGAGTACTCGCCATTATTACACAGTGAGACATGCACCAGTATTTTTAATTGCTTTTTTTGTTTATTAGTTTCTATTTGTTTATATATAATCATTAGACGTGGATGGTTTCATTACAATTATCTGGTCGCTGTTACAATAAAAAAAGAAATATGGAATCAGTGAATGTATTAATAATTAATGCGGGTGCGATATAAGCTTTCATTTTCAGGCAGAAATGTTAGCATTCGTCTTTACAACAGAAGGGATGTGTTAAATAATCTTTTTAAAAAATTAGTTTAATTATGAACCACAAATCTGGGTTCAACTTGCTATTTTTTTGACGGCTTAGAAGCTAGTTATTGACGAAAATTGATTCTAAGAATGGTGTCAGATAATTTTCTCCATAATGTTCTTGATATAAAAGCTCTAAATATCAAATATGAACTAAAGCTAAATGCTATAATCTAGTGAGATGTGCTTCAAATTTTTAATGATTTCCATTTGTTTACGAGAATAGCTTGGAAAAGTTCCGATGTACAAATGAATACACTATCATCGTTCGTTCACTCGAGTGCGAAAGAAACGTCAAAAAATTACACGAAAAACACACAGAAAAATTTATAGAAGTTTCACGTTTTGTTTTGTTTTATAAATCTTTTTCGACAACTATAGAGTCTTACGAAGTTTATTAGAGTACCGACCCTTTTCAAGGAAAAATAAAGCCCCTATGAATTATTTTATGTTTTCGTCGGCCTATCCGTCCGTCTTTTAAACCTTCATGACTTATCAACGCTGTTTAACTTGCAATTGTGTTTTACTTCACTTGTTACTGCCTTAATTCAATTATAACATAAAATTGTAATTAATAATCTGGTTTGAAAATAATTAGAGGGTATTCTCTTTTAGATAATTTTCATGGTTATCAATCCAATGCGGGAAACCCGACTATTTTAATCTTAATTTTTCTTTCTTTAAAACTATTTCAGAAAGCCTCTTCCAAAAAATCATACAAATACCATTTCCCCTTATTTCTGAAACTGCAAATCAGAAAATACCAAAACAAAATTATCATGATGTGTAATCTGCTAAAGCTAACAAGAAAACTATGGCAATATTTCTGGAATTTATGTAAATGACTGATTTTAACTAATTTTTTCTTCAGTATATTGTTTTCGGCAAATAATCGTATGATTAACTTGATGGAGAATCTCATGAAAAGGATGATAAATATATTGTGCAAAAAAAAAAAAAAAAGATTTTAAAAAAGTTTATAATGAACCTAATATTTTTTCAACTTTTTTGTTTAACATCTTAAAACGCAATTTATCAAAAAATAGAATGAATTCGTTATCCAATGTAAAAAAAGAAAGAAGACAGTTTGTGTAGGGGCACTCAATGCGAGAGAGTAACTCACACTTGACAGTAGTAGTATGTTCGGTTACTGTCAAAGGAAATACGAACACAATTCTTAATTTCAACCTGTGACCAGACTCGAAGCGGCGACTTTTAGGAGGTCATAATAGCTCCCTAGTCCTTACGCTGCTGGGGCCGGAAGCAAGTAAATTACGAGTAAATTTCAGATAGTACTTTGGGATGAGTTCGGTAGAAATACGCACGATGAATTTCAGATTTTTACTATGTTTAAAATATAGACACAGTTAGAAGTGAATTTGCTTTCAACGTTCAGTTGCATAGGGGGATAGCTGACAAACTTTTAAATCATGAAGTTGCTTTTACAGGACGTAGTTATCGTACCAGTTTTGAATTTGAGAAATGATTAACCATTACTCTAAGTAGGATTTTTCGCCTATTTTAGAAAACATATACCATTTAAAAGAACTTTTTTAGATTCCCATTTACTACAATTATCCAGTTTCGTTCTTACTCTACACTTTTATTTTAGTCTTAAGTTCAAAGAAATCACGAGCAGGCAAAGATATTCGTGAATTCGAGACGAACAGCCAAATGTTAGACTCTAGTTCTGTTCCTACGTTATCGTCACTTTGAATTGTTCTCTTCTGCCTCACACATTTCTCATTGCTCTCAAGTTTCACGCACGAAAACGTGTGCCAGTGAAGTCGTTAAAAGCGCCGTATATTAAAACAGCAGATTTAAACTTTATGATGCAGATAAAGTCCTCAGTTTTAATGTTGCATAATTAGGCGTCTAGCATGGCGTAATTAAGAGCGCCAAGCGGCGCCAAGATGTCGCTCCTCTCCATAACCCTCAGAAACTAACTCTTAGAAGTATTACACTCTCATTCACATACTGGCACATACAGAAATGAATTGCAGTTCGCGTTAGCAAGCAAGACGGAGTAACAGACCTCTATAATTTCCGGCCAGTTCCATTACCTTTAATGAGAAACCACGAGTTAAACGTGCTTTGATGTAGTCTTAAACGACTTTCTTCATTTCATAGCTGCAACCTGAGTTTTCAGCTTTCTGTTTTAAAATAAGATATCTGAATTTTACAATGGTTATTAAATTTTTTATCGGGAGCAGCAGAGTTTTACAATGGAGAAATGTTGACTAATAACAAATGAAGTTTGGTGTAGATGTTATTAGTATTCCAGCAATTGGCTTCATTATATGTGGCTCACACACCAGCTTCATGGAAAAGCGATCAGATTGGTTTATTTGATTCGCAAGAATACGTCTTCTAGATTGCTAAGATCATAAGAACCCACCTCGTTGGCGAAGGTCGCTCAATGGTGTTGACTGCTAATCAACAAGGGAATTGCTGGAAAAAAAATCTCCATTTTTAAATTAGTCTGCATGAAGCTGAGGTGGCAGTCCACAAATTTTAATCTCCGAAATTAAATGGCAAACACTTTTGCTAAACCCTAAACCTCTAAATAGTGGGATAGAGTGAAGGATATTGACACTGTTTATAATAATTCGTCTGTCGGATGGGGATGTCAAAATTGTCAGCCATTCGGAAAAGAACTCTTGTATGAGTCAGTATTGGGTTTGACCGTCTCCGTTTCTTCACCTTACAGACAAAACGCAAATAACACACTGCTTTGAATACGCGTGCTCTGTCGGAGTTATCCTCACATGAAGTAACCACATACTGGGGAAGGCAACGGGGAAATCGCAATTTTTCGTCTCTCCCCTAGATACAAACTCACCTGCTTTCGAGTTGAAGATTAGATGCTGATAATTAATCTCAGTTACTAAACTTTGGTTTTACAACCTGTATTTCTTATTTTGTATGCATATGGATATTTGAATACGTATGTTGAATGTTGCCCTCGTAAAATGTTCAAATAATGAACAGAGTTGGTAAACCACGTTTTAAACGATAGCAGAAAATATCATGTGATACTAGGGATAAAAGTATGCATCAGTTGGACGAATTGCTACGCGTATTCACTGAGGGCATATGAGACTGTTACTGGTGATTTGTCCCTCGGTCCATAAGCCCTTACTGCAGCCACACTGCAAAGTGGTTTTCGGTTTATCAGTGGAATTATTAATCTTGTTCCATCCAGCTAACCAAACATTTGTATTGCGCATTAGAAATAACCACTCAGAGTCAACATATAAACGAAGTCCTTAATTGTTCTAAAATGTGATATCACAATTAGTCCATAGAGGACTTACAGAGGAGATGTATCTGAACATGGAGTATATGTTACAAAAAAATCTTTGCTGTAAGTATTTGGAGGCCGGTGAAACCAATATTTCTTTCTTCCTTTTTAGATTTTTTTCTTGTTGTGTGTTATTTTCTTTTTTCCAGCTTCATGTAAAAAAATACTGAACAAAGTTTTGCAGTAGTTATGCATTGTTCGAAAGTTCAGAGTTTGTCTTAAAATCTAAGATTCGTGTATTCATGCATCGTCATCTGCCAGCGGAGCAATAATTTATTATGACCACTGGATTTTTTAGGTATTAAAACTATTTTACTGTTTTCGATGATATAGTTTAAAAGCTACCGCGCATAGGGAGGAAGCCGAAAATTGAATTCTGTTCTTAAACTGAGAGAGACATATTTTTTTCATCAATGCTGGCCTTTCCTGAAAATAATAGGAGATCAAATTATAAAATTAAATAAAATTCAATTACATTTTCACTTCTAGCAAGAATAAACTAATTACATTTTTCTGTAGCTCACCAAGAACTAGCACTACGTATGAGGTAGATATTTGAATAAATGTGTTACAATTGTTTAGTTTCAATGATTCATTAATAGATCTGATCTTCATGGACAATTTCACTGGAAAAAGATATCAGCACAATATGAAACGGCTCATTTTCGCTAATATTTCACTATATAACAGCCACTAAACAAAATGTTAAAATTAACTTCTTCTTTCCTTTAAAAGCCTTTCATAAGTACTAAAACTTTTCTATCATTATTCATCCAGTTAGTATTCGTATAAAGTGTGATTAGTATTTTTTTTAAGGAAGTAAAAATTAATTCTGCATTAAACGGACTATCCTGCATGTCTGTTCGTTTGGACCAACTAGGACCACGTTAAGTCTTTGTTTTTTGTTTTTGGCTTTAATCTGCTGTGTCTGTGTACACAGGGTTGCTAGTCCTAGATATTTGTTTATATACAACGGCTTATTAAATTTGAAATTTTTAATGTATTATATCGAGAAATGTTTACTGTTCATGTTTCCAATAAATTGGTTTCATAATTTAGGGGAGTTTGTTTCACTAGTTTACGAGATTTGTTTGAAACTTGTCAGTTGCTTGCTATCCTTGCTTATCTCAGTAGACCACGCTACGTGATAAGGAGGAAGTTCAGTCTTCAGTTTTTTTTAGCAACATGGTGTGTTAATTTCACCAGGATATTCTTTAAAAATAAAATCTACCACGCGCTTATTATTCACCGTCCAGCCTGAAATAGTACTTGTTCACTCTTTACATGCTTATCACGTATATTACTATTAAAAGGTTTTTTTGTTGTTGAAAAAAACCAGTATCTCCATTTATACCTAACCAAAATCTATAAATGAAGTATCACTTTAAAGATTGCGGTCTCCGCTTTGGTCACATCGCGCTTTAAGAAAGGATTGTTCCGAATTAGACTCTTAAAAGGCAAAAATACCATTATTTCTAAACTTTTTTTTGCCACAAGTCATTTATCATCCTTGATACCAAACCAAAATCGATATATGGGGTACCATCTTAAATACTACGGTCTCACATCACAGTTTAAGAAAGGATTTTTCTCGGAATTTGATCCTTAAAGAGCAAAAACAATAACTATGAAGGTCGCGCGTATGTAACAGTTCAGAGTCAGGTCAATAAGACAACAACAGCACCTATCACAGAGATACTAATTAAACGCTTCATTGGCGTCGACAAGAACAGTGCGTGATGCCGATAGGTAGCAGCACCACATATCAGAGACATATCAATAAACTCAGGGGTTTTTTCTACAAGAAATAGCTTCTCTGGTTATTATTATTATTTTTCTTGGCTGTGACGTAAACAGTTCTGTTTTACTATACAACTCCTATGTAAACATTTTATTCTAGAATTTTTCTTACAAGCTGTAATAGCAGCAATATATGGATATGCTGTGTGTATTTTGTTCAGGTTAGTTGTATTCCGTTAACGTCAGTGACAATGATTTACGCATCCAAAAGTTTTTCTTAATTTTTTCGTGACATGTAAGTATTTTGTTATGCACAGTAATTATTTACACTAAACAAATAAACAATTGCTACAAAGGAGGCGTTTCTTCTTCCATCCTCTTACAAACCGCCAACCTCATCGTATTTTATTCCCACAATTTTCCCATGGGTCATCTAGTTTTATTTATTTCTTATGCATAAATTTCTTAACCATCTAAGCATTAATTTCATGTTAATCATGATGGTGTTTGTAACTAATAGAATGATTGTCGTCAAGAAATCGGTTTGCTAGAATTAGCTATGAATTCATATAATTTGACAATTGTGTAACAGTTCATTTATTTTACAAAGGCATGTTATAAAATATGGAAATGTTTTTATTGTATTGATCGGTAATTCCTTGTGTGCTTTAAAAATCTAGTTTTGCCTTCTCGTCTTGGTTAGATATTTCTTCCCCTTGTTCTATCAAGCAAACGTTAGGTTCCAATCAATCGATGCGACTACACCATAAGAACCAAGTCGAGTCAACGGCGCACTATCTACCATTTGCTCGAAGCAATTCGGATATTTTTGTACCTCAATTTCGTAGGTGTTATTGACGCTACATGTCTCAAATTTCTGTTATGTATAGGTATGAGCAATCTTAACAAACCTACTAAATTTTATTTTGTTAATGTTCTTAGTTTGGATGTTATTTATAGGCATATTAATCACTTTATCACTCAATTTGGTACACATATAATATTTTACCCACATATTATAAGAAAAGTCTAAAACTCGTAAATTTCCATATATCTACTCCTAACGTGAAATCGCTTTCTATCCTAATAAGTTTATGTACCTCTGATTTTGATTGTAGAGTTAGCATAATGAGTTTAACTAATGTGTTAAATTTTACTTCTTTCCTTTCCTTACTTAGGAAGTTGGTGAAATTCAGAATTTTATTTCGACAATGACAACCCGACACCAAAATTCCATTGTACTTCCAGCAATGCTAGAGACAAGCAATTTGGTATACATATATGGTTTCATCCCTAAATCATAATAAAAGTGTATTTCCCCGTAATTATTTAATTACAACTCCGAACACAAAAATTCTGGCAAGTATTTTCTCAGGATAACGTTATATGCCTGAGACTTCTTTAATGCATAGAGATACGCAACTTTAACGAACATATTACTATTCCTATACTTATTCCTATACTTCCTATACTTATTTTGGAAGTTACTCATAATTTACTTATGGTGGCAGTTAAACCAGCCGCAATCTGGGCTACGGCGCACACTAATTGTTTCCAAAGAGTGGGGCATAGTTGGTAAAGTATGTTGATGTTTTCAATTCTGATATGGTCTTATTCACCGATTTTAAAATGGAATTATTACGTTTGAGCGACAATTCAGAATAAGCGATCAACTTACAAAAGGAAATGAGATCCCAGAATTCTTGTAAAAATAGGCCAGGTCTTGTGCTCGCGTAGTGACAAAAAGTTAAGAGATCATCGTCTGATAGAAGTCTACGCTTTACATTGTATATTCACTGTTTATTTAGAGTATTACAAAAAATATTCTGTCTTGGCTATAATTTTTAATGAAATATAAGGCATTATATATACTTCTCAAATTCGACAAAGGAGGAGGGAAATTTTGGCTTTTATGTATTTGTAAATTTGATTTAAGGTATTTATAAAGGTTTACTTAAATATGGCATCCACAATGGCCAAGTTATCAGATTTTTTTTCCTGAATAAAATCTATGACACCGAAACAAAACATTCTGTTTCACAAGGTGAAGTGAATACACACTGAAAAGCGCAGTCGTAGCTTAGAAAAAGATGCCCTAAGTTTTTGTTGTTACACGAGCACGAGACATGGCCTAATTTTACAAGAATTGTTTTTCTGGGATAATGTGCTCATTGTATCTTGATTCGATTATCTGATAATTGTAGATATCAAAGTACTGAAGTGCGTGAAAGGAAGCTTCTTCTCTACTGCAGAGCACGAGTGCTGCAGTACGCGGAAAGAAGATAAATCAGTTTACCCTCGGACCCCACGTGGCGTCGAAAAACTATAACCCCGACGCCCCATCGAGGCTCTTGTCTCGACAACTTAAAAGCGGGGGCCTCAAGAAACTTTAGCAATAAAGATTTAATAAAAATAAAACATGTCAGCCAGCTGAGCTCGTCACTATCAACGGCTT
Source organism: Vandiemenella viatica (assembly GCA_031002005.1). NCBI lineage: Eukaryota > Metazoa > Arthropoda > Insecta > Orthoptera > Morabidae > Vandiemenella > Vandiemenella viatica. The sequence continues at coordinate 272,744,238 of JARYHS010013630.1, forward strand.
TCTTCCACCAAACTGAAAAACAAACAGAGGGAACCATCCTTCGGCTTCAAGCCTTCGCTGACTGAATGATTTGTAGATCTTATAGAAGTTGTTTTTCTTGTGAAGAGTGCCCATAAAGTTGAAAAGAATTTTTATCACAGTTGTAAATGTTATGGTATCTAATAACGCCAGCCTTAAAAAATAATAAAAAATGGGTAGCTTACTCTTATTCAAAGATTCCTTAATCTAGAGATGATTTGTTTTTATAGTATTGTCAAAACAACCGAAACATATATATGGTGAATTGTAAAAATTAAGTTCTAATCTATTATTTATTCAGAAATTAACGTGGAACAAATGTTGTATATACCGATCTCTACAAAACATTACCACTTCTATCTCAGACGATTTACCCATTATTTTCTATAAAATATAATAATCTATCTATATCTATAAAACGAAAAACGGATGTATTGGTCTTATAAAAACTCGGAAACTACGGAGCAGATTTCGAAGGAGTTTTCACCGTTTTGAAGCTTAGAATCTCAATTCAGGTGTTTGGCATGTCTTATATTTCAACGTTAAGTAACGCAGGAGGATTAAAGAAATTCTGAACGTATGATGACAAATCCCAAAGATGGAAGGATTAGATGTTGTATACCGCGCACTAAACACACAACTAAAATGTCTCTGAGCATAGCCTTTAATGAAAGCAATAAGATAACTTTACAATAATAACTATTTTACCCACTAAACCAAACTGGATGTATTCTTTCCTTTAATTCGGGATATTCAATTTTTAAACGCCATAGATAGCCGTAAAAACAACAGAGATTTTCTTTAAGCACGATTCCTGGACAATGTCTCTGGCCATCACCATTAGTCTTCTGTTTACGATAATATTATTCCGGATTCACTTTTGATATTTGTATAAAAGGCTGAATCTGTGGAGTTAAAGTATCTGGCGTTTCGAGCAAAGAGTATATCCATTCACTTCGTAATTGAATGAAATGTGACTTTCTAACATAATCTAGCGTTGTTCAGTAATGTAGCAATGCAATTTTCTTAACCAAATCTAACAAAGCTTGATTTACATGAATCTTTTCGGACGAATGAAAATAGTGTACGTGCAAATAAACTTCAACCCACCCGTTTCTTGGTAGGGGGTGGGTGAATCTAGGTTTGCTTTAATTCCGAAAAAAGTTAGCACGAATTTTATGAAACTTTGTACAAATGTTTCTCATTGCGGGAATAAAAATAGGGTGCGGGTAAATTTGCGTCAACTAAACCGGGAAACGCCGGAAACTCCGCTAGTAATGAATTGTAATAAGGTTGTTTTAACTGCTGTTTCATTCTTATCTGCCAAATAAATGTTAAAATCAGTCAGTTGATAGTTACTTTAAAAAATCATTTTTAATTAGAGTTTGTTAGTTTTGAGAAATTTCGTTTGAAGCAGTGTATATTAAAAACAATTGACTTCAAAAATAATTGTTAGTCTTATTTTTATTAAAATTATCTAAAAACATACTAGAGCACATATATAGAATCTCATTTATGAAATTCTGCATCGAACGACTAGTATCAAGTATGAAATATTTTTAAAAATTTAGGCACTTAGTGATAAACCACAATCACTATAGTTTTTTTGCAAGACTTAGCGGCATACTGACTTACTTTTTTATGGCTTTACGCCTCATCGACATCGATATCATTAGAGGCGGCAAAGCATGGGGGTGACGAACGGAAATTCAGCTATGGCCTTTTGAAGAAAGCATCCCGAAATTCGCCTGGAATGATTTCGGGAAAACCCAAATCTGGAGGCCCGGATGGGGATTCGAAACCTCATCCTCCCGAATGCGAGGCCAGAGCGTAACCGCTAACACCTTGGTCGACTTACTAATATTAATGAAAGAAAGTATAACTCATTTCAATATATAAGTTGCTCCTGAGCAATTGAAGAAAAACAGTGTTTATGAGAAAAAAGTAGGCGTATATGAAAAACAGAAATATGCATTACATATTACCCGTAATTTAAAAAAACACGTCCCCTGAAATGCACGTTGCCATTGATACATTCTAAATGTTCTTCTGGATTGTCCTACTAATACAAAAAAAAAAAAAAAAAAAAAAAAAAAAAAAAAAAAAAATCAAAAAAAATCACGTTCCTACACAATATGCACATTTAGGTTTATGTTTGCATTTATATTAATGAATTTCCTTATATCGTTCATAATGACCTGGAACTGTGGAAAGCTGCTGGTATCTACCATTAAGTGACATTTATAACCACAAAATGCGACACGAAAGCAAATTTATTTCATTTCAACATTCATTTAGGTGGTTCTGATTAATCAAATATCACTGCAGTAGTACAGTTTTTTTTTGTTAATGTGAGGATCAATAAACTAGATGTGGCAAGAAGGATTGGAAATTGTCAGTTCTAAACGACACGGTTTTCTAGCATTTATTACTAGGTCGACGACGGAACCGATCGACTAAAATTTAGTGAATGTGCCCGGTAACGTGTTTCTTAAGAGAAAAAGCTGAATGTTACACCTTTGTAAATATTTTTAGATAAAAATTTGTTATTCTTACTCAAGTCATGAAGCAGTCTTTGGTGGGGCTTTAGGGTGCCTTAAAAATGACAAGTAACGACGTTGGTCATGAATTTGTATCATTTATTTAATTACAATGGAGTACACGTTTTTATCCTCTCTTGTACCCCCTAGAAATGTAAATTTTCAATTCTTTTAGGATTTTTGGTAAATTATAGATAATTTTCCTTGGCCACTCATTCCAATCCCCTCACCCCTTTACATACGTAAAAAAATTCCCACACCTTAATACATTAAATCAAGTGACATCTGGTGGCCATGGTCGTATTTTCCCTTTCATGTATAAAATTTTAATTCCGTCACCTGTATCTTTACATGCCTCATCACCAGTATCCACCTTGTACACTCCCACAACTTCCTTCTCCTGTCTTCTAATGAATCCCATGTCAGCTCCTCTTTCATATCAGTTACTTATTGTATTCTGTAGTAATTTCCAGAGACAAATGCTGCAGCCCTTCTTTGCACTCCCTCCAACACAAAATGTGGGTCTCAGAGTGCACCACCATATTCAAGCAAAGATCTGAGCGAAATTTTATAACTAAATTCCGTAACTTCTTTGGTACATCCTCGCATCCTTCTCTCCCATAAATGAAGGATTTTGAAACCTTTAACTACCTCCATCCAATGCGTATTAATTCAAATGTTTTGCCAAAATTATTATTAGTTTTGCTTAATCGAAGATTAGTTCAGCCTCTTTGTGTTATTGTCTATAATTGTGTCACAGAGCGATCATAGATGAATGCTTGACTGGAGATTGTTACTACTAGCACGGAGTATCTTCGTAACGGGGAATGTGTGTAATTATTTCTCCTGTTCATTCACCTCAAGTACCAAACCCTTTTACTACCCTAATTCTTTAACATCCGAAATCTTCGTTCGTGGAGGGCGATAAGTCGTAAGAAAGTCGTAAGCATCCCACTGATCGTGGCGCCAGTCGGTAGCGTTAAAACGTCTTTAATGGTCTTCGAAACGACTCGGCTTTTCCCCGGAGCGCCGTTATCCACTTCCAGCAGTGGGTGGCGGTGTGAGTAGCGGCGCTGTTTCGCTAACGTCTTTAAATAACCGTCACTTACGCTACTTTTACCACCATGCACCTATTACAACTTTTACTAATTTCGCATTGTTAAATACAAATAACTTCGCTGTTCTCTGTTGGTCCATTGTCATTTCAAGTTAATTAAATTTTATAAATGCCATGGTCTCGCCCTAAGGCCCGTGGATAACAGCAAACTACGGTTGCGACGAAAAAGTGTCCCGGTGGTTTAACTACCTTACTCTATTAGAATTATTTGTCGAAGGAAGCAACTTCGAAAGCTGTATAAGTACTGCACTAGTAATCATTTTACTGTTTTATGGATATGTCTGTAAGTTTATTATAATTAGAAGAACCAGCGAATGCAGCCACCTGCTGACTACTCGGTAGAGATGAAGAATATTTGAAAGAATGACAGTTTCTTTTCATTTTACATTCATCTCACTCTGTTTTATCAGGATAGATAGAAAATGTGCATTAACGCAGTTACATACAGACTGCCACGTAAAAACAGAATTTATTACTCTGCGACTGCTATCTGGCCTCAGCTTAATTAATAATCTCGGTATCTGGTTATAGAATCCTACTTATTAATGTCTCATCTGCCCAATATTGATTATAGCTACTCTCCATTTAAACCCATTTCCAAAATTTAATACACAAAAATGAATGTTGGTTTGTTATTGTTCTATGAGTCCCTATACCATTCTTTCTATTACGATGAAACATTAGTGAGTTGTAGCCGCACCTGTGAAGGTTTCTGACCCCAAAAAAGGCCACCTATTTTCCCCTGTCATCCCCTTTCAGGAAAATATACACTTGCAATGGTTTTATTTTTCAGATATCTCTAAAATGGTAGGAAAATCAACAGAAGTGGGTACTCATATTCTGAATTCAAATAAAATTTATTATTTCCTGCCGCTAGACCAGTTCCGTTGGGACAATTGGTGACCGAGAAAAGCGAACATTAATTTAAAAATTGTTTTTATCTTGGTGTGGTTGATACATGAAACCGCAGTTTTATGCGATCTTAATGTAATTTTGAACACACGTGCTTCAAAACAAAGAGAAATCATGTCGTCATTTGACTTACAAATACATAACCCCCCTCTCCCTTTATTTCTATCAATACGTCCAAGTGTTTTTTATACAAAACCAGCAGTTTTCATATGATTTCGATGGATCATTGCACATGTATACTTTAAAACAAAGAAAAAATGCTGTCTTCATTTGGTTTACAAAAACCCACAATTACCCCCATTACCCTCTTTAAGCAAAATATGCATGTAAAGCTATTCAGTTTTTTCGTAAATAACGGTAGAGAAACAAGCCAAAGTGGGTAGCGATATTCTGAACATTTATCGCCCAACAGCATTGGATCAATTCCGATCGTACAATTTCTGATCAAAAAATTTAAATTTTAAGTTTAAAAATTGATTTTAAGTTATTGTGGCGACACACGTATCCGATCAAACGATATAAAACATGTGAAATATAATAAATAACATGTTTTTGTAATTGTGGAAGTTAATTGCAAATGTTTACCAGTAAATACTAATGAAATCTGCGTCTTCTATCTACTAAAGAATTCCAGCCCAATGCACGAATGAATTCTGAGAAGTTTTCGTAAGGACTGTAACAAGCAGTAGCTCTTCTTTGTACCTTCTCTATACTGTCAATCAATCCCCTACGAAACGCATCCCAAACGGCAGAACAGTAGTCTAAATGTGGACACACACGAGTTTTGTACACCTACTCCTTTGTCGGTGAATTGTAATTTTTCAAAATTCTAGTGCAAGTCTCATTTCATGTTTGTTTGTACTGTTACGCCCAGATACTCCAGTGAATCGACCATATCAATAACTGTTTTCTTTGTTTTCTCAATAAACTTCTTATTTTTTGTTAGCTACGCGCATTGCCCTGCACTTTTAAAAAAAAAAAAAATAGTATAAGTTACCATTCCTCGCTCTATGCCTAAACAAAAAATATCGCCGAATATTTCTAAGCAGTCGTCCGAATTTATTACTTCCCTGTAGATAACCGCATCATCAGCCAACAATATCAAGCTGCTTTTAACGTTGACTCAAAGATAGTTTACAAAAATTAAGAAACGAAGTGGTTCTATAACTTCCCTGAGGCGTGCCGTGTGTAACATCTAGATTAGAAGAGGTTTCTACTTCAACAACAACGTATTGCGACCGAAGAGTTATAAAATCCTTTATCCACGCAAAAAGCTGATTCGATATACCGTATGCTCGAATCTTAGCTAAAATGTGGTTGTGTGGCATTAAGTCGAAGGCTTTATGAAAATATAAAAAAGAAGTGAAAACTTAGATTTATGAATATCGCACACGCAATTCGTCATACATATAGCTGCAGATATTCTAAATAACAATAACTCTGTGTAGTTACGGCGAGGAAAGCGAGCCCTTGCACCAGGCGACGATTTGTAAACTTTTGGAAAAAAAACTGCTGCACTTCTAGACGTGAAATTGAACATACTAATTAAAAATCCATTTTAGGTGTACCAAAAATCATTAAAAATAATTAAATAAATATATTACAATAATTTTAATTATTCTTGTTCGTTCATGCTGAGCGAAATCAGATGTGACCGCGTTACGTGATTGCGTAACGTGGTTTGAGACAGCTATTGTCGAGAGTGCAGCGCGGCATATTGGAGGTGTGATAGTGTACGAGTGCAGAGGACGCAGTTTGAAAACGCTGTTGACATTGTAAGGAATTATAGTGTGACGATTGTATGCCGCCATCAAGTGCATGTGTAATACGAGCGTATATATCAGAGAAGATCCTAACGCAACAACATACCACCGCAACGATAACGGTAGGAAAAGCAAATAAATTGTTCACCAAAAGTGTAGTTTGCGAGTTCGATGTCGGCCTGAGAACTTATTCTCCGCAAAGAGAGATATTAACTTTATTTTTTTGTATTAAAGACTATCTGTGGTTGTTAAATGATCTTTGCAAATAAATCAGTGACTTGTGTAAATTTAGATGCATTTTTTTTGGAATTATACAAAGAAATCCCTCTCCCTACCTTTATCAGTTATTTAAATAACAATATAATTTTAACGATAGACTACGTAAACTGTAATCAAATTCAAAATTAAAGAATAAAAGGAAGATACACCTAATAGGTACGCTTCAAATTTTAATCTAAAATAACGTTGCCACATATTGAACTATTGAGAGAAACTGAACCTATGCCTCAGGAGGAGAGATATTAATTTATTTTTTGTATTAATGATGATCTGTGGTTGCTGAATGTTCTTTGTAAATAAACGTGTGACATGTGTAAGTGTAGATGCAGCGGTTTTGTAATTATACACAGAAATCCTGCTGCCTCCATTAATTAATTATTTAAATAACTATATAATTTTAATGATAAACTATGCAAAGTTTAGTGACAATCAAAATTAAACAACACTTTACACGGAGATTTTGAAAATGGTTCAACGAGAGAAATATGACTCCACGTAACTGAAACAAACCAAAAATGCATGCAGATCGGTAGTTTAATGAAGCCAAACATAAAAAGCATAAAATATTTGAAAAGAAACGAGAGGTTTTACTATACAATGCAATCACCCGGAATCCGCTTCGACAACACTATCTGCATTTCAAAGATAATGGCTACGTCTCCAAGATCACCAAGCATATGATTAAAATATCGAATAATTTCTGTCGGTAAAGTGACTCAACGAAAGCTGTCTTTTATCAGATGCTTATAAACATATTCCGTGTTTTTCTGTATTCTTCCTCTCTAGAATTCCCAGTATTGAGTGATAATTATTTCTGTGTTGGCCGGCCATGGTAAAGTCTGCTAGAGTCCCATTATCTAAAAATGTTCTCCATCAACCGTAGCCAGTCAACTACGTGCTGCAGTGTCTAAGAGACTGTTTGTTGTGTCTTATTGCTACAGAATTGTGTGTCATAGCTTTTTCGTGTGGTGCTCAAAATATTCCAGGTTTATGAAATAATTCAGATCGAGGAAGTGACAACAGTGGATTATTTCTATTTGGTGATTTTTCTTTAACAGGACCAGTTTCTGTTTTAGACGCGTGCAGTATATTGGTAATTATTATGTTTTCAGATAAGTCCCTGACTTGTGTAATGCAAGCACAGTGGCTGTAATCTTTATCTGCCACTGCTGATCATAACTTTTTGAGGAACTGACGAACAAAATGTGTACAGTATGAGCAGCAAGGCACATAATCACTATGTACATTTTCTGTCCGAGCCACACTTCAAGCAGTCACCATCCAGAAATATTAAAGAAATTTTTTAATTTGTCTACAGAATAATAATATGGGTCCACAGTTAGTGAGTTAACTGTACTGTATCTGTATTTTTTCTACAAGAAATCTTATATATCATTAGGAAGAGAATTTCATTTCAATCACAGTAAATATGCATTACAATAAGTTCACACTTTCCGGATCTAATGAATAAATGTTTGAAAGTGAAACCAAATGAAAACTTTACGAAATTTCTGAAGAGAGATGAAATTAAATTTTTGTGAGTAATTGAATTGGTATGTTGAGATTTCGGTAATCTCATGCATTTTCCCTTGTGCTCATAGTTCATAATACACACGTTCTGTGATTCTCCATTTATATAGGACGTGGATCCGATACGCAGTCCAGATCTCTCCAAGCGAACGCCGGAATGCTTCCTTCAAAAAAGCTATAGCCGAATTCCTTCCCGTTCCTTGTCACCAGTCCCATCCCGCCTTTAATGTCCTTAGCCGTCGACGAGGCGTAAAACAATGAGTAAAAAAAGTACGCAGTCCAGAATTCTTTATCTGTAATGACCTTACGTGATCCTTCAATCAAAAGGTATTTTAAACGGCTAAAATAATTTCACTGTTCAGATCTGGACGAATGTGTCCACAAACTTTGTAAGTTTTTTTTTTATTTTTGTGGTAAAGGTTTTGAAAAAACTACTGTACGTCTAGGCGTGAAATTGAACATAAATTATCTAGCCCTAATAATTGAAAATCATCTCTAGATATGCCATCAATCATTATTTTTGTAAAAATTGTAATAATTTATAACATTTTCATTAGTATATATGTAATGCCACATTTGATAATCGTTCGTTATGAAAATTATTTTCGTTTGACTTATGAAAATAGTGATTGTGTTCCGATTCTACCAACAACTAAATCTTACGAAATATCACTTTTTCATGAAAACAATTTCCATTACAATTAACTTTCGCAATCACAATTCATAAAGCTCAAGATTTAACACTGGTAAAGTTGCTGTAGATATTGCAGAAAAAGAAACTTCTGTTGGTTTAACACATGTTGGGTTATCGAGAGTAAAAACTTTAAAAAGCCTAACATTAAATAGAAGATTTTCTAATGACAGAATTATTAATATTAAAAATTCAGGTATTTTAAAATATATAATACAGGAAGAAACTCGAATAGCAAATTTTTTATCTGATAAAAAATAAATTAAATTAATCGGTATTTTAAATATTTAAAGATTGCTTCTTATTTTAACGTGCCTAGTTGGTTTTTCAACAAACTAAAAACACGGATTTTGATGGTAGTTCGTGATGTTTAAATATTAAAATTCTTATGATTTATTTAATTGTATACTGGCAGAGTTCCCGGCGTTGCCCGGTATAGTTGGCGTAGATTTACCCATATCCTATTTTTATTCCCGCAAAACATTTTTACAAAGTTTCGTAAAATTCGAGCCAACTTTTTTCAGAATTAAAGCACACCTAGATTCACCCGCCCCCTACAAAGAATCGGGTGGGTTGAAGTTTATCTGCACGTACATTACTTTCATTCATGCAATAAGATTCGTGTATATCAAGCTTCGTTAATTTGGTTAAGAAGTTGTATTACTACATTACTGAAAAACGCTTGATTATCTTAGAAACTCACATTTGATTCAATTCCGAAGTGAATGGATATACGTTTTGCTCGAAACGCCAGATACTTTAACTCCGCAGATTCAGTCTTTTATACAAATATCAAAAGTGAATCCGGAATAATATTATCGTAAACAGAAGACTAATGCTGAAGGCCAGAGATATTATCCAGAGATCTTGCTTATAATAAATCTCTGCCACTGGAGCGCTACAGATAAATTTTTAATAGTATCATGACGGTGATGCTAACTCATAAGACTTTACCCTTCCAAAAATCGCCCTACCTACCTGAAGAAGTTTTCATTCCAAAATCTAACTTAGTCCCGAAGATTGGTAGAATCTTTCCGAAGAAGAGGTGCCAAGCTATTGTTTCAGAGGCAGGAAGGCCAATTCCTTTGCTCGGTGGCCTACAGTTTCACGTGGAATCAGAACCATGGCACGCCCCCGCGTAGCTTGTATAATGAAATACAACTCCTAAACATTCTAGCTCGCCACGGAATATGAACCCACGACCGGAGAGAGAAAGTATCAGAAGTTAGCGCCTTAAACGCTGAGCTAACAGACCACCTTATTAGAAGTGCACCTGTGTCAAGTACTATCCAAATGTGATAAAAATTGTGGATTTGTGTGAACAACGTGGACAGAAGTTAAGATGAATTGGAAAAGGAGGAGAGGGTTTAGGTTTTCGTAAATCAAATGTAAACAGTATTTTTGTACATGTTTTAAAGTAAATGTATACAAAGATTCATCAAAATCGGATAAAAACTGCTTGTTTGTATGAACAACATTGGCAAAAGAAAAGAAAAAATCATTTTTATGCATTATATACAGGGCGTTCGCCGGGAAACGCTACCCACTGTTAGCGCTACAAGGAAGAAACAGCTCCCGGCGAGCGAGCGGTCAGCTTCCGGCATTGTTCGACAGTCGGCCGCGGACTATTTCATAATAATTATGCTTCATGAACTTGTATGTGCTAAGCATTTAAATGTGACGTCAGTTGCGGATCAACAGTGCCATAGTGGACACCCTGCAGGTACCAGTTGCAAAATCTAATCCTAGGCCCCTGGTCTATTTCTGTAATTTTATGCACCACAATTGTTTTGTACGGCTTTAAGTGAACTAGCTTTGTTACTTTCCAAGCTGACGTCTTAGATACGCCTGCCTGCTGCCCTAACTGACTTAATGATGTTTTGGGTGACTGTTCTAGTCGAAAAGCGATAACGTAAATTTTCTCCTTTGTGAGAATACGGTTGACCGACAGTCTCTATTTGTTAAAAAATGGACCCGCTTCTCTTACTCTTTTAACCAGACGCAGAATTGTTGATTTAGCTGGCAGTAAAGCGCCAGGATATTCGCGACGAAATTTACTGCGACACTTTTTAAACGACTTCTTCTTCACATATGTATCGTAGAGAAATATTCTTTGTTGCAAACTGTAACGTACCATAATTTTACTCACACTCAAATACGGTACAGATTAGTAAGAGTATGAAGCCCCAAACCAGCCAAACCGCAAAGAAACGTTTATTCACAACACTGATTAATAAGAGACTGAAGTCACAAACTAGCTACAGTGCGGTGATTCACGGCGCCGTGTGGCGGGAGTTGCTGGCTCCACTGTCCCAGCAAGTTGCCGACGGCAACAGACTGGGAGGGTAGCGTTTCCCGGCGAACGCCCTGTACAAGTATAATCTACACTGTCAGTGCTGTCCAAGTGGAACACGTCACACGTAAAGCTATAGATATGATGCGAATACAGCATGTTTGTGATACGAACTCATAAGATTTTAGCCAACCAAAAAGTGTTCAACGCGCATATCATACGCGGAACAAGTCATAACATGTTGGTGACGGGAAGTCGCGAACTCATAGATTTACTCCCGTTCAAACATCGCCTAACACGCCCGTAGGAGTTTTCACTTAAAAATTGCATCAATTTGCGAAACCTGCATTAATAACTTTCATTACGCCATGTGTAAATATGCCCAGCTGTGTTATACATTATCTTTTCTCAGGAAATCCGTGTTGGTTACGTGTAAGCAAATTGTTTTTGTCTAGAACATTCATAATCTTCGATCACATAATATGGTCCATAACTTTACAACAAACAGATGTTGTAGACATGGGTCAGTAATTCGATAATTCCTAGTAACTCTTTGATATCCTTTCTTGAAAACCGATGTTACCCACACGATTTTCCAGTCGGAAGTTACTTTTTTTTTCCTCTAAGAATTTACAGAATATATGAGACCGTGCACTCTGAAGATACTCTTACTGGATTCCATCAGGACCCGGTGCTTTTCCCCACTCCAGGGGCTCTAATTGTTTTATAATACCTGTAGTATCTATTTCACGTCTTACTTGGCTTCTTTGTACGGAAAGCATACTCAGCCCCAAATCCGTCAGGCACCTTAGGAACTCTCTCTTCTTGGAGCAGTATTCAGCTACATACGACATACAACCAGCTCAATATTATTATCATAACACTTCCAGTGAATAAGTTTATCCAGCATATTGTAGCATCTAAGTATGGACACCACAGGACGGACACAACATTAGCGCACACACAACACTTAAACACCCATGCCCTTGGCCGGAATCGAACCGACGACCTTTGGCACACGAGGCCAGTACTCCAGCCCGTACGCAACCGAGGCCGGCGCTTAACAGTTACTGTTACCGTCGTGGAGTGTGAGAAGAGAGGAAGCAGAATGGACTCTCCAACTCCTGGTCGTCGTACGTAATTTTCGGCCCCCTCCTCTTTTTTGATAGGTAGCGAATCATTTACATCTGCTACCAGGCTACACTCTCCGTCACGACTTGTGCGCCTCGCTCCTAGGTGACAGCTCCCTTGTCTGTAGTGGCTAAACACCATTAGCTTTGTTACGCAGAACCGTACCTCAAACTGGGTGTCAGCGAAACGTGAAATTTGCCAGGGTGCGCTTTGTTAGCTACCATTATTCACCTAAAAAATCCCTCTATTAGCTACAAAAAAGTTTCCATTTGTAAGGTATTTCTAATGTGTACCTATGAATTAATTTCTTGAATTCACGCAGTGCGGTTAGTTATGGCTAGGTCATTACAGCAACCGAGGGGAAGCGGAGCACTTTTGTCGCTCCGTTGTCCGTCTCACAGTCTGCCCATCTGTCACATGTCTCTGGATCATACACGAAATAAATATGAGACTTGTATATTTTATGTGTTTCGTTCTTCAAAAACCTAATACGATATGTAAAATTTTGTTTAATTGTATTCTTCCAGAGGGGAGGGCGGTCATAGAATAAATGGGGTCAAGAATTTTTTTTTTACCCCAGTCTCTAAAATATAGTTGTTTAGACCTCTTCAAGAGGAGTCGATGGTATTGTTTCATCATTTTACTACAAAAGACAGATCTTCAATCAAATTTTAAGTGCAACATCGACCTGTTTTTTTTAATCTTAGTATGCTAGAGGGTGTAACTCTCCCGGCCCAGCAATGTAACAAAAATATCCGATTGGATTTATGTATATTCAATTTAGCAGGTAAGGTAGCTTTGCTCAAAGACAATTGGTTCAACCACATACATAGGATGAATAGAGAAAGAGATGCGAAAGCTACACTACAATACAATCTACCAGGTATAAAAGCGTTTGGCCGCCCACTAACAAGGTGGAATGATGGAGGAACAATGCGGTCTACATCCATGAATGTAAAATAAATAAATAAATTCTTTCTTTTCGCTACAACCCCTATTAGTTATTCCAGTCGTCGAATCTCTCACATAATAAAACAAAACTTACCAATTCACATTTACGTGGTATTAAGTACTTGTTATAATTCCCGTCTCCATGTTTTACATGACAGTTGATACAAGAGTAGTAATTCTAACCTACAAACAATGTATTAATAATATATCGAATATGGTGCTTCACGCATTAGCGATAAATCTATCAGGCGCTACTTACTTTAACAGCTGAAACACTATTCAATATTATGTAAAATATCTGATTACAGCCGATACATTTGCTTTTAATTTTGAGATATAATCTTCCTACCATAATTTTCATCAATGCCTGTCAAAGCGAAGTCAAATGTTTATTATGAAGTGATTAAAGGTTTACACAACAGATAATTAGGGAGATTTTGCAATCACAAAGCTCATTCATTATGAAGGTACTTGAAAGAGAATCACGTACACCACAAAAATACATATTTGATTATAAAATAAATGTTTTTCCGTGGCTTTTGGCGTTTACATGGTCCGACGGTTTGAATGAATGCAAGATTGATAGCACATACATCCGGACTGCTGACGTGGTGCTGTCTGTGATATTTTATAGCAGCTGCAATATGTTGTGGATTTGATCAATAAATCTCTTTTAACAATGTATGCCAGATGGGTATGCTACCTTCGATGGCGCTTAGATTGTTATACGATGCTCGGTGAACATTGAATAAAGGTTGATGCTAATAGGTTATCCACAATGAATAACTTTAAGTAAATATAATCCACAGTCTATCACGTTTGATGATAAAAGGCCGTTTAAACAATTCTGGAACATTAAATACCTGATCAGTGCGTAAATTCTTTAGATAGCTGAAAATACGTTGCCACATCCTATGTATCAACCAGATTACATATTCACACAACATCTTTTTGTACAGATAACAGAGTCAGGTGATACGAAAATAACAAGTCCACCATTCGCTTTTGAATATACAGATGAGTCTGTCTAATTCAAGTTTCATTTAGAACATATTTTTGAGAAAAACACTATGCCTAACAGATCTAAAGAGAAACACATGTGGTTTCCATGCAATCTATCTAATTCTAAATACATAACAATAATGTGTTCTGTATAATTTGCTATTAAATTCAAGGTCCCTTGTTACTTGAAATCTGTAGTTGTTATAACATACAGCACGCTTCTGAAATCTTAGATTTAAATGAGTTTGTAATTATCTTCTGAGATATAACTAATTCACTTCTTGAAGCAAGTGTTATTATGATAATACCGTGTCACCATGAAAATAATTTTTAGCCATACAAGTATAAAATTCAAATAAAAACTTTACTGTGGCAAAGGTGTTTCTTTTCTCATACGTCATCGAGCGTGTAATATGCGTGTCTGCTGGAAATGTCGTTCCTTTCTTTAACGTGGATGTGACGGTGTCTAAAAATTCATCTACCCTGTGCGAGGCAAGCCTGAAATATATAGATAGTCCGTTGTTTACACACAAAGGTCGTTTGATATCTTCCTGCGGTCGCATACGTTACAGCTTACACAACGTACGGGAAGTAAATTGCATTTTTGAGCCTCGATCAGGAAACGTGATACGGTACGTAGAGGAAGAACAGAGGGGCATCCGGTAACCGGTCGTTGGCTCAAAATAATTGGATCCAGCCCAACGCTGACAGACCAATAGCAAACTAGAAGCGTCATGTGGTCCCAGCGGAGGCAATCGAATTATACAGGGCGTTCGCCGGGAAACGCAACCCACTGTTAGCGCTACAAGGAAGAAACTGCTCCCGGCGAGCGAGCGCTCAGTTTCCGGCATTGTTCGACCGTCGGCCGCGGACTATTTCATAATAATTACGCTTCATAAACTTCATAAACTTGTGTGCTAAGCATTTAAATGTGGCGTAATTCATTAGCTTACCTTATAAAAGATGCTGGAAGTGTTGACCCTCTTGTGTAATGCACATTTCACATCTTCTGAACATATTTCGAGACACACGCTGCCCTAACTGACTTAATGATTTTTTGGGTGACTGTTCTAGTCGAAAAGCGATATCGTTAATTTTCTCCTCTGTGAGAATACGGTTGACCGACAGTCTCTTTTTGTTAAAAAATGAACCCGTTTCTCTTACTTTTTTAACCAGACGCAGAATTGTTGATTTAGCTGGCAGTAAAGCGCCAGGAAATTCGCGACGAAATTTACTGCGACACTTTTTAAACGACTTCTTCTTCACATATGTATCGTAGAGAAATATTCTTTGTTGCAAACTGTAACGTACCATAATTATACTCACACTCAAACACGGTACAGATTAATAAGAGTATGAAGCCCCAAACCAGCCAAACCGCAAAGAAACGTTTATTCACAACACTGATTAATAAGAGACTGAAGTCACAAACTATCTACAATGCAAAGAAACCGTTCTTAACAATGTAAGGGTCACTGCAATGCACTGTTGGGGCAGCGGAGGTGTTAAACAGTGCGGTGATTCACGGTGGTGGTTGGCGGAAACTGCTGGCTCCACTGACCGAGCAAGTTGCCGACGGCAACAGACTGGGAGGGTAGCGTTTTCCGGCGAACGCCCTGTACAAGCCTGATAAGATATCGAATCTCTGTGGGTTTCTGTCAATAAATCAAGCTACTTATTTTGTTGCCATTACAAATAATAATTTTTTAATTTAATTTAATTCCAATGGATCACACGCTCCGGTGGCAATTTCCCTACACACCCAACTTCCCGTTATCCTTCACTCACCTACATTTTCCATCTACAAATTTTAATTTTAAATTCTTTTAACGTTTTCGGCAGGTTATACATCATTCCCCTTGGTAACTCATTCCAATCCCTGACACCCTTACCTAAAAAAGAAAATCTTCCCACACCCTTGTGCCTGAAATCGAGTGCCAGCTTGTGGTCATGGTCATCTTTTCCCTTCCATGAACTACTTTTCATACCTACGCAATATCTTTCCATGCCTCATCGCCAGTATACGCCCTGTACACTCCCATTAGCCTCCTCATCCTCCTCCTGTATTGCAATGAATCCCATTCTAGCTCCTTTATCATATCTGTCACTGATTGCATTCTGCGATAATTTCCAGAAACAAATCTAGCAGCCCTTCTTTGCACCTTCTCCAACTCCTGTATTTGATACTCAAAATGTGGGTCCCTTACTACATTACCATATTCGAGCAATGGTCTGTCCAAAGTTTTGTAACCCAATTCCTTTACTTCTCTCGTGCATCCCCTCATTACTCTCTCCAACAAGTGCAGGATTTTGAAACCTTTTCCTACCACCTGTCCAATGTGTCCTGCCCAGTTAAGGTTGTTATCAAATGAAATGCCAAGATATATACATTTCAAGTCTTCAGCAAGCAATTCTTCCCCCACCTTATATTCATAATTAACCTTTTGACTCTTCTTTGCATTTATCTTCATCCTATGTTTACCAATCCAACTAGATATCCTGTCCAGATCACCCTGCAACTGTTTACAGTCCTCTATCGTTTTGATCCTTTTATACAGCATTATGTCATCTGCAAACAATCTAATTTCAGATAGTAAACAATCAACACAATTATTCATTAGAATAATGAATAGCTATGTTCCCAATACGCTACCCTGCGGCACTCCCATTTTTACTTCCACTTTCTTTGATAAGTCCATAATCATAACCTAATACTTGTTAAGTTTTCAGATTAATTGCTTCCCTCATTTCTTATTAGTCTGTTGTATCTACTTTTATAAAATAATATAAAAAAGACTCTACGGCACCACTACTGCAGCATAAATAGAGTCAGGAATACATTATGTGCAAAGAATTAGTAAAAATTCGTTCATGGTTTTATAAAGGAATTATTTGCCGAGATCATTGAGAAAACAGATCTTGATGGGCGGACCTAGTACTCTCCAACACCAGCCGAACGGAGCGAATCTGTTATGCATAGGAACGAGGTTCATCCATTTACGAGGATTCCATTGACCCTCCAATCGTTCGTGAGAGATAACGTGACATACGGGTTTCCCAGGGTGCTCTGCAGCGCTGGAGAAACATTCTGTATGACAGGTTGACCGAGGCGTGTCTCTGGCAGTTTCGCCCTACCTGTCACTGCTGGTAAATATTACTTGCGTATAGCACTGGTCGCGCAGTTGGTGGTGGTGTTCTGTTTAGTTTGATATCATCCCTGACTTTAGCCTAAATTTTCAGAATGCTGTAGCATGAAGTTCCAATACATGCGAAGCGGATTTTTTGACATGTCTTCAGAACCATCACTTGATTTTTAAATAAACTTTCCAGCGTAGAATTATGTCATAACGCTATCCCCCCAATACATCAGCAGGAGTGAATTGCTGCATGCGCTCCCATTTTCACTTCACTCATTGTAAATCCGAACGTAATTCACTTTCGAAGAGACCACGGGTAAGAAGAGGAAACGTCTTTGATCCAAAGAGGTTTTCACCGGAGAACAGTGACTAAATAAGTAATACAAGTAACTTTAACTGTGAGATAAAATGATGGAGTAGCACGAATACTACCAAATAAATTCAGAAAGTTGGTAAAGATGTGCGTTAATTAAGAGAACGGTAAACATTTGTATCATGCTAGAACTGCATGTGTTTGTCCGATTTGGTTCCTTTTTTTTTTGGTTTGGTTGTAAGATAATAAATAAAACAAAGTGATGCAACTACTCTTCAATTTATGTATTGAAACAGATAATTTATTTAACTAATGATTACAGATGTTGAAAATAACTTCTAGGACGTTACAACACCATGGTGTTGTGCGAGAAAGACGTTAGGAAACAGTTTGTGTGAGGCTAGCGAACTGTTGAGACGGTTACAATGTTCTTAAATATTGGAGTGATATAATGATAACGCGTGGATTAATTCGAATCAACACATACTACAAATGCACAGTTGATCTCCCTCCCCCATTAGCACTCTTTGTGAGCCTCACGTTATAGCTATTCTGATGCTGTCATCGAAAAGTATCCGGCATAGCTGAAAAAGAACCTGCTAGGAATAACCGAGAACCCTTGCAAGGAAATGCGTTCCCTGCAGCCACTTGTGTGTCCCTGGGATAGATTTATGAGTAGACCATTAAAAGTTGCTTAGCAATCCACTGCATGGAAGCGACATGTTATAGCAGCAAACCAGTTAGAACAATCAAAATACAAACAAATATTGGGAAATATTAATGAATTAGGGACAAATGAATATTCATAGTTGAAATATTGAACGAGAAGACATTTTTTAACATCTAACAGTGAAAAATAGTGATACCAAATGAGAATATTTTAATTTAATAGGGAAGGAAGAAATTGTAAAATTATTTGGGGTCAAAAGAAGTTGTTAAAAACTAAGGTTAAAATGATTAAAAACGAAAATAAGTTAGGGTTAGTAGAATTTGTTGAAAATGACGATAAAAATTATTAATAAATTTGCTGTTGAGAATGGATGAATAAGCAAAAACAATATCAGTCTTATTTGTGTCATAATAGAATAATAAATACACAAGCAGCTTTCTGATATTGCACATACGTGTGAAATAATAAAGAAAGATTGACTTTGAGTAATATCACTAAAGAAGTATGCAAAAGAAGATTTTTCAGGTATTAGTAGTATAAGGGGAACAAGCACTAAATGGCAATTTGTATATGACTGTGGCTACTGTGTTAATCGTAGCTTCCATAGTATTTAATGGTTGCTAAACGTAATGGTTTTGTTGTAACCTCTAACAGTAACAGAATAAATAGCACAAATAGAAGGAATATTTACATCGGCAACTTTTTGACGAACTCCGTGAAAACAGAATATAATTGCATAAGACTGTAATTACTGTTTTATCGAGAAATACAGAGAGCTCGCTCAGAATGTGAATCATTTTGTGCTAAATGTGGAAAAACATTCAACCCTTGCCGAAGTCATTTCCATAAACGAATATCCACATCATAAACAACTTGGAAAAAATAAAAACATTATAATCAGATATGAAAAAATGAGAGCTGTTTAAATCTTGTGCTGGGAGATAGTTGAAGTAATATGAAAATGTATTATCAAAGACGAATGTAGAATTAAAAAATGTATAATCCAGAAATAATTGAAAGCGAAAGTGAAATTTTATAGAAAGAAAAAATACAGAGAGCATTAGAAAGAACGAATAACAAAATACCAGCAGTTACTGCAGTTATTTCCGTGGAGATGAATGAGTATTCGAGTGTCCAAGTCTACTCCAAAAAATATTCAAAAAATTTCTGAAGTCATCAGCTTCAGACAAGATCTGGGGACAAACGGATAACTTTAGGACCTATAAATCGTGATGATGCATCGAAGATCTGATGTTCGAAATATGAGATTTTAATGGTTTCCCGAATTGACGTCAGCTTAACACGCGGGTGAGCGCGTGCACCTGTTTGAGTATCGCGCCTGGCGCCCCTGCATCCCGCACTGCACAGTACTCGAGCGCACTCCACTCGACCAGCAATGAGCGACACTGCAACCCCGCCGCAATTTATCACCGCTCTTGATGTCACCCGCACAGCGCGGCATCAATCACTCATTCCTCGTAATGCTGCGCGCCCGCCTGACCTATTGCGCGCCCCAAGTCCCTGTCTATTATTCTTGATAAACGTCACCCACTGTTCAGTCATAAAAGCCCTCCCAGGTAATTAGTGTGACTCATTACTTTATTATTGTCTGTGAGTGGTCCACTTATTTCATTTGAACACCAATTATGACCACACTGGAAAGTTATAAATGACTAGTAAAACGTGAATAAACCAATGTAGAAGCAAATTAACAAGGATTTTCACCGTCCCCTATTTCAAACCACGTTTTAAACAAAAGATTATTATTCTTCACTATACCGTGTTTTAATTTGAAGAAATCTGTGATGTGTCTAATTGATTTTTATGCTGTAATTTATCCCGAATTCACATACACAGCGAAGCGTTACTGAAGTATCAGAAAGTAGTTAACAAAAAGCCAATTTGAAAATACCTAATGATGCATAGAGATGAGAGTTTCAAATTGAATCAAGCATTAAAATTGAAGTACAAGTAATTTTGGTCCAATTTGGATGAATTCACAAACAATAATATATTGTAAGACAATTGTTTCTAGATTTTTTTTCTAAAAATTACCTAAATAATATAAACAAATTCAAAGGTTAAAATTATTTAAAGATTTCAGTTAAATATTATTGATTTGTTTCGATTAGCAGGGAATTAGGTTCAGTGTCACAACAAATATGACGGGATCATCTGGTACTAAACATACTGTAGCATTCCTGAATTTTTTATTTATTTATTTTTACATTTGTTTATTTTGAATCGGCCCTGGCGGACCACGAGAAATTCGTGCGGTACGTAATTATGAAGAGGAGACGTGTGTCTTATCCGTGACAGAACCTGATTTGTCAGATCTGGAGCATTTAGTCTATTGGAGGAATGTTGTATTGCCATTTGTCTCCGAAATGTGTAATTACGTTCTGTGTGATAAATATTTTGTTTGTAAAATGGGTAATTTATGTTGACGGAGTTCGGGGAACGTTCAGTCATTCGCATTTGTGTTTTCCAAAACTGCTTAAAAACTGTAATCATGACTCGCTGTTATGCTGGAACTAAGACTTGATCCTGGTCCCACTGTACCGCTTGGATTCAGTGCGATGGAGCCTTAAACGCGCGTGTGCACACGGACGGGTTCCTGCATTTTTAACTTATTTCATTCCGCATCCTGAAGACCAGTCACTAGTTAATATACAGCTTGACTTGGGCTCAATGAAACAGGGGTTAACAAGTATTATTACTCGTAAAAAGTGCATAATCCTTTAGAATACACTGACTTACAGGAATACTCTAGAAACCTTACTCGAAAAGGCAGAGTTACCTGTAGAAGACATCGCTTTTCACATCCAAGACGTTGCGATACGCAGTGCAGATATCTTCAGAATTACCACAGTTCTCCTTTCGAGACCACCGGATTCTCATATCTAGCGAGACCCGTGTAACAGACTCAGCTAGACGGGGATATTGCCTTAAATCTCATATTCACAGTCACCCGTTGTGCTGACTTAGTTCAGAAAAGTAATATAAAATTGTGTGGTTTACGACTTAGAAATGCGTCCTCCATTTTCGGTTTTGAGGACACCGAAAAAAATATTCCCTGAAATTTCCTCTCAGTAGCATAAAAAAAACCATCTTGTTCTACCTCATTATTCTTCCATCTATTCAACAAACAAATGTTTTGTATGCATTCAAAATTATAAAATTTCACATAAATTCAGACCGTATATCCAGAGATGACGGTGATTTAAATGCTACTGTTTTGCTGAGTGATAAATAATAGCAAGGGGAAATTCCACAAATTATATCATGACGTAACAATGGAGGGGGGGGGGGGGGGGGGGGAGGAGAGGTCATAAGCTTCATGGTGTCACGTTGGAAGTGCTTTTTAATCAAGATCCAAATCAAAAATTTCAAAATGTGTGTTGTTAAGACGTATGAGAATCATCAATATGCGACTTGATAGACAAGGAGGAAAGGGGGCTAAAAAAATAAAAGTAAAATTTGTGTTCTGTGTGCACTAAGTGTAAATTTTGCTTGTGTAATGTGTAGCTTATGAGGCAGAGCTTGGGAGCCATCTTGAGATTCGCCTAGATGATTTCGGAAAACCGCCAATAAGCCAACAGCAATCAGGAGCCCGGTATTCGATGTCCAGGACTCGATCCAGCAACGTTGTACCTCCCTGATCTAGTGCGCGGCGCCTTAATGCACTCATCCACACTGGAAGATGAACAAGAATCTATTATCACACAGCCATAATCATGCCAAATACACAATTTCGAGAGTGTAGTTGCAGCTAAACAAAACACACCAAACCAAAGCATCGATCACATAATAACACCAAAGTAACAATGTAAATGTGTACGTCAATGATGGACGGGAGAACTCGAATTACTATTCCGTAGCCGGATGAAAGTTTCAATTTGCATTCCGCATACGTAACACTTGAAAATACTGAAACCGAGGTATTTACAAATAAATGCATGGAACAGTTTTACTTAACTATCTATTAACAGAGCTTTCTTCGGACGCATATTTTGGCAGAGGATCGGTCACCGAATGATAGATTTTTGTGATCGCACAAGGTGCCGGTGTCCTGATCGTTTAAGGTATTTGGGGAAGTAAGTGTCGCCGTGAACTTGTGAACTCCGCAAGTAATAATATGAATGTCAAGTACAATTATACTGTAACATAATGCATAATCTTTGATGCCGGAATTACCTTGCATTTCTGTAGATGATTGGGATGATCAGCTTAAAAACCAGTACCACAAAGACCAGCTATCTAGCTAGGTGCTGAGATTCTTAAATGGGAACGTTGCATCTACATGTGTTCATTACGATAGTGCTTTATCGTTTACATTCAAACTGGAAAGTATGAGTAGATTTGAATTTGTTGAACACAACTACGTTTGGTATAGAAAAATCGTAATTACAAATACTATATGAGTTCTGTTTTGTCTGAAAGCACTTAAGCACCATGCAGTAAGATCGAAACATAATATGAATGAGCTTATTTATTCTTTTTTTATGTCATTCGCGAATTTCATAGATACCTTGTGTTTTGCTTATGACTTTACGCCTCGTCGACGTCGAGGTCATTAGAGGAAGGAAAGGACTGGGGATAAGGAAAGGAAGGGAATTCGTCCATGGCCTCTTTGAAGGAAGCATCCCGGCTTTCACCTGGAGTGATTTGGCGAAACCATAGAAACCCCAAATCTGGATGATCTGACGGGGATTCAAACCGGCGTTCGGTCGAATGGGTCACCAGAGCGTTACCGCTCACCAAGCTCATTCCGTAGGTACAATTAAGTATTTATTTCTTTAAGAAGTAAGATTCTGAACAAAATCTGCAACGAAATGAAAATTTCGATCGTTCTCAAACCAGAATTTAGAATTGTCTTAAAGTTTTTCTCACATATTACAATCCTGAACGCCTTTTAAAAAGAATCACAAGATTCTTTTCGACACAATAGCGATTGGCAGAACTGTTCCTTTGTAAATATAGAACGTTTTCCTTCACGCTACATTTCTTGATTTGTCTCTGAATTCTTTGAGTACTTAAACTCTTTACGCACTAGCGGATCGGAAAAAGGATTTTGCGCTATAACAGTTCGACATCCAACGCTAGTATCCAGCAACCAGTGTCATGTGGGGTGGAAATAAAGGGTACAAAAAAGTATCTTTAATGTGATAACGAAGCATTTTTGTGAGAATACTGAGCTTTGACTGCGACGAACTCTTCGACTTCAAAGTGAAAACCGCTGATTGGCGCAGGAAGCGAATCGATGGGCCGGACAAAGTGAATCCCACCCGCCCTGTGTCGGACGAGTGAGTGTGTTGCCTTCTGAAGCCTCTGCAGCCCAGCTGGTAATGGCGCGCCGGCAGAAGGGAGCGCGACGAAAAATGTGTGTCCTCTGTGTGTGACCTAGATGCACAGTGGCGAGAGCAGACAATCTAGCTGAGTGGACACAGACCGCAGGCATGCGGACTGCTTATGAGTCGGCCGTGGACAAATCCCGCAGAGTGCTGGCAACGAAGGGAATGACACTCCAAAATTCGCACAATCTCCTTTGTCCGTGACCAGTTTTAAACAATACCGTCCCAGTGTTCTTGTAAGAGCTGATTCATTACGCAATTTTTCAGTGAACCTATTAATTTACAGAGGAATATTACTGTAAACGGTAAACAATTGGGTGAGCTTTGGGAATAAACAATTAATAAAGCTTCGCTAACTGATTTAATAGACATTTTTTCTAATTTGTAACTTTGAACAAAATATATATTATTATTATTTTTTAAAAAAATCTAACATTGGTATTCCACAAATATATATTATAAAAAATTCCTACTATGTGTCATGAGAGATAACTAAGATTTTACTGGATGCATCAATTTTTCAGTCTCACAAACCAAAAGTCTGACCCTGGTTTTGCTTGTTTCTTCATAGAAATCAACGTAATTTCTGAAAAAAAAATGTAGAAAATGTCCAATCAACATTTACTCTTCGTTTTTAAAAAGTAATATTTTTCTATAATTTTATTTAAACAATAGAATTAGTGACACTATTGCATTGTTCATTAATACAGATACAGTGAAATTTGCATGTTGTTGGTGGAACTATAAATAACATTGATACCCCTTATTCCTAATTAGCTGCGACGAAAATATACGTGTTAATTTATAGCATGGGCGTTTAAATACAACGATTATACAAAGTTCTATGTGTATAAACGTATGGCCCCCAACCCTTCGTGTGACTGAACACCCAATTTACAGGCAGCCCTTTTGAGTATTCTTTTTGATATGAAAGAAATGAACAGAGGCGATTTAAAACTGTGGTTCTAAATTTGGCTCGAAAAAATCGGCTTCCTCTTCAATTACGACGAACTCTTTTAATAATAGGCAGCATTCACCAAACCAGTTTTACAAGTGGTAAAGATCATTTGAATGAATCGACATTATGCTGTACAATTTCTCTAGCATTGTTTCATGAAACAGTCTTAGGACAATATTTATAATGTAACAAACCTAATTTCTACGTTATTGTTGAATGTAACTATTGTTGAGTGTAATTACACTATTTTTTCTGAAGTACATTATTTTTTATGTTTTATTTGCCAGACTTTAACTACTTTAAGTACATTTTCGTATCTACTGCTTTTAATATAAGAATGAATCGTTACCTACCATTTTTTAAAGAAGTAATGAGAGTACTCGTTACATAGGAATAAAGCAGAGAGACGATGATATGGTTTTGTGTGTGCGTATGTGCGCATCTTGACGAGGATAACTGCGTGGTGTCTTTTACACGTCTCGACTGCCGATGACTGGCTGGCGGGATGACACATGTCGTTATTCCCTCAACGTTGGGGCATGTCTGGGAAAAAGAAACTATGAAAGCAAGAACAAACTTCTGGACCCACAACTTGGAATACTATCACGTGACCCATATAAGAAAACGTCATATGATCCTCAGATATTTTGTTTTGTTTGTTCCGAGAGAGACAACTGATTGGCGAGGGACTTAGTGTCTTCGGATCCCATTGATGGATCTGTGAGGGAGGTTCTGGGGTCAAGCAGAGGATGACCTGCGTGGGACGAGAGAATAGTAACTGGCAGCCTGTGACGGGTCGTTTCGCTGCTGACGTCATTTGCTGCAGTTATATATGGTAAAGTGCATATCTTTCTTCGGACTCGGCGTTGTTCACATGTCATTACAAGCGCGTCGAACTTTCCCTGTCACGCTCTGAGTGTAAGGTCCCATCCTCTATCGACTGTGTAAAACCTGAGCTAATGGCAACACCGAGGGCAAACAAATCTTCAATTTTAGAAAATGAACTTTAATGATCACGCTTTCGAATTAATGTACGGGGAAACCAATAACCCTTCGTATCTATTTAAATCATAAAATCATTCTTGTATCATTTAATGTCCTTTTATTATTAGGCCTATTTGGAGGTGTTCAATCTTGTAAAGTCATATTAAGTTTTATTCAGTTTTAGGATTTACGGCCTCTATTGTAGGACAAAATGTTGATTTTTGGCCCATGCCTAGATCTTATACATATGCCCTTTTAAATTCAAGTCTCTTTCACAAAAATTAAAATTAAATAATAATAATAAAATGATAAAATTAACCAGACCCAACCCATTCCATTACCAAGACTCTCTTCAAGTATGACATGCGTCCTATAGTTTGTCTCTTTTTTTACAATCCTGCGTTCACCTTTTCTGAGGAATAAATGAAACTTTTTTTTTACTCATTCTTCACACTTTTTTCAGGATACAATCTCAAACACATTGAAAAATCCATTTTCTCAAAAAAAAAAAAAACAAAAAAAATAAAAAAAAAATACCTCATTTGCCTCTATCACAACTACCATAATCAGTATCATTTACCAAGTTCGATAAGTCAAAAGCGTCTTCAACTTTTGGAGCAGCAATGGTTACCAAAACGTGTTGTTGTTAGATGATTCCGGTTTGCTTAGTTGTTATACGAGAATTTTGTCACGAGCGTTTTCAGCCACGTTAATGTCACTTTGGTGTCTATTCCGGCTTATACATTAGTACTTCTTGTGCACTCGTATGTGGCTGGAGTGCTCACTCGTGCATTAGTATTTATGGTCTAAGCAGCTGCACTGAGACTTCAGATGCTATAAAACTGCTCATGTGTAACGCTTTGCCATTCAACACTCACTACTGTAGCGGCAGTGTTCAAAACGCTGTAACAAGGACGCATTGGATGGTTTTGTTGCACAGATTCATCAAACAGAGCCCTTCAGCAATATGGTACCCTACTACTATCCTCCACTGTAAGACGCAATATAAACCGGAATTCCCTGTTGTCTAACGTCATCTCACAGTCTCAATGCTCTAAACATTGTAAACGTTTACTACCACATAGTTGAATGTTAAATATTTTCACTGAATACTCTTTAGAATACCATCAAACAGATTGTGGGATAATTTTGATTAATAATTGGGGTTTAATTCTTTACAACAATACTACCTCGGCCCTTTCCTTACATTCTGTAACGTTGTTGCATGTTTGAAAATGATTGCTATTTACGTTGTTAATTTAGATAAGAACTTCTTAAATAACCAAAATTATATTTTTAACTAATAATCATTTGGTGGAAACTTTTAACAATTGCAGAAGCAACTCTATTAATAATGTGAAGCTAACTTCTGATACAAAAATAAAATGGCTGCATCATGTATGAAAATAGTTCACGTTTACTCAAGAGAATTAAAAACATATACTGTCAACTGTTTCTTCGGTTAATTAAAAAACAACATGTTGGAATTCATAAACATTTGTTTATTTTTTTACTGAAGTTGTTTTTCACGGAAGTTATTAGTTTAGAATTACAATCGTTAATTGGTCTATGAATTTCAGTGTGAAGTAACGACAAAAGTGTAATACAGTTCGCATATTGGCAATCGTCCATATCACTTAACACATGCTGTTGTCTGATTTCGTCTCCATTATGTGTAACGAATTTTCAAAGCAGACTTGAAAATGAAGAAGTCCTGAGAACTTTGTATCCAGTAGGTTCCCGGAATTTCAGTAATTGTACAAAGCATTTTAAAAAAAGATCAACGGATTCCAGTTTTGAAAGCAGAAACAAATTTTTAACGCCAAGCGTGCATCAGTGCGAAATGACAAACAGATTATGAATAGGATTACTAGTTGTAACAAATAAAGTACAATATAATGAATCAAATAAAATTTCTTAATTGCAAAAAATACTTATTCCTTGTTTTCGATGACGTTTTCTGATGATTATTTAGGTTTTAACCCCGAGAAAGTAATTTTAAAATTCTGCGGAAATTTAATCAGCATCTCCAAGGAAACACTGTTTGAATTGTTCAGTACGAAGTTAATGAATTAGTCTGAAAACACTGGAAAGCGGCTTTAATTAATGGTGGAAATTGTTCTGCGTACTTTTAACCCCGATCTAGCTCTCTCTCATTTTTAATTTAAATTTTTATGCTACCTGTGGGTGAGCTCACAGAAACGAAGTTCACAGATGAAGTACTAAATCTGGCGTGTACATATAGTACTCGAATCTAGGACTCGTGCATCAATTTCTTACCTATGGAACTTGAGTGTAAAATATTTTTATTTTAAGAATCATTCCTAAAATAATTATTATCTATGCAAAAAGTAAAAACTTGTTCTGAATGTAAATTTAAAAAAATTCTCAGCAATAGTTAATTAACATTTGGGCATTTCTCATGTCGCAATGGTTTGTAATCTTAGCAAGAAGCTGGTTTGTTGGCCCATTCCCAACGTCTCCCTCATTCTTCTGCTCCTATGACTCTGTCGGTTTCAATGAGATCACTTTTTGTCTGGCAGCAAGGGAGATGGCTGACTGAGCAGGTACGCTCTATTACCGCAGTATTTATTGACAACTTCTAGCAAAAATCAGAGCTTGCAAAGCAAAACAAAATCCTTAGAACCAACTATTTAACAGTCACCTATTTCTTAACGTATATTTCCAACGTATATTGTAACAGCAGTCAAAAGAGAATGTTAAAACATTCACATATTGGCTATATACGTTATGCATCACAACAGTGTTACGTACATTTAAATGTAGTAATTATTAAAAATGAATGGTGGAAGGTGCTTGTTATTCTTGGGTACTCTGAAAAGTTATTGGACTCTATCATAGATAAAAATATTGTAAGTATACCACGAAACACGAATTTCATGAAAATTTTGGCAATCATTAACTTCAAACAAATAGATGTTTGTTCTGCATAGCTACACTTTTTAGACTCGTAACACAAAATAATGTACAGTGAAAGCTAAAAAATTGTTTCGCTAGCTGTTTATTCCACCTTCAAAAAATATTTTCGTATTATGGAAGCAGAAATGACAGAAAGGAATGTTGTATAAGATGAGTTTTAATTGTTTGTAACTTGAAAGTGAGCTTCCATGTAATGGTCCTTATCGTTCGTTGTATCTTGCTAGATATCGGACACGTAACTATCCTTTAGTTTTAATCATCGACGTTGAAAATAATTTTCCCATGTATTGTGAACCAGGCATTAGTTCGTATGGAAGTAATGTGACTTGTGAAAAGATTGAAATTCTTTTGACCTAATCCCTGGCATCGTCACGTTTTTCTCGAGTAATGTCACACCTTTTCGTTTCCAGATAATATTAAGTTTTGACGCTAAACTGACTCTATATATGTCCATGCCAACACTCCAATACATAATAGTGATTATATACAATACAACCGTCAACTGCAGTGATAATTGATACTTTAATTTCTTAGTGATATGGGGCATATTCTTCTGTGCGTACTGGAATAATACTGTTGCAAGTAATTTCCTTGTAATGAATTCGTTTTATAAACCATTACTTAAATACTGTTCTCTCTTTGTTTTCAGATCCTACCATGTGTAACTTTCATTATGGCAACAGTGCTGAAATCTGAGCAGTTCTGCATATTAGCATTTCATGCCGTGCGTGGTTGGTGCCCATTTTTTCGTCTTTATGCGGGACTATTTCCTCGTCAGCTATGCTCGATAGTGCAGTATCGCAGTCCAAGTTCCGTCACGGTATGTGACCTCTGCGGTGGTATTACCTGTCGGCACATCCTGCTTCTGTTCCTCGCTATGTTTAATCTTCAGCCACAGCGAAACATCATATTATGTGGTTGATGTAAATAAATCGCAATAATCATTAGAAATTTGTTGAAAAAAAAAAACTAATCGGAACGGAAAGGAACGGTTACACAGAAGCTAAGTGCTTGATAATTGTTTTAATCCATTGAAGTCATTAGTTTTTGTGCTTTGGATTAAATGTTTAATCACTAATAATCATTTATTAATTTACAAAAATTTTGGTATTATGTATGTTAAATTGTCTCATACAGTTAATGTTTTTAGCTGTATTTCACTTTTCAGCCACCACTAACTAGCACAGATCACTGGTGTCTGTATGTGGTAGTAGCATGGTGTTTCCTATCGTTGGTCGGATGCCGTTAGCTGTAGGAGCTATGGCGGTTAAAGATGGAAGATGTAGGGGTATTTTCATATTTCGACCATAAACTTGTGTGTCCCTATACTTCTCTTTCCTGCCACAACAACATAGACCATTAATGTTTGTGTGTGGTATTGGTACTAAGTCTCCCATTGTGCACTATGATGATTGCATGCCTGTAGCTATCTGGGAATTGGAGATATGGTGCTTGAAAGTGGTCGACCTGGGGCACTTTCGCATTTATACCAAAGGCGTGTGTGTCACTACGTATCACTTTCTAGCCATAAGTATCCAGCGCAGATCACTGGTGTATTTGTGGGGTAGTAGCATACATTTACCGATCGTGCACAACGTTGGCCGAATTTCGGTAACTGTGAGGGTGTGGGATATATGGTGGTTGAAAGTGGTCGATCAAGGACATTTTCCCATTTCCACCAAAGATATGCGTGTCCGTATGCTTCAATTTACTGCCACAGCTACATAGCGCAGATCACTGGTGTTTGTGTGTGGTATTAACCATGAATCTCCGATCATTCACTATGGTGGTTACATGTAGGCAGCTGTCAATTAAAATTCTTTACAAACAGGAACGAAGTCGTGGAAACCAGCTAGTTTTTTTGTTTAAAAAAATTAAAAATTAACTCTGAAGAACACACTAAACACCCATATCCTCCGCTGGACTCGACCCGGCGATCTGCGGAACGTGGAGCTAGCACGAGTCTGGTAACATTATTCTAACTAAGGCTACCAAACAATCCAACAGTACTTTGCCAGAAAACCGATGGTATTAGAATGCATACATGGTTGTCTAAGCCCACTTAACTCTAGAGTTGTGTGAACTACCTGATTCCATCCCCATAAGAGGATTATTGACGTCAATCCCAACCCCACTTCACCGAACATCAGCAGAGTGAGTTAATAGCTTTCTCCGAATGGATAGAGTGGTGCGGAACAACCTTTAAAATTCACGCACATTTGCCATTGTCCTAAGAAACTTGGAAGTACAGCTAGTCTGGCTATAAAAATAGAAATCGAGATAGGCGACACAACTGAATACGATTAATTGATACTCATTTGATTTTAGAGATTTTTTTTTCTTTTGTCACATTTGTTCTGAACTGATACAAGTTTAAAAATTCTACCTGGTCGTCCAAATCGATAGGTATTATATTTTCTCGTTTTTTCCATGTAATTGTTCGAGCAACGTAGACAGCTAGTCGTCAGCAGCAGTCTAATTTTTTCCTCATTCTCAGGTAAATTTTCTCCGGTTGAAATTTCTTTTGTAAATTATTGTCTTAATCTGTTAAGCTGTAAAGGCTCTATTCCTTGCGGTTTTTGTCTAATTTGGGATTCATTAATGTCCTCATTTAGACTACTACTGTGCCGCTTGGTATCCGTTTCATAAAGGGTTGATTAACAGTATAGAAAAAGTACAGAGCCGCTCGTTTCTTGAATGCCACCTAATTAACTCGTAGTTTGAGCTGGTATACTCTGGTAGCAGACGACATAGGTTTTGTTTGAAGTTATTGGTATATATGTTTACACCTACTCTCATTTATTTCGTCCAACAACCTATTGTGGTGGCGATAACAGAAGAGATAAGCTAAGATTAGAGAAATAAAGTTCCCATCGATGTTTGCATAAATTCTATCTTCCCTCGTGCCATTTTTAATTGGAATGTGCAGATCAGAGATTAATTTGGTGTAAATCATCCTCTGCAGTCACCGTATTCACTTCAAAAAGTATCTGCAGAGAGTAAGATATAATAATTACTAAGATTATTATTACTGCAATTAGACTTCTGACAGAGAGAGACACATCATTCATCTCTGATTCCAGTTAAAGGAAGGAGGCATACTTGCAACTGTCACAACATAATTTTTCAGCTGTTTAAGTTGCGGTCCAAGACAGCACTAATTGACTCGCATCATCTCTCTCTTGAGTAAGAGAGAGAACTTCAAAATGATGAAACACTTGAAGACGTCATTACAGATAAAACGCTGTTTTCATTAGTAAACATTTGTGCAGCGCGTGTAAACAACGTTAAACTCTGACACTCTATAAACGTATCTGATGCTCTGCGAACCAATTACATCATAAATTGGCAAAAAGTTTAATTTTCATATTTTTTGAATCAATACTATATTTAAATTTATTACTTCAATGAACCAGTCTTCCAATATTATTGGAAGGCGATATAAATATCATTTTTCTTTTTAATATCAAGTAATAAAGAAAATCATTATTCACTGAACTATTTAATTACACTCTACAGAAGCTGTTGCTTAGCACATACTCTTTTGGCACAAAAACCGAAGCATGACTGAGCTGGATATGACGAAATGTAAAATAAATGTCTGATTTCCCATCATATGGCTACGAACAATCAGAATTCCGCTTGCATAATGTAATACTGAAAAGTGATTTTAATATAACGAAATATTTCGAAGGCAATAAGCTGGAATGCTTCGAGTTTCGAAATGTTAACAAAAATCTGCGTATCACTATGGAGGAGTCTAATGTTATTAACAAACCACGGAAGTAATGTTTATGTTTTCCTTCAAGTCAAAATTTACCCCATTGGATAGTAATAGTAACGTAACCATTCTTCATTTTTTTCTGATGATGTTTTTAGAGTTCCGATCTTGTGTCAAAACAAATAAAAGGAAAATATAATGGGAATATGGATGCTATAGGAATACTTAAATCCTTGTCACCAAAAACAGCACCTATGTCTATATTTCCCACCAGTCAAAATGAAATTGAAAAAATTATTAAATCCCTCAAAATAAAAAGTCATTTGGTTATGATGAGGTTTCAACCCATGTAGTGAAACAATGTAACACCAGCATTAGTAGAGTTATTAGTCATATTTGTAATAGTTCTTTTGAAGAAGGTATCTTCCCTGACTCACTCAAGAAGTGAATAATCAAACCGCTTTATAAAAAGGGTGATACCTCAAAAATTGAGAATTACAGACCCATTTCACTTCTACCAGCATTTTCAAAAATCTTTGAAAAAGCAATGTACAGAAGGGTGTATGCACATCTACAAAAGAATGACCTACTCAGTAAAGTACAGTTTGGTTTTAGACAAGGCGTTTCAACAGATTCAGCAATTTTTGCTTTTGTAAACAACATACTGGAATCAATGCATAAAAAATTAAATTCCCTAGGTATATTCTGTGATCTTGCTAAGGCTTCTGACTGTGTTGA
Organism: Vandiemenella viatica; assembly: GCA_031002005.1. Taxonomy (NCBI): domain Eukaryota; kingdom Metazoa; phylum Arthropoda; class Insecta; order Orthoptera; family Morabidae; genus Vandiemenella; species Vandiemenella viatica. The sequence continues at coordinate 272,777,280 of JARYHS010013630.1, forward strand.
TCATGAGATTCTACTAGGTAAATTAGATCACTATGGAGTTAGTGGTAAGCCAGGACTTTGGTTTAAATCTTACCTGGAAAATAGAAAGCAATGTGTATCACTGAAAGATGCTAATACAGGAAATGTTATAAACTCAGAATGGGGTGTAGTTAAATGTGGTGTGCCTCAGGGCTCAATTCTTGGCCCTCTGCTGTTCTTAATCTATATAAATGATCTCCCACATATACTAGGTGATAAAAAACACATGGTGCTCTTTGCAGATGATACCAGCATATCGTTGAAAGACCCATCAGCACAAAACCTCGAAAACACAGCAAATGATGCTATAAAGAAAATTAACAGGTGGTTTAGTGCCAACAAACTAATACTTAATGTAGAAAAGACACAGTTACTTCAGTTTGTTACAAAAAATAAAACAAAGGACAGCTATAATGTGATATCAGAAGGAAAAGCAATCAATGAAAGTAATTTCACAAAATTCCTCGGTGTATGTATAGATAACAAATTGAACTGGAAACAGCATATTCAACAACTTCTTAAAAAACTGAATTCTGCAACATTTTCACTTAGGGTAATATCTAGAATAGCTAATATAGAAACCAGAAAGTTAGTATATTTTGCATATTTTCATTCCCTGCTCACTTATGGCATCTCATTCTGGGGAAACTCGTCACAAGCACAGAGGGTATTTAAATTGCAAAAACGTGTTATAAGAACTATTTTTGGAGCAAGCCCACAGACGTCGTGCAGAAAGCTATTTAAAAACCTGGGTGTTCTAACAATGCCAGCACAATATGTATACTCTGTACTATCATTTGTAGTGGAAAATCCTGAACACTTCAATCTTAATGCTGACATACATAGCCATAATACTAGGAATAAATATAATATTCACAAGGATTACAAATCACTGTCAATTGTACAGAAAGGGTTAACATTTACTGGAGCTTCCTTATTCAATGTCTTACCAACAGAAATTAAATGCTATCTACAAAAACCCAACTACTTTAAGTCCAAACTGAAAGAGTTTCTGCTTCAGAATCAATTTTACTCTGTAAAAGAATTTTCTTCTTGGAATTTGGTAACTAAGAATGACTGATAAAATAGTATATATGGTGTATGGAAGGGAAAGGTGACAAAGTTGTCCACAATTACTAAAATGATATATGGTTTTTCTTTCTGTTGAAACTTTTGACAAATGAAGTAATTACACTGTTTACAAAACTTCACTCATATATAGTAACTAACATGGGATAGCATGCACTCAAAAACTGCTGTAAAAAATTATGATACTAAGAGGTTTTTAAGTAATTGACTGCTTATGAGTTGTGGTAACTGGTTGGTAAGAAAATAACTGGTCGTTAGATGCTGGTAACAAGTTTATACACTGTTCCACATTATAAGTATTAACTAACTCGGGATTGTATTTGTAGATTACAGGAAATATTGGTTATACTAATGGGTCATAACTAACTTCTTGTCAATATATAATATTATCAATTATATAGTAATATTGACATTACTAATAAGTGTATGTATTGTTCCACATCCCCGAGATTATTCTCACATGGGATCAAAGTGAACATGTCTATCTAAATCTAAATCTATCTAAAATAAGCGAGATCTTAGTGACATTTTTTGGTGTTGTTGACGGTATGGCGGTACATTCTTTTCCATGTATGGTGCTGTGAATGTTCTTGTTAGGTCAGAATCAATATCTTGTATTGAGTATACTGCAGGATAAACCAAGAGTTAAATGTTTAGATTGTTTTAAGTTGACTTGCGTAGTTTTTTTTATTTATTTACTTTTTGTTAAATTGTCTATGCCTTTCCAATGAAATAAGTAAGAATTAATTACAACACTGCAAACCAAACCCTCGTAGTGAAACGATCCACAAATGACTACAAAGGAAGAGGTAAAATTTTGCGGACGTTGATGCGCCATTGTTAGTAGTAGTGCCTAGTGATCAGTAATAATTACGGCATTAACGAAACTGGAGAAGACAAAGAAAGTATTGAAAAATCAGTCAGTTTACTTCGCCATTTCCTCTGAAAATTTACTAGCTTCCATAATCTCCTCATATCAATCTCATTGGCTGAGATTAAGGCTGAAATAATGAAATAATTGCATAAACTGGCAAAATTCATCACAACCCTAGTAATGGAAAAGTTAGGGTAAATGAAGCCATTCAGCCACGGTGTAGCTTACTGAATATGCAATAGATCAGCCGTCTAATACTGCTAGTATTGATTTGTAATATTATTATCACACAACACCTGATTAATAGAGGCCAAAAATACACTGTTGCCGGTAGAAAACTCAAATAAATTTACACATAAGTAAAAATGTGAGTTTAAATTCGAAACGATTTTTAACAATATTAGAAAACGCATATGAGATTTGTGAAAGCTTCAATAGATCTAACATCCTTAGTACCAAATTTAAAAATTCTTTTATGAAGGCAAATACGGATGCCCCACAACCTTTCTACTCCGTTTGAATTCGTTAGAATTGGAATTGAAGATTCTGAAATGAGGTAAAAGAGATAGTTCCTTTGGTATTCCAATAAGGCAGTTTTCAAAGTATGCGACAGAAACCGAACACTTTCTGTAAACTGAGCGTGGTGGTGTAACGGTTAGCGTTCTGGCTTCGCATTCAGGAGGACGGCGGTTCGAATCCCGGCCGGGCATCCAGATTTGGGTTTTCCATGGTTTCTCAAATCACTCCAGACAAATGCCTGGATGCTTCCTTCAAAAGCCCATGACCGAATTCCTTCCCATTCTTTGCCCCCCCCCACCCATCCCTTCCCATCTTTAAAGACCTCGCTCTTAAGAGACGTTAAGCAGATAAAAAAAAAAAACTTTCTGAACGACGTATAACGTTAATACGTAGGTTACTCACATTCTCATAACAAGATATCGAGGAGATCACGGCAACAACAGATCAATCTCTCTGACGTGTGTCCGTACCACAAGCAGTACATTGAATTTGGAGTTCCGTGACTGCTTGCCATGGTCGATACTAGAGTGTCCCACACTAGATACTGCTGTAGTGCTGGTGTAATTTGACAGATATGCCACGCAATTTCCGCTCGGATTTATTCGCTAACATGCAACAACAACTTTCATTTTTTACTAAAATGAAATTCACCCACCACCAACGCAAATGGATTGCAGAGGCAGTCCGTGTTGGATTATAGAAATATGGCGTTACACTCACGTGTTTTCCCTTGAGCCGTTATAGACTGGTAAACTCAACAGATTAATCGTTTCGCTGCAAATCTCTGTTTAATTATTGTAATCGCAGAGTAATGATACAGCATTGAGTATAATGTGTTAACTCTTATTGTACTTTACTCTGCTATTAATTCAGCAGAAATGAAGGTACTACAAGCACAAAATAAATAAATAAATAAATAGAATATTTTAAAACTCCTAATAAACCCATATGTCCATACACTGAAAAGAGACTTGCAAAACATCACTCTTTCACACGCTTTTAAAAGTGGCGCTGTCATCACACCACCATGACAACAATAAGTCAACGCAAACAAGAGGTGCGATACAGATCGTTATTTACATCCAGACAAATGGCTATAGACGGAACTTACTTTTGGTGAAAAATGTAATAACACCTATGAAAACATTTAATAGTAAAGTGCTTAAACTTTTGATTACATTAAACATTGTGGAATAAATTTGTAAACTAAGTGTAAATCAACACAGATTCGTCGCTGATGAGTGGATAAACGCGTACGGCATTAAACCATATAAAAACAGTTGCATTGGCGTTTTTACTAACATTTAATTTAGTAAGCAACTGCAGAGAAATGGACTGCAACAACTTTGCATAGATTTAATAATTTCTTTTTCCCTGGGTGAGATAATTCCCGAAGTAGAATTAGCTAGTAGTTTCCACACAATGATGCATCGACTATTTTCGCTGTTGTTGTTGAACCGCTCCGAAAATACATTAAGTGAAATTCTAATCCTTCGACATAATAAAACAATTCCTTCAATATAAAGTAAACGCATATGAATCTCCCTCTAGACTGAATTTTGGGCTTTTCAATGCCTTGATAACAAGTAGGATTCTTTCGAATACAGATTCCTTATAGAGATAGACGTGCTCAGTGATTTTATAGATGGAAAGATTGTTGACTGTCATGTGAATTCCATTGTGTTACTGAAATTATATACAATACAACAACGGCGTAACTATAAAATCTAAGGTTTCGGAAACTTGTGTTCAACATGGTGCTACTCGACTAGAGGCCCCTTGGAAGGATAATTTTTTACAAAAAGCTGCATGTTGACCCCAGGGTAGGAATGATGGTAGCACATTGCTCGCAATCAATAGATTCTGTACTAAGCGACTAATTCAAGTCACAGAGAAGGCATGGTGATTCGGCAACCAGTATGGTAATGTTAGCACAGTTCTCTCTGGTGTCTCACGGGAGTATGACTTGATGCCTCGCATACTGATTTCACTGTCTGTTTCCTTCTGATTCACCACACATTCGGCACATGCTTTACACTGAAGGGTAATAATCATCTGCTCTAAAACGCTGACCAAATAACATTAACCGAACAAGGAAAGGTAAGTGAGTGGAAAGTTTCTTTCTCTTAAACGTTGCGGTGGGGATAACATCATCGACGATAATCGCAGACTCCACTCACTTTACCTTCGTCGTAACCATTCCAGAAAATTTTATTGATCAGTGACTACCTCTCAGTAAACACTTCCAAAGTAAATGCTACATAACTTTCATAAAAAGCTGTAATATGTATCACGTAATTATTAATAATTATTCTACGTCACGTTGACATCTTTGTCCCAAACTAGTATCTGCTTGCGTGTAACAGCCACCTGCCCAACTTTAATGACTCATGTTTTGATATGGAATTTGGATGAACTTATTTTAAAACATCGGTTTATTAATGAATGTTTTAGTGAGTTCGTATCATCCATGGTAGGCTATAGAGCTGTTACCGTTAGAGCGCTTCCATATTGAATCGCGGGTTAGAACGGACATGGCTTCAAACCCAGTCCTCATGTACTGGCCGTCATGTGCGGTTTCTAGAATCATCAAGACGATTGCTTGGGCTGTATCTGATTTGTAGCTCACAAACAAAAATGTATGCTTATGATATGGAACATGTTTACACGTTCACAGAAAGCGAACAACACTAGTCTCTCCATTATCTATGATGGAGGAGGAAGAAGCGGCCAATTCAAACTCCGGCAATAACACAGCCAAACTAACTTACCTAACACATGAGGAAGAGATCATGTACTGATGATGTGAATGCAGGTACGATGGCTACAGAGGAAAAAATAATAATAGATATATTATCACTTATACTAGCATTAATGGCAACTTACGGCAGGTAACAGAAACAACAATTCGGTGCGTGGGCCAATCAAATTGTTTTAACGCATGTAACGTCTCTTTGTCTCACACGGCCAGAAATCCGTCCAAAGAAATGTAAGAGTTTGGAAGTGGCAAACTACCAGGGCAGGCTGGCATTGCCCCACTCTGTACGCAGTTAAACGAAGTCTGCCAGGTTTCTCGGCAGCAGCAATTTGTTTCTCTATCGATCGCGGTGTCCGCAACTCCAGGACTGACAAATGTGTTCCTATTCCACTTAACCGAAGGTGCAGAGAAACAAATTTTCCTGACTGTGCACAACTTACCCCTATTACTTCAGTAGTCTGTATTTCTTCAGTAATCGTTTGGCAATTTACTTCGGATATTATTGGTATAACTAACACTGCTGCAGAATTGTTGTAAACAATCGAGTACAATGATTCACAATTTAATGGAACGTTTCAGATGATATTACTATAAAATGTACCATTGTCTAATCTTATGTTATGTCTAATAACACATAGCCTTCTCTTTGTAAAGTCACTAACAGTGTGAGATTATTGCAAGAAATTAAAACATTGTAGCCTATATCTAAAAGAGTATAATCTGTCTATGAGTGTTTCCTAATCTAATCTGGAAAACAATTAAGTTGCTTGTATGTTTTTAATTTCTGTATGATGCATAATTTAATTACATATGTACTCATCTCACTTATCATAGAATGGATTCATGAAGTTAACCTGATTGTTTAAATTATCATACGTTTCTAAAATACGTATTACATACCCCAAATTCAATATCAGCAGTGGGAATTATATACAGATTTTTTTTTTAACTCATCCTTTTCAATAACGTCCAAGTCTTAGATAAAGTAAATAATGGGGATTATTAGTGTCTCCCTTACTTTTTCCATTTTCATTCATCAGTTTTTTCTTTCTAAATACGGAGACGGTAGAAGCTACGTTCCTCTGTAGTTCGGCATTACTATAACTGAAATGATAGTGTGGAATATAGTTGATGCAAATTTACTGCTTATGTGTTTCAGATGTTTCATACTTAACTTCTTCTTCTATAAATCCCTTTCCAGTGTCCGGACGTAGTTGATTACCATGTATGATGTTTACTACTCCATGGGTACGTCTGGTAATATAAACTTTGGTGGATTCCCGTTGCTTTGCCCAGTGTGACAGTGTTTGTAACTGTCGGTGTCTGTGATATTGTGTGTGTGTTCACTGCAGAGGATTGTTTGTGTTTTGGCTGAGAGATGAAAGAACAGAGAAGGTGAGACCCGGTGCTGGTCCATTCAAGCCTATACTACCGAACGACACGGGGGGAGGGGTTGTCGAAACGACAGAATAATCACCATCCACAGTAGTGTCGTATGCCCTCTCTTCAAACGCAATGCGGACAGGTTTTTGGATTTAACCAGGGCCTCGGTGTGAACAATCTGGTGTTTAGGAACTATGTACTACCACATCTCCTACCCTGCCAGCCAAGTGCTGGTGGTAAAAAATTTCTTCCACCACCAGGATTTGGACCAGTTAACTCTGTGTTTCAGTGCCGTACACCATTGCGGTGCCGCCATCAACTGAGCCAACGAGTTAGGATCAGGTTTAATCGAATTATTAACCCCATCGGTCGCAAAATAGGATATAGTTCTTACTAAAAGTTTTGTTTGAAATTTATCGGTACACTCACTCACCACTCTACAGCAGTTACTGTTACCTGAACTTCCTCCTTCATTACTTCGTTGAAATTCTTCAAATCACAAACTGTTAAAGTAATAATGTAAGGCGTTCCATAAAAATTTGCTATGGGAATAACCTATTGAGCCTCTGTTTATAGATGCGTTTGCTTGACGATATAATCTTTTCTCACTGGTTTTCCTTTTTCTAGTTATTGACTTAATCGCTAGTATAGAACGTGAATGTCTGTAGTAAATCGGCTGGTGTCGCCATTGCCCATCTCTGGTATAAAGCCTGAATCAGAAATTGAAAATATCCTCGTTCTATAACATAGCTGGACATTAAAATCAGACACCAGTTTCTAATTTTGAACACAAACGTCTCAAGATTTTTGAACGTAAGACTCCGAGACTACTTCACACAAAATTTCGTGTTAATCTAACCTGTACAACAAAACCTGGAAGGTCAAATATCCCTCTAATGCTCTGCATTATACGACATTTCATATAAATATTTCAGAACCTACATTTGCGAGTTAATAACTACATGGTACTGACAAAAACTGAATCGGATACAAAATGAATTCCAAGTTACACATTATCAGTGTAAATTTAGCAGTGGATAAATAGTATATTAAAATCTGGCAGAAATAATTAACACATTTAAGTTAACTGTGGTATCGTTTCTTTTAAAAAATAATTCGAAAATTTGCTTAGGTCCAATTTTATCAGATTCTTTGATCGGTTCTGTAGTGTAGTAATTTCTGTGTGTTCTGCTCAGAAATGCAAAGGGTTATGGATCTTCTGCTATTCCGCTCACCCGTTAAGCGAGTTTGTTTGTGAAATGAACGTAACAGTGCTTACCTTCTATGCATTAAATGCCTCCAAAGTACTGCATGCTTGCAGTATAGTGCATAACCATATGAATTGTATGATCGTATGCGCTTGCTAATCTAAGACAGTACAGAGTCTGAAATAGCCCTAGCTACATGATGTAACACTGTTACTGGGTGTCACACAAAAGTTTGTCATAGACAGGAGCGAAGCCGACATAATAAAACGAATTTAGGACAATGAAAAAAGTGAGAGCTCTTGAAATTTCAAAATCTGATATTTGGGTATATACTATATAATTGTACGTGGAGGCGTAAAATTGGAATATTAAGGGAATAATTGCATACCTATCTTTAAATAAAGTATCACACTTTACAGGAGTTAATCTCAAATTTTTGTGTTATTGAGATTAATTTTGATCGTGTAATCTCGATTTTTCTATGTTACATGCACAGTAGTGTTTGTTTCAGAACATAATTTCTGCAATTTCATTAATGAAAATCGTTCTGGAAGTGTAAAGTTGAACGCTGTAACAAAGTAAGTTCACTACCTTCCGACTTGGTCTTAGTTTTAGTGTATCCAGAATTAAGTAAATAACGTACAGCTGCAAAAAGTAAAATTAAACAGATTTTAAAACGGATCATATGTTGTGTATTTAATTTATATGCTACGTTTATATAGTGGTATAATGGGGAAAGAAATGCATTATTTCAATTATTTCATGTTAATAGAAGCTATTTAGAAATATAAATAATTGTAACAGACAGAAATAACTGCCACACATCACCAACAATTACAACTTAAATTTTTACTGCAGTAATAATAATATTGTTAGTTTGCTATCTCTTGCTTGCTGCCTGTTATTTATGCAGCAAGCTTGCCTTTCAACGTAACTTCAGCCCTCTAAGTTGTTACTGAGCGTGATGTGTGAGCGGTTAGCGCTGTGGCCTCGCATTCGAGAGGACGTGGGTTCGAATCCCCATCCGGCCATCCATATTTGGGTTTTCCATGATTCCACCAAATCAAGCGAATGCCGAGATGCTTCCTTCAAAAAGGCCATGGCAGAATTCCTTCCAGTTCCTTATCCCCAGTTCCATCCTGCCTCTAATGACCTTAGCCGCCGACTAGGCGTAAAGTAATAAAAAAATATAAATTGTGAGTACCGCTGTAATCCTAGTTGTGGTAGTCAATCTCAAGTTATTGAAACTAGTGGATTTTGCGGAACATGGTTGTTTCAACCCAGACCCCTTCATGTCGTATCCATAAGTTTTCTATTTTATGGTTTTACGCCTCGTCGACGTTGAGGTAATTAGAGAAGAGAAAGATCAAAAGGCAAGGAACGGGTAGCGATGCGGCCATGACCTTCCTGAAGGAAATATCCCGGCGTTCACCTGGAGTGATTTTGAGAAACCACGTAAGTACCAGAACACTTGTAGTCGGAGTGAGTGTTTGTGTGTGGTGTGTTGCAGTGTCGGTGACGGACGTGGCGGCGGTGCTGGGAGACGCCGTCGAGCTGCCGTGTGCATTGCCCACCGACGACGAGATAGCGCTCGTCATCTGGTTCAAGGACGGAGCCACCTCGCCCATATACAGGTACCGTCAGCCACGAAAATCTCTGGATCTTTTCCCTGTACTAAACGCGTTACATTTATGCCTCATTCATTATCATCGTACCGCGGCAGCTCTATCGTAAACGTGGTGGCTCAATTTTATGTGGAATTTTATATAACACCACGAGAAAAATCTAAAGTAAGCATTAAAATGTTATGATATTTTCTTGGCTATAGAGAGATTGACTATTAAAAATTTGTTACATGTATAGTTCCTTATGCCTTTGCCTATGATTATCCTCGGATCCATCCTATATAACAACCTAAACACAACCGGACGGAAACAAAACACCCATGGTGTATGTACAGCGTGTAATTCCTTGTGGAATGAAAATAAATAAAATGGTCCAGTGTTCCAGGCCGCATATTAACCTAAACATTCAATTTTGAGACAGCACATTTCTCTACAATTGAGCGAGAAATCGAAACATTTTATTCTTCACTTTCTGTTTATGTCAACGATTTACAAAAGAATGAATCCAGCATCAAAATTATCTTTAACGAAATTTTTCTTCTGATCCCGGCCGCACTTCAACCTGACAACCTCAATTTTGAGACATCATATCTCGAAAATTAAGCTATATATCGAAAATACCTTACTTTAGATTTGTTTCGTCGAGTTACCTAAAAATCCTCACCAAATTGTGGCTCCACAGTTATCGTAAAATTCTCTCCGAACACTTCGTTTATATATCTAAGAACCCCATTAAACACGATTCTCTTTTCAGTCATGTGATACAATTACATTTTATTTTTGATAGATTCGTAGCTCTCTGCACTCTCGATATTCAGATAGCCCTGTTGATGAGAGGTACAACTTGGGCCTGGCATCCGGTAGGAGGTGGGTTCAAATATCCATCCAACGCCCAAATTTCCATTATCACCGAAAAATTAACGTATTAAAATAGTACCTTCGAATGGGTATGACCTCGACAAAATGATTTTTAAGAAAGTAAGTCAATATTTTATAGTCAGAGTTAAAGTATCTCCTAAATTAGGAATTAAAATATTAAAATGGAATTACTATTTATTATGCAATTCATTTCAATACAACCGGGAAGTAATAAATCACACTTTCAACACAGTCCAACGTTTAAAGACGAGTAATGTTGCTTTCATCGGTAAGTAGAACGACCCGCAAATGTAACGCTTATTAAATTACATTATTACTAATATCTACTCTATTATCACAAATGTAGTATAAAATCAACTGAATAAATAAAAGTTTGCAAGGAACAACAGGGTATTTAAACAGTATGATATATATTTGTCGTGACCACGAAACCATTCTGTTTCATTCAAGATGTAATAGGTTCAAAGGTTTATTGGCTACATGGAAAACAAATCAATCAGATTGGTTAATGAATGGATAATAAATAATAGTCTGGCGTGAATCGAGGAATATCTGAACAATATGTATAGTGCGGAAGCTAACTTGACCACGATATAGCAAACTAAATAAAACAAATGCGGTAAAAAAAAAATACAACACACACAAACTGCGGACCTGATTGGATAATACTATTGTATAAATGATGAAACATGTTTCTCAAACTAATGATTTTACACCACGTCAGAACTTATTACGATAAGAGTAAAAAACATGCGAAGAATCGATGATCGCAAAAATATCGTATTCTTCTGGAAAAAAATATCTCTACCAGATGTCAGCATACGAGATCGTGGTATGTCAAATACTGTCCACGAGCTGTACACATGTTTTTAAGGGAAAATAACTGAAGGATGCTTTTGAACATATGCGACCAGAAATACCAAACGGTTTAAAAAGTTAAAGCTAGTGCCGTGATTAAATATTCATATTTCAACAGTTAACATTGAAACGGCCGAACTATACACACCAAGTAATAACAATGACCATGTACTTTTTTTTTTTACGTGTATAATGCCGTAAGCATTTCATCTCATCGCTGACGATATATCGACGAGAGGTGAAACGCTTGCCCCATTAACCAAATATAAAACAGTTGCATTTGCGTTATTTATTGATATTAAATTAACTGAAAACCTGAAGAAAAAATTGTTTGCTAAAACATTTCATTCAAATAAGAATATTTAAAAAAAGATATCTAGTAACATTTTGGGAAACAATGCTAGAGCATGATAATCTAAATCATATAAGGAATTACTTCGAATATCTAACCAACCAAATTATGTAGATGGTAACGGGGTTCTTGTTTTTGACGAAAGGAGATGTCAACCAATGATCGTGGAGAATTTATGAAGGCCTATTTCCAATTTTGTTTTTGTTTTTTGTTTTTCCTCCAACGGGTTTCCTTCCTAGTATAATTCCAGAATTTTTCAATTTAATAGCAACTATTATAATCATACCATGTGACTGGTATCACGTGTTAATTAAAGCTTGGATCCAACTCCCCAGACTAAGTTAAATGAAGCATCTTCAAAGCTAATTCATCATATATTCACTCCATAATGTTTGAAACATTACAAATATTTGAATCATTTGCTAAGACAGTAATAGCTCCTTGAAAATAATGTGTTTAGGTGTAATTCACACTTTTTGAAACCTAATAGATCAGTTGCAATATATGCTATTGGCAATGCGCTGGTTATTATGCGAAGGTTGGACCCATTCGACTGTCTATTATTTGTATTTTAAGAATAGTCAGGAGCAGTATTTCTTCGACAGAAAAGCACCATTCCATATTTCCCTTTCACTTGCAAGTCTCCGGCAGGTGGAGTTCGGGGAAATAACCCGAGGCTTTGTAAGGCCTTGCTGCTAGCTTCGCGCCACGGAAATTGAAAAATACTGCAGGATTTTATTCACTGCATCATCTGAATAAAGAAAGGCGACGACCCGAGGATCTCAAATGTGTCTTCCATCGTTCACAAACTACCAAAAAGAAACATGGAACTTTCAAGTGGTAAATGTTTCTACGTTAAATATTTTGCAGTTTCTTAAAGTACTTAACTAGCGAAGTGTGCCAATTAAAAAAAAAAAAAAACACGCTTAATAGAAATGATTACAGTAAAAAAAAAAAAAATTAATGTTTTAGTACTACCACAGTGGAATATTTATTTATTGATGAGACATTGATATACTAATGACCACGACGTCAAGAAGGAAAAAAGCCCTTAGTAAAAAAAAGTAGTACTTAAAAAATTAAATTACCTAAATTCTATAATTGATGCTTTATATTTTAAAGGAACTTTCTTTAGTTGTAGTTAGTAATACGGATATTTCTTTCTCTACTTCCATTTATGAGCAAAATTTGGGGTTTCGGTGAGTTTTAGTGACAGCTACATGTGAAACACTTATTAAAAATGATTCGTTCAAATATATTCATTTAGTCTATTCAAAATACTCAAAAAATTACCACCTCACAACAAGAAAAACTTAACAATATCTGCACAGAAAAAAACGTACTCTATAAATCAGCATATTTAAATGCCATTCTGATATGAATTTTACTTAAAGTTAGGAAATAGAGCCAACAGCACTACAGCGTCAATATCTTGAACTGGAGACGATCGCGTTACGTAGAGCGTGATTCCTGTCTATACACTGGAGCTGCCTTTGAGCTCTCGTTACCTGACCTGACCTCTGAGACTGCGTGCTTTTAGCAGTAAGTGCAATAAATTCCGAGTTGGAAACTCGAAACTTTTTTCATTTCCTTTTAACACACACAATAGCATGATATAATGGCGGTCTTCATTCTGTTTATTCTTTCATCTACTTTCCTTAGAACCATAAATTTGAACGAAACGAATTCACATCGCAGTTTCTTACTAAACAAAGACTAATAGCCCTGTGAAAGCATTTTCCAGTATCCGAAGAAAAAGATTTTCTTGACAGTGCCTTGACACTGTGGTTCTTTTCTGTTGCTAATAGGATCACATAAATCCTCTACTACTGAAAAAAAAATCTACCGATTATGTTCCTAAAATACCATTATAGCCGGATTAGCATAATTTGAAATTAAATTTACGTACTTATTTCACCGATATACGTAATAAATAGGTACCGCTTTAGTCTTGTTCACGAGGATAAAGTGAGATCAGGTCTTCTTCATCTTGCTGTATCCTCTGTGTCATGATAGACGTAATTTTACTCACGTAACTGATGTTATTAATTACCAGTTAGTTATTACTTTACTTTTGTTCAGATATTATTACATTGCACCAAATATTACCAAGTGAATAATAGTTAACAAAAGCACTATTTTTCATATCTCAAAAAGATTCCACGTTTAGTATAACTGTGAACATACGTACAGGGAATGAAGAGGAAATCTGAGAAATAAATAATACGAGTCATTAATGAGGTTGGTATACGTTGCTCTGAGAGTTCAAAGTGCAGTTAAACAGCAGGTATTAGTCAAATGATATTGATACATACTAATTAAGATTATTCTTTGATCTCTAAGCATAAACAGGATTTTTAACTGTACTATTGGAAAATTTAATGTTTTTAAAATCAATTAAATACAGGAAGAAACCTAACACCAAGTGTCCCACATAAATTCAGAATGGTGAATGCAATATCAGTACTGTAATGTCATCAAATCACTGCATTTATCAGCAGACTTCGGGAAAACTTTAATGGTATAGATATGTCCAATACACAATAAAAACAGTCGAAGACAAAATTTCAACTTGGTGCGCTGTACATGGCTGTACATACAGTTTTAGTTACAAGTCGATGGAGAATAGTATCGTATTTCCTGTGTACAAAACCAACACTGAAGGTCGTTTTATGTGCCGGTAAAAGTTCCTGGCCGATGATTTTGAGTATTCAACTGTTTATATACAAACTAATTACAAAAAAGTTAAAATCTTCAGCATAATTTCTGAAATGTGAGCATGATTATAATCAATAAGTAAACAACTATCGTAAAACGGAATCCTACGTACCCTTAAAATTGAAACTGGAGCTATTATATTTTCGGTAATATTGCAATGAAAATACAACACACCATCACCTCTAAACAACTACAGATTCATGTGTCAAATTTTTCTGCCTATGGTTTTCACTGCATGACTCATGGCAAACTGTTGACACCTGGATCATACATCACAGTGAACATTTTTTAATAATGAGCCGAGGTATCAAAGGCAACCAATTAAAAGTGTAGCTTTAAACAAATGAATAAATACCGTAAATTTTGGTGTCAGCGAGTGTTCTCGTGTTGACAGTGAAGAGTTTAGATTAAAGCCATCAACAACTTCTGTCTTTTTTCCATTAAATTTTTTACTGATTCATATGATTTGCTCATATTAATTAAAGATAGGCCTGTGCCTATAAAATTTAGAGTGTAAATTTCGTCACGTATTAATAAGAGATTAACTACGTGTCTAGTCCTCTTTGATAAATCAACACAGCTTACTTTGATTTATGGCAGCTTTCCTTTACTTGTTAATCAGATAGACTATATAATATTGTAGTACGTTTGTGCAAAAACGAATGAAACAGCAGAGAACAATGCTTACGGAATGAAATTAAAGCACTATATAGTAAACGTGCCCAGCAAAACAAATCTCCCTGCACAATACTCTCCGATCTACCATTAAATAACCCATCCGTGTTCAGAAATGCTACAGAAAGGATTTCACACTACACAGCAGCACCCAGATTAAAACACAATCATAAAACAGACACATTAAAAAGGAAACAGATCATTTACCCAAAAGTAAAGTGAAACTAATAGCCAATTTTCCCTTCACCTGATGTCTCAACACGTGGAGAGGAGAGAGAATATATATATATATTTTTAATAGAAATTCAAAACAACTATAACAAAGAGACACCTTTATCTGACAAATCATAATAGATTCGAAAGGCATGTTATTATAAGAAAAAAGCAATAGAGCTTTGCTTTTAACGTTATACAAACATCCACCTCTCTGCTTTTAAATTTTCCACCGTAATCATAAATTAATCTAGCTCTTCACCGAAGATTGTCTACATTCCACGTAAACACTGTATATCACTAAGTACCGAGCAAGTAAAATTAAAACAATAATTACTTATCATTATATGGTTTCCATGAACTTCACATTCAAATCTACCAACTCTTCACAGTACACACAGAAAAATGTTCATAAAGCATTGTTCCTACACTTTAAAACCTCCTACAACACAGCAGCCTCTCAAAACTAGTTACAAACACTTACAAACTATATGTATAAATCAGCAAGAATCATCATAGTACCACTTTAGCAAAATAGAGTAGTGAAATTGAGTGGAAGATTTATAGTATTCTATGGAGAAATGACTTCTATCGCTGCCTGTCGGTAGCGGCACATAACTTCACGGAAGCTTACTAATCATATATCAAGCATTAAGAACCAGTACTGAGAGCATCTTCGAACTTTCACGGGATAAATTCCTTTTAGAAAAGCGGTATCTTGACTTGAGTTTGGTCTTCGTATGGATGTACTGCCAACAGTATTAAAACCTCGCTCGTTTCAGAATCCCAAAGATCTTAGTTTCTTTAAAAAAACGCTCAAATATGTTTTGTATTGGATCAAGATTATTGAGATAAAGATTTATCTGTTCCATTGTTTGCATGGAAAATAGAACTCTCGTCATACTTTTCAATTTTGGATGTTCATGAAAAATCAGTTCTTACATTCTGATTGAGGGTACCTTAGAAAACAGAAGAAAGAAAAATCTTACGAATTTTTTTTTTTTTTTTTTTTTTTTTTTTTTTTTTTCGTTTTTCACGAATCTTTGAGCTCTTTTGGACGGTAACTTCACTAAATTGCTACAGACTGCGGATTGGTAAAGACAAACTCATTTGCAGAAATAGAAGCAACGAACCAGCAACTGACAATTAAATTCAAATTTGTGAGAGTCTGCTTTTCTTTGCTTTGTGAGTTATCGTTTCTTTTACCTCCATATTTTAGTTCGTAATTAGAACGACGAAATCTCACTTTCATCTAAAATAACATGCTTGTAACAGATTAAAAAACCAAACAAGATTTTTTAATACTCTTAATTGTTTTATTTAATTTTTTTTTTTGAAATATATGACGTTCAGCTGCTCACATGAGAGCTTAACGAAAATATTGTCATATTTTTATTTATATACCTTCAAGAAATTTCCATGAGTATTTAATACATTCTTACTATTACACCTCGTAAACTGTAACACTGCTTCATTTAACATTACGACAATTCTACCATAAATTTGTGATTTGTATTTGATTGCACTGTCCGTTTGCGTAATGTCGCATAAAAATTATGGTTGTCAGGATAATCATGCAATCGACAAATGACATTTATTCAGTTTATTGAGCGTAACTACTAATTCCAGTTATTTCGCCATCAGTGGTCGAATGAGAACGGTATGCCGCCTGATGTAGTGAGGAATGGAATTTACGTATTTACGTTCGGAACAGTTTGCACTGACACAGAAAAAAAAAAAGGGGGAATATTTGTTAGCGAACCGAGTGACCCGAAAACTCCGATCACAACACTATCACAAGTTTACTATCAATGTATGAACTAGCTGAACCACTGCTCCATTTTTATTTCTTTTCAAATTCTCGATTGTTACTTAGTATTATGCTACTTATTTGTGTATATGAATGTTCTGTTTTGAAGAACTACTTTTTTCGGAAATATCAATTAGAGATAAGACAGTTAATCTATAAAAATTTCTTCATACATTTGTGAGCTCTAAAATCAACTGTGGTGTTTTTATATTGTTGTTATTCTCTAATTGTGAGGTATTATAAAGTGTTAAATGCTGCAGTATGTTTGTTATTTATTTAATTCTTCTTTGTATCTTTTTCCGGGACTTATAGTGGTCTTTGGATCTGTAAAACATTGTATGAAAAATTTTAACTATGGGCTCGTTTATTGATCTAAGTATTCCTCTTTCCTTAGATATCTTGACTTATCCATAGGCTTACTTGATATAAATTAAATAAACATGAAGAAAACGTATCTTTTGTGTAATTTGACGATTTTAAAAAAAATTGAAGGCCATGATATCATGTTGTCTTAATGTTCTAATTAACAAACGATGTAAAAATATTGTGAAGATGACAAATAATAATAAAATGAATCCGTCAAAAAGTATCATATCTTCTTCTTTCTACAGCCCTCTCATCTGATTACGTTGTTGCGTGACATGACAGTTGAACTTTCTTGTTGCCTGGTACGGTTTTTGTGTATTAAGGAACAGATGCTCCCAAAATGTGATCTTTACACTGAGTCTTTCGAACGTGAATAGCACTTTACGTTAATAATCTTTATGGCAGCGTGGAATCTGTATTTTGTAACCTACTTAATATTAACAAATACTGAATAAAACATAGCCGCGTCTCCACGTGCGTATAAATGTTTGAATAATTTGCCTTTTCAAGGGCTACTGTCCTTGCTCCCGTTTCAAAGCAACTAGTTCAAAATTTGGTGGCAGCATTTAACCATCGAAATGTTCCATGACTGGCTAATTGATGCACCTGCAAGCCCGAAAATATTTAGTAAATATCTAATGGAGAGAAGGCATTAGAACTCACATCCCATAAATTATCTTTTAAAATCGAAAGTTTCATGTGTAGTTATTAGTCACAACTGTCTTTTATAGACCCGTATAACTCCTGAGTTTGATTACGAAAACTTAGCGCTGAATGGTGTTAGTTATTCATTAAATTGGATGTTAATTTCCACTTGACCATCCGACAATCTTTTTATTGATTACATTGTTTGGGGCATCTCAATAATCAGAAGCCCAAAGAGAAAAATAAAAAAATAAAAAGGAATTGTACGGGGAGTATCACGTCTCCTGCATTTCAATTTTGAAACTATTAGAACGAGAATTAGTAAGCAAAGAGAAATTATCCCGGTGTGAGTCAGAAAATCATGTAAGAATTTATGTGATTTTTTTAAACTGGAAAATCAAAAGAATTATTAATGGCCTTAAAATTATTGGACAGAAATTTCATTGAACCCGTATAGAAATGCTGAAAAAACGATGGGAAAGTAATACTTTATTAAGGAATCACCTGAATTGACTTTGGGAATCATTTAAAACCAGAAATCTGGGTATTATCGGACTGAAATCAAACTGCAGAAATCATAAATGAGATATTGAAGCGCCGTCAGTGATATTAAAGAGGAATAATCTGACCGAAAGACGGTCGTTCATCATCTCGGAGGGTTTAACATTTATTGAGTTTAGTGTAGCGAAAATCTTCTCATGAACCGTCAGACAATAATGAACAATGAACGAAAGCACATAAAAAACAATGTCCAAAGTTTCTGTGCTTTCAATGTATTCATTAGAATAATGTTTTGGTGATTGTTGCGCCTCTTAGAACATCACTGCTTTCTTTTTGTTAATATATGCATCTGTTGATCTCGTGTCATTTGAATTCTACCAATAGTTTGATTTAAATATGACTGGAATGGCTAGGACATTAATACAACCATTAAATCCCAGTTTATACCTCGCTGATTTTGCTCTTGGTTTTATGAAATATTGCATATCATGCACAATAAGTGTACCCAATTATATAATTTAACTTCAAGACGAATCACAAATTTGTTAAATTCACAACTGTTACGCCTCAATTGATTTTGATTAAACAAGGGCTGTTGTCTTATATAAAAGTAATTTATGCTTGTAAAATAGATTTTAACATTTAAAATTATCATAATAACGATATGGTAAATTTTTATAGTTTCTGTTAGTTAAAATTCATATTGCAGTAATAGAATTTACCTGAAACTTATTGCGTTATACCCTTTCCAAGCTCAATAATGTTTTCCCATCGTAATAACAAACCATAATTTGAGTCAAACATTTTAAACTATTTGTCGAAACTTTTTCTCTGAGATAAATTGTAATGGTATAGTAACAGAAATTAGATGGCTCTAACTCCCATATTATTTTCAGTACCTGATCTCAAAACAAACTGTTTGCTACAAAAATCCATGCAAAAAAGTTGCACACGTTCCACTCAGAAGTATTTATTTATCAGTTTATAATCAATTCAGAGCCCTGCAATACGAAAGTATTTCGTCGGATGAGTATTACTCATTTAAAATTCAGTATCTGAGGCAATCAAGGGCGCTTTCAGTAGTCGATTAGTCACGTTAGAACCACGTGCGTGACCTGTAACTTTTTGTTTGCGTATAAATTATGCACTAACGATCAACTTCATGTAAGCCACTTCTTCTGTGCGGTCATTGATGGCAAGAGCGATCGAAAATCGCATTTGTGTGTTGGTTGTCGCTTAGCAACCTTGTTCGCCGTTAAATTTTGGCCACTTGCCGTACACCCGCAGCAAAACTAACAGTTACATATTACAACTGGTTTGCACTATTTATTTGTCTTGTTAGCATTTTTGGGAAGTTTAGTATGTGATTATTGTAAAGGCGATTAACATAGTTTCACTGATTCGTAAGTACTAAATATAAAGTGGCAAGCAGGCAGATGTATGTTCTGGATTCGTGAAGGAGTTTTTATTTTCATATTTAAATGATATTGAGGTAAATATTGTTTTCTGAAGAGGTACATTTACGGTTTAAGGTAGAGAAATAAGGAATTTCGTGGTTTAGAAAAAAATTGTTGTTAAGTAAAATGAAATATAAATTGGTCGTTTACAGAATAAAATTACATATGACCGAACAAATTAATTTTGTTCATGAACAGTGAACTCATCGATGGTTTATTTATAGGGCGTTTATGCCTAGCCACTTTTTATATATTGCGCAATTGCAATCAGTTTGTTACTTAGTAAACTCTAGTTCCATGCCGTTTGGTGATACCTCAGGTACTAGAGTAGTTGAGTGCTGGGTGGTCCAACCAGCTATGACCTTGGGTGAAGGATGTTGTGTCATTCAAGGTTTTGTGGTTTATTTCTTCGAGCGAATTTTGTGAGTAAAGTGATTCTCGTGTTGTGTGCTATTCAGCGCACTGAAATGGGATAGAAGAGAACAAAAACAGGGGTACTCTTTTTTTGCGATGGATAACTTACTGACTGGTAACTCAAGATTAAATATTTGATGAAGGTAGTCTCCATCCGATCCAGTATGGTAAAATATATACTGAATTAAGAGTGATATCAATAAAGTAGTACTACTACATGTCGAAGTAACCACAAAAGAATTATTTTGCTTGTTTTGCTTCCATCTTATAAACTACTATATATTACACTAAGTATTTTTAGAAAATAGTAAAATATAAAATATTGTCACTATTGGAGACAAACTGTAAGTACCGAGGTAACGGCATTTTTGACGTAGATGCAGTAGCAGAAATTATCTAAAATTACTAGCTTTGAAGCCCTCATAGGTCTTCGATTTTCAGTAAGAGTAATTGAAACAAATATCGTATTGCTTTATTCAAAGTTTGGTAAACAGTAACACCTAAACATTGAGATAGGCAAAAAATATTTTTGTTGCCCTTTACGTTTGGGGGACTCTACTCAAAATATAATTTTACCAAATTTTTAACACGCCATTCCTATAGAAGTTGTACATCTTTAAAGCATGTAACTTAAACTATTATCCAACTATATGCCTGCGACGAACTAAAAAAATATCGACAACAGTAGAACTACGTTTCGTTTCGGGTACTCAACACTAAAGAAGCAATCACTTACAATTCAATTTTTAGAAACGTAAGCCTCAAGTTTTATACCATATTCTTCGCAGAAAAATATTTTCGATTATTTTGGAATTCAGTTTGAAATGAAACACTCTTCCCACTGTCGCAACTGGTATCAATGATTGAAGATTAAGAATATTAATTGGAGCATGTAATTAAGTAACTTTTTATAACTGTCACAGTGAGTCTACTGTTCATATCGCGGTGCATATGTGTGGTACAAACGTTTGTTGCCTTGGATTGGTGATTTATATATATAAAAATTCTGTATTTTGAAAAAATTCTGCAAATATGCATTGAAACTAGAGTTTACACATGAAAATTAAAAATCAGTACTACTTACACGTTGGGAGTGAGAGTTATTGCTGAAATAAATTAAAAAATTACGGCTCTGATTTATTTTTCGTATAACCTGTCTCGCCAAAAATGTGAGAGATAAAGGAGTATACGTACCTAGAAGCACAGAGTAATTTTTATGTTAGCCATTATGATGTTGCTTTTCCTTCGTGAGAGAGTGGGTTTGATCTTCAGCCGGGACATCAAAATTCTCTTTACCATGTTTTCCCAAAACTATCACAGGTGAATGCTAAAATGATTAATTGTAAATACTCTGGTCGAAATCCTTCCCCTTCCTAGCTCCAAATTCTCCTTAATGATCTCGACCTTAGCTAGCAACAAATCCTTTAGCAAAGCCCGAAACATTTCAGTTAAACCTGATAATTTTGAACAAAATAAAATCTGAAACCTTGACTCATAATAATAATAATAATAAAAAACAATTTCAATTAAATTTCAGAAAAGTGTAATATTGCCCACTCGCAAATAAAAAAAAAATCACCATAACCCGAATTATTGACCCCTTGAAATTAATCATATAGTGTGGTTCCATGAAGATATATATGTCCATGAATACCTGTGAATCTATTGTTGTAATAATATGTTCCATTTCCCCAACATTTTATTTTGTTGTAACCGTGGGGATGAAGAACAACATTCATTTCTACCATTCAAGCATGTACCATGGAAACTTATAAAGCCAAAGATTAGTAAAGTTAGGTGTTTTTGACTACTTAATAGCCTCTAAACATATCACTTTAAAAAAATTTAGGAGACCAAATAAACTGGCGAAATTAATAGCACAACACCCGGACGGAAATGGTGAAATCTCAGGAACCTTTGTGGATATATTCAGGGTAATACCAAGAAAAATGATAACAATTTAAAATGAATCATGATAAATATGTTATTTAGATACAGTTGTCAGTGAGCTCAGCTTGAGCACCTATATATTTGTGGATCCTTCCTTGTTGGCATTGAATCAGTGTTCGGATGTCTTCTTGTGGTATGTCTACGTCTGCATGTATTGTGCAATCAGTTGTTGCACAGTTTGTGCTGGGTGACCATGTGATCTAATGTGTCTTCTCCTGGCATCCCAGATATACTCTATTGGGGACAAATCTGAGGACCGTGCGGTTCAAATTATGAGCGTAACCCCTTGTAAGGCTTGTGTTGTGATGGTCACAGTATGAGGACGGGCATTATACCGTTGGAAGATGAGATGTAGATGGTAGACATGAAGGGTATCACAATAGGATGCAGCATGACGTGCACATAGTGGTGGGCTGTCATTGGCCCTCCGACAACAACCAACTCAGTCCTGCCGTCGAAACTGTTTGCCCCCAAACTATGTCACCAGCGGCACTGGCAGGACGCTAGAAATATGTGAGGTTCTGAAATCACAGCTGGGTAAACCGTTTCTCCACTACCGCGCGTGTATGTTATCGATTATTATTTTGCCACAGAAAGAATCGAGACTCGTCTCGAAACACAAATGTACGCCACTCACGTGCCCACTCGCGTTTTGCATTATATTGCGTTAAACTATGCTGGTAATGAAATCAGGCTAAAGAACACATTCCGTAGGGGTCAGAAAGTGTAACCCAGCTTCAAGAAAATTGTTTACAATCATCCAGGGTATGATTCTCTCTGTAACCACTGCTTGGATTTGGCCTGCAGTCACCCGTCTGCCAGCAACTGCCACCCACATAATTTGGTGATCTTCACGTTCTGTTGACCTTCTAAATGGATCTGTGCTTGATCTAGGTGTATTGGAGCATTCTTTCATCCACTGCATTACATATCTGTATACCGACATTGATCTATGGCCAAACCATTGGAAGATTTCACGATATGATGCATCTCACACGCCAACTCTCCAACCTCACTCACAGTTAGATATTTGGGTGTATAAGATTGTCACTCCTCGCCTTGGCATACTTGGTCAACAGGAACTTGTGGACAAAAAAGTATCGTGATACTCTACACTGTTGACCACTTACTCTAAAAAAAAGTGTAAACTTTCAATTTTTAATCATTTAATACTCTTTATGTGGGGATATTCGGAGTCAAATTTCATCCATTAATCACAACTCTGTCTGGGTGTTGAATTTTTAATCCGTGCCAGTGTATATATAACGCAATTATTGAAATGTAAGATCATTACTTTTCCATACAAATAACGTCAATCTTGTGGCTTTAAAATTGTATTTAAAAAAATTTTTTCTGATTTTTTGTGCTATTATCGCATTTTAGGATACCCTAGTGGGTAACGTCGTCACTGAAACCAATTTGTATTATCTCTGGTTACTTTGGTACGTTGATTGTTATTTGCAGTTTTCGTACTCAGATCGAGTGAACACGCTTGTTTCTACACTTCCTGTCTTAAATCAAAGTTGTAATTTCTAATGCTATGATGAACTGTATAATACCTGTCAAAGTGTTCAGATCTCATAAGGATCATAAGCAAAAGTTTTATTCAAATAGTTAAATCAGTTTATATATAAATGATTTATAAACCAAACTGTAAAATCATTGGATACTATAATTACTAAAAACAATACTACACATCACGGTCTCTCTTAACTCACATTCTAATATTAAGGTGGGATTAGAACTTTAAAGTAGATTTCTCATATCGGAAAAGCGTTTAATTGTTTACTAATGTCATCCAGATTAATGTTAGGTCAACCTTGTAACTATGTGTATATATGTTATCTGATGTGGTTGCAGCGCAATGATGGTGACCGTCGCCTCACACAAGGTTGGCTGGTACGAGATGTGCACCAAATTCATAAGTTAAATCTCAAACCTCTCCGCAATGCGTATGGAGCAACCCTGATGATTGTGACTCGTGTGTCGGATGGGAACGTTTACTGTACTGGTGGCCTCTCTGGTGTCTTCAGCGCAGTAAGGATGAATAGGCTAGCACCGGGTTCACCCTATCTGTTGCTACATATTTCATTCAACGGAAACAACGCAGTCACAATCATCTACAAGAACAGTAACATTTACAAACACTTCCATCTCTGTGGAAGGCAGGGGGAAAGTTTCCCAGTAACGCTGGGGTACGATAAAAAGTCGTGCGCTCACATGTCAGCAGTGAGGAGGTGCACTGGATTTCTCACACATAACAGCGACACAAGAAGGACACGACTTCGTGATCGTGTCGTTCAGCAGTCGTCCTTTGCCAATAGATGACACATCATAGTGTCGTTCAAGGATGTCAGTGGCTTGCCTAAACATTAGGGTACTTAATACTAAAAAAATGAAACTTTAATTGGAAATAGTGTAATAATGTATAAGGATACCGAAAATAAACTTTATTTGTTTGATAGGAGCTAAGAAGTTATTATTTTTAATAAAATAAAAATGCAATAGAGAATCATATGACATAAAACAATAGTCAGAGCGCGTGACGCACATCTCAGCATGCCCCAGTTTTGCTCCGCGTTTTAAGTAACTTATTTGTCGACAATCTGTGCGCCGTATATCTAAGGTTATAAGCCAATCCATCAATAAGTTATGATTAACAATCCATAGAGCGTTCTGGAGGCTCAGTGGTTAAAGACCCATTCACACCAGCGATCAGGTCAGCTCAGCTTAGGTCAGGTCAGCTCAGCTCACGATCCAGGATAGGATTCACACAAGCGGTCATCTCAGCTCAGGTCAGGTCAGATCAAGTAGTAGAGGAGGCCATTTCATTTCAGTTGCTCATAGTGAACAATGCCATTTTCTACCCCAACGTCAATTAAATCGCAATGATTTTGGATCAAGAGCCTAAAAATACGTCAAGATCAAAAAGGGATGGTTCTGGGTGCATCCAGATTTTCAAGCGCAAACAGATCAAGAGAAAAATGAATGCCAACTACCGGCTATGCCTTGCGAGACGAGATGTGGGAAATGCTTTTGATATTTTAGAGCTCAAAGATTTCGAATTTATTTTAGAAAAATTAATTCTGCCCCAGTATTAATTGATAACATAATTTTAGCAACATGTATTTTGAACAATTATTTACGGAAGGATAAAATTTCATGCCATGTAGAAAGTGATTTTCAGAATGAACGAAAGAAACCCTACTTTACAAATATTCTTTGTTTATGTGTTAACGCTGGTACAGAAGGTTTTGATTCAAAAAATAAATTCACAACATTTTGTTAACTCAGATACAGGATCTGTATCTTGGTAGTACAAAATGAGTAGTAATATTTGAATTTATATTAAAGTTTGCAGACTTTATAATAAACAGAAATAATATACCGTTCAAATATTTATTTATTATTCTTTTTTTTACTGCTTACGAGCATAGTTTTCTGACGTTCGTCGCCCATTTGACCTGACCTGATCTGATCGTTGCACGTTCACACTAGCGATCAGCTCAGCTCATGTCTTGAACGTTCTTCATCGTCGGTGGCGCGATCTTCAGTTTGACCTGGCTTGCCCTGACCTGAGCGGACCGCGTAGTGTGAATGCTCCTATTGGATTACGTGTATAGCGATTTTTGACCTGAGCTGAGCTGAGCTGACCGCTAGTGTGAATGGGCCTTAAGGAACCAGACTGGAGATCGAACGTCCCCCGGTTCGAATCCCTGCCTCGGCGAGGATTTTCATAAACCCTTAGCCCGATCATCACTCTGGCACAGCCTGCTGTGTAATGTGAAGTACACCAGAACGCTTCCGTAGTTCGGATTCCACGCTAAACTTTAGGTCTCCTGTACCTGGTAGGATTGCAGCGTGAGTTTAAGGCGGCTGAGACAGGGCAGAGTGCGCAACCAATAGAAACCTTGTCACGAGGGCATTACGTCCACATGGAATTACCATTATTACCACTCCATAAAACAAATAATGCCTTTCTCAGGTACAGAACACAGTAGTACTAGTCTTCAAAATCCAGCAGAACACCCGCGAAGGCTTCAGTGTAGTAGACATTATTATTACTCCTTTGATATTAAATTTTAGTAATATTGGCCGAAGATACGTACTACTCTACAATGCCACACATGTGCATTTAGCTGGAGTAGCAGAGTACTGCAGCTTAGTGTTAAAGTTAACGACGATTGTGAAGACGATGAACTTGGTTGAATTTACGGTTCCAGGCGGGTCACGGGAATTAACGAGACCTTAATGGTGCGATCACCAGTGAGCACTGTTGGGCCGGAGTAGAACTATGCCGCTGCGGCCAGCAATACGCCGCGCAGCAGACGCCTAATTTAGGGGAACAAATTCAGCCAACTTGGTGCGTACAGGGTGATTTAAACTTGTAATGGATGTTGGAGCGCCTTCTTGCCACCCGGCATCCACTCATCAGCTTCTCGCCGCCCCGCCTGATTACCGGCGCCTCTGGGATCGCTAACTACTGACTCGCACAATTCCACCAAACCAAACAACAGTGCACTTGCCTCCACACTGTGAACCATGCTCGATTCTCTAAGCTTAATTTTGTGTATAAAATACGTAAAACTGTGCCAACAGTCGATTTTTACAGCCTGCACTGATTAGGGTATTGGTTTTATATATGTATATATATATAAAGTCGTATATTGCTGATGAAGCGTGGAAAGTTATTGGTGGAAGAATTAGAAAAGTTTCATGGAAGGGAAAAGATTACCATCGCATTATATTTCAGACATAAGGATATGGGAAAATTTTCTTTCGTAAGTAAGTGAGTCAGGGATTGGAATAAATTACCAAGTTGAAATTAGTAAGTTGAAATTAGTAAGGGAAGAAAGTAGGTGGGCACAGGAAACGGGAAAAATGTGTGTGTAGGGAAATTCCCTTGTTGCATGCCGCAATTAACTTAAATAACTCAAGAACTCGCTTCAAGTTACATGATTTTATAGTGTTTTTCGTTATAAATTAAAGCATTCCGGTTTGGTCATGAATTGATGTTCTCATAATTCTTGTAAATGTGCTTTTCTACTTCGTATGAGCTTATATGTGTGTTGCAGGGATCTGAGAACGTCAGAAACTAAGTCGTGATGAACTGATTTGTTTTAAATCGAACTTCTGTACTGTTTGCATATGTTACTAAAAGAAAATGAATATAAGATACTTCAATAAAATGTTTGATTCCTACTATAACTAACAATAGATAGATTCGGTCTAATTACATTTAATAGGAACAGGCTCAATTTCTAAAAAAAATTAAAACTCACTCAAAAAATAATAATAATCTTGGAATGGTTAAATGCAGTCTACAAAACACTACCCACGATACATACAAAATAGTAGTAGCTAAATTTTCTGTGATGTCTCAGCCACGTACGAATACTGTGCGTCTCATAGTCTGACAGGTAGTCATTATTTTATAATTACGGCATTACTGGTATAGAATTCTGATAAAATAGTGAATAATGGTGTATTAGTATGGTAACATACATAAATTCCAATAAATGTGAAAAAATTAGAACCTCTTAATACTTTAATATCTACATACATTTCATGTATTGTTTGCAAAATTACAAACAAAATTGGTTTTAAACGTTTGTTCAAAATCTTAAATTTAATTTTTTTGCTGTACATCTTTACAGATAAACCCACAGATAAACTTTGGATTTTATTTTAAGTAGTGTAGTACGTCCACTGTAGTTTACAATTCCTGGAATGTGGTAATAATACACTTAACTCTTCACACTTCACGGCATGTATTTATATTGTTCTGTTACTACACGCAACGGGAATAAGCTCTACCTTCGTTACTAGCATTTCTACATTTTGCCTTTAACACTTCATAGACGAAGTTTAAGTGAATAGGCCTACTATTATTTATTCAGTGTTTCAAATCTAACAAAACTTGAAACGGATTTCTTAACTAGCCTGAAATGCTACTGAACGTAATGCGTTGCTCAATCCGCTATGTTTTCATAAATTAGTGTTCTGCCTCAGAAATTTAACGTGCAGTTTTCCTCAAAATTATCTGCTATCTATATTTCTTCTTGTTGGTTTGAGTTTTTTTTTTTGTTCATTAATGGGCCTAAGCTTTATTTGTAATTAAGTGCATAAGATAACAAATCTAATACAATGATGAACCAACAGTTAAGAACACTTATTTATTTAGTTGTAATACTTTATATTATTGTACAAAGAACAAGATGCCACCTGATCTTTTAAACCAAATAAATTGTATAAAGACTTTCAATGAAATGGGTAGTAATATAATTAATAGTCTACATGACACTTAAATAATATTAAAGAGATCCAACACTGAGATGTACAATACTTGAGCTGAACTGCCCGAGTGCCCAAAAAATAAAATAAAACATAATTCTTATCTTATTTCAGAATAATTTTCTGAGCTATTACAATACTAACTGAAAATGTACCAACTGATTTACGGGACTATAAATGAAATATAAATTTAAAATAAGTCAAAATAGGGTCAGTGTTGATTTTAATTTAATTTTTGTAGGACGGAAATGTTTTGTTCCATTACCTGCTGCAAGATTTTTGAAACTTTCGTTAAAAAATGGTAAAACATGCAAAAACGAAGAAGACTGGAGTGTATATTCAAGGCAGAAACATCTATACTTCCCAATATTATAAGTTTTTAGGTAAATTTAAGTATAACAAAATCTCAGCTGAAAAATAATACATGGTGAAAACGATAGAACACAAAACATATTAATAACAAAATTAAATCATTAACCTCAAACATTAAAACAAAATATTTGCAGATTTGTTGCACGCTCAAAATATGTGCAAGAAACCAATACCCAAATTCAATTAATCGCCTTTTCTTTAGTTTCCAGATCATTCTAAATGCATCTAGTTTCAAATTTTCATACTTCATCAGTTACTTGATACAACACATTTACTCACACATATGTATACAAAGAACAGCTGATTTGAGACCTTCGATCAATCGCATGGTTTAACAAGTAACCTCTCTTTACATATGGCTGGCTAACCAACAGACAGATAATTGTGTAAATGGACAGGTTGAAGCACGGACCGAGCGTGGTGGCCAAAGCGCTAATGATCTGACATTCCTGGGGACGCGTGTTTGATTCCCCGTCCGGCTATCCAGATTTGAGTTTCCCTTGGTTTCCATCAAATTACTGGAAGTTTGCTTCAAAGGTCATGACCAAATTCTTTCCCTCCCCTTGCCTTTAATACTTTTCGGCTTCTAATTGTAATTAATCTGCGGACTTATTTAAGATATTGAATTTTGAACACAGAAACTTTAGATTTGCTACATTTTGGAACATCATGATCTGTGCATTATCAGAAATCCCATCAAAATCCCACAAACACTTTTTGCATGAATCCTTATCAACAGAAAATAAATACTAATTTTTGTGCACTTTATCATGAATTTTTTAGGGTTCTGATTTCACACCAGAAACAAGCACAACAATTTTGTACCATTATTCAAATCCTACCAGTGGTTTTTGTGTGAATCGCATTAATCCAAACAGGAAAACAGACAGAGAAACCAACAGACGCATTTTTTTAAAAATTGATTCCTTTTTTAGGTCATTAACATTCGCCAAAATTAATTATAATAAATTCATTAATGTATAAACTTATTATATGTGCAGGTAACTCGATTTGAACCAATTGATATGAAACTAAGGTTTTTTTTATCTCTTTTTATGCTGATAATTTTGAAAGATTTACCGCAGTATTTGCCATCTGTAGGTGTATTTTGAAACTATTTTGAATACCCATTAAATTCATTCAACATCTCAGGTCTCTCGATATTTCTAGATGAAGTTTTGTACCCGTCAGTAAGCTCGTAGTAATATAATGATTTTTAAATTTTATTTTCTTTACTGTTGGCATCAACAATTTCCACTTTTCCACACTGCAGCAATATTGGTATTACTATATATACTCTTTGCATCAATCTGTTATTTCTGCTAATACTTTTACCATATACACCTTTGATTATGGAATAGCTTTGCATTTAACAAAATTCTGTTCGATTCTTGACGTATTCTGCATTTTTTCTGCTTGTAACCGTTAATTTTTCTCAACTTTTTCCCATTTTTATATGTTTATTTTCCTTTCATTCACTTTTCTTAAATTATCTGGTGTTTTCTTTCCTAAAATATCATCGATCTGTTTTTCGTTCATGATATATAGAATTTGCTTGTGTGTTGTTGTTTTTTTCTTCTTATTTTGTGATTCATAATACTTAATGTTTCCTATGCGATACAAAGTCCGCAGGCTGATTCTTGTATTATGTTATTTATTTTTTTATTTTTTATGTAATTTCTGTTAGTTAAATAAACTTAACTGTATTTCTTTAGCCCTAGTCTTGTAACGTCAACAACCTTTAATTTATTGTTAAATAAATTCAGCCGTACTATTGAATTTAAAATCGGTATTTATATTATTGTAGTTGCATTAGCTCCAAAGTACTATTTACACTGAGAAATCTGATTTCTTTGTTTTTCCCTACATTATCTGCACGTTTTAGTTTCAAATATCCGTAAACAGAGACGTTGCCACAACGTTATTGTATTTACAACTAATAAGTTTAACATTCTTGTTTCCTGTGTACTTCAAATAAAGTTATACACTTTTCTTTCTTTTCTTCTTCCTCCAGATTGAATCAATAATTATAATTGGATTTTTATCAGTTTTATGAACTTAACGTATACGTGTGTATTTTGAATTAAAAAATTCACATCATTCTCTTTAACTCTGAATTTAAAGAAAATCTGTGATTTAAAGTTTTGGGTGAAAAGAGAAATGATAGTTGTAAACTTTTTAAGGATGAAGGAGTGAATCATTTCATAACAGGTGGTAAAATTAAAGGAAAGAATCGCCTATGAAGTACAATATTCGGGTATCTGGTTTGATGATTTTTGGTCATTGCAGAGCAGATATTCACGATAATCATAAGCAAAAGATAATTATTTAATATTATTTCTCAGTCTCATTTATATTTTTTTGTGCATTCTTGTGTTTAAAAGTGAATATTTGCCTTTACGTTACCCTACAGTAGAAAACAAAATTGAAAATATTATTTATTAATATTACACCCTTCAACAGTTTTAATATGAGTTGTGTTTTTTTTCTCCCTTATGCCAAAGATTGCGTTAAAATCATATACCAAAACCAAAATCTAGACTTGCCAGTTTCTATTTAAATAAGAATTTTTCTTATGATATAAAGTTAAAGCATCCACTTATCTTCCAGTTATTCAAGTAATCTTTTGCAGTACGATCACCTATTTTCTTAATTGTGGTGTTTACACAATACAACACTTCTATCAGAAAATTCGAGTGACAATTGATTCATTCAGTTTTTAGTTTTCTTATTAGCTTATTCGTCCATTTTGGCGCATTTTTACTTATTGTTCACTACATACATGAATAATTTATTAAATCATTAATTTTATTTTCCTCATTAAAAAATAATCGGCTAAAAAAGGTTACATACTCAAATGCTAGGAACTGGCTGCTTGTTCCT